>PVKZ01002457.1:0-224512 GCA_004027375.1 Macroglossus sobrinus
TAGAATAGTATCCACAACAACAACAAAACTCCATAAAATATTTAGAAATAACCTTAACATGAAATGTGCAAGATTTCTGTAAAGACGCCCTCTACGGAAGGACATGGAGGAATTCCTGAATGGAGAGAAACAGCTTATTCTTGAGTAAGATGATTCGATATTGTGGAGGTGTCAGTTGTCCTTAAATTCACTGCAATCTCAATCAGAATTCCAACAAAATGATTTTATGGCTCATTTGTGAGAATACTATAAAAATATGTGAACCAGATTTTAAAGTATATTAAAAAGCTGCAGAAAATTAAAACATATAGGCACTGTTAAACAAAAGGCCAACAGAACCAAAGAGTATAAAAAATGAGCCCAGGTATATGATAAATAGCATGTGATTGAGGTGGCCTTTCCACTAAATGCATTTATGTATTTGGGTAAAAGAAAAAATAGATTCAGCAAGCAACTGGCTAGCCATTACATAGACCCCACCCTAGATAGGAAAGGATCTATACAACGGTTCCCCCCTCATTTTCTCATATGTACATATACTCCAGCTACATCAGAGATTTAAAGTGAAAAATAAATATAAAATTCATTAAATGAACGGAGTGAACCTTTAAGTTGCTACACTGAAGCCACGAGCATCTCTCTCGCCATACTGCTTTAAATTATTTGTCTTATTTCTTCTGTATCTTAACTACCTCTGCCCTCTCTCTCTGGTCTGTGTCCACCATTGCGTAGGCCTCTAATGTGTCCTCCTTGGATCAATGCATCAGGATTTTAACTGGTGTTTCTTCTCCTAATGTAGTCTGAATCCAGTCCATTTTTCATGGAGTAATATTTCTAAAACTCAGATGTGGTCCTTTCAATCCCACATTTAACACCCTTCCGCGACCCCTCACTGCTCTCAGGACCAAGTCCTGTGCCTCATCTTGGGCTGTGAGGCACTTCGTGACATGGCTCTTTCTTACGCCGGCTCCTGCTATCTCTAGATTATTCCAAAAATAGGGAACTCCTCATTTTTAGAACTTGCCAACCTTTTTCCTCCTACATCTCCACATGTATTGTTCTATCCAGAACATTTTTCTCTCCTCTTCATACCTCTCATTTTCAGGTCTGAGAGGCGACTGTGACTTCCTCCTGATATTGTGGGCTCTTAATGAGAGCATTTCGTTTAATTGACCATTTCCCCCACAGGACATAAGTTTTGTGAGTGCAGAGATCATATCTGTCTTGTTCATATTTAAATCCCCTAGAATTTAGCATTATACCTAGAACACAATAGGCACTCAGTAAGTATTTGGGCTTGTAGTTAATCAGTTCTTCATAAATAAAAAAATAGCCCAAATTCACATGGTATAAAATGGATGATAACAGCAAACAGTAACTCTTACCAGCTGACCTCAATAAAGCCATGGGCCATGCCTGAGTCAGAGCCCTATGGGCATTTCCAAAATTAGAAATTCCCACTACAGGCCAGTCTCTTCTGACTTCTGAGTATTTTCAACAGTGCCAGCCAGCTTCTCAGAGTCTGACTCACTAAGGTTTGGGGCTGGAACTAGAATTCCCAAATGAGGAAGAAATCCCACCTATTATCTTGCTTTCAGTTTCCAGGTTCTTCAGTCGAAGTTACCTCAGACGAATCTTGCAGATGGTCTGAAGTTTTTACAGTGGAAATGAGATCTTAAGAGAGAAATTTTGAAAATATTTTTATTTGTGTACCTGTATAAATAGCAATTTATTTCCTCAAGGTTGTGTGGTTGATGAAAATTCTGCCCTATCTAGTACACACGAGTGGGGTTGAGTGAGTCTGGATGAAATACCGCCTGAGGGCAAGGACAGTTGGGCCTGTGCACAAGCATATTCCCTATGCGCACTCAGTAGTAATGTAGGGAGGAGAATTAAAAAGTTAAATCAAGCTACATTCAGAGACTGCAGTATGCCCATCAGCCCTGCAGCCAGACCACAAGGACACCTGCAGAACAAAGGAAGATTTCTTCTGAGATTGCTAATAGACCATTTTCCTACACCCTGAAGGGAAAACAGGAAAAACAGAGCATACTACACAAAATAAAATCATTCATTCCCTATGGCTAAAACAATGGAGAAGGTATGGATCAAGGCTGGGAACTGGCAGCAGGCCTTTCACACTACATATTCTTACCTTTTCATGCTACATACTCTTACCCTTTCTCACTGTATGCCCATATCAAAGGAAAATGGGTCAACAAAGTCTTTAGCTGTAATTCACAGAAACCAAGAATGATTTATCAACTGGATTCCCCAACACTTGGGACTTCTTTTCTTGCCTTGGCTTTTTGTCTTTGCTTTCTCTTGTTTTTGCTTTTCCTCTTCTCTAATAAACTTTCCTTTCCACTCTAACTTTGGTGGGCAGTTTTGAATTCTTTTTTGTGCTCAACAAGAACTTTCTCTCTCGGCCACTGGCTGGAGTCTTGTCTCCCCAGCTCAGGGATTCGCCCCGGCCTGCATCAGCAGGGCTGGCTGAAATGCCCATAATTGCAGGAGTCCTTTGTCTCAGCTGTAAAATTAATCTGGTGTTCTTTCAATTCCAGTTGGTCCAGTGTTGCTTCAACTGACTATAAATAAGAAATCCTTTTGACTTAACACACTTAAGAATCGTAAGATAGCAAAGCTTACATTGAATAGGAACAAAATAACATTAAATTCCTCAGCATTTGTGCGCTACTTCTGGCAAAATGGTAAAGCATCTATGAAAAGCTAGCTGTTTCTGAAAACAAACAAACAAACAAACAAACAAACAAAAAAGTTAAATATAGAGCAAAGAAAATCATTAACTTAATATGTGAAGATCATAGCATATAATGATTTTCCTGTCAAATTTTTACCCCTTAGGATTTAGTCTGGTGTCTGGAAGAGTTAGAAGGAGACTTCTTTCTTGCAAAGGGTTTAGAATTTAAAACTAACTTCAACCAAAGAAGGAGGTTAGGCAGCCAGGTTCAACAGGCCTATGTTGATCTGGCCTGCAAAACATCAGCCATGATCACCCATGAGAGCAGGCAGTGAAGGGAGTCACATTTGCTTCTCAGCCCTCCAGAGAAGGGGCGCTTATTCTCCTTGGCATGGAGCATCTGCGTCTGAGAGGGCCATCCCTTCGGCCTGATTCATGAAAAGTTCATTTAGCATCTTGGAGACAAATCTAGGAGTTCTAATGGACTAAATGGAATGAAATGCAGCAAGCAAGCCATTCATGGACCATTTCCTCCAAAGCCAAAAATTTCATCATAAACAATTTTGCAGAAGATGGGTTGGGAGAGAATAACTGATGATCACAGTTTTGAATTTTAGAAAAAATGTCTCCATTCTCTATGACAAGATCATTATTAATTCCCAACCAAGCTGGAAGGACTCTGGCTCACAAATCAGTTGTGTAACCTTAAGAGGCTGAGTTTATATTCTCCTAAACAACATACTGGAGCCAAACTTTGTTTCCACTTGGAAACCCTAACCACCCCGAGCAAACACTGGTTACCCCACAAATACTCTTTAGGAATTGGTCCTACCACACAATCTTTGGTAAACTAGAAATGCTTGGCAGTTCCTTGTCGTGCTGAGTGGGTTTTTTTCTCTCAGATACAGAAATTACACCAAACTGAACTTTTTTCCTTCACTAAACAAAATCATGGAAGATATAAAATCACTATCTTCCTTTAGACACCATAGTAGACAGTTGTTTTTGGCTGCTCAGCACCCATTCTCCATTTCTAATAATGCCCCAAGTCCTTTCCCCGTTGAATGTGATTTTGGTGGGAAGGTATCCTGGTGACCTCTCAAACTGTTGAAGATAAAAGGACAGAGCTGTGCTATATGATACAGTAGCCACTGGCCACATGTAACTATCGAGAACTTAAAATGTATCTAGGAACAGAATATTTGTTTGTTTATCTATATTTTATTTTAAATTTTAAGAAGTTAGACATTTATATAATCCATGAAGTGATCTAGCACCCATTTGGCATCACGACCATTACAATAATATTGACTGTATGCCCTATGCTGTACTCTATATCCCTGTGACTGTTTTGTAATTTCTAATTTGTACTTCTTCATCTTCACCTTTTTTACCAAGTCCCCCAACCTCCCTCCCTCTGGAAACCACCAGTTTGTCCTCTGTGAGTCTGTTTTCATTTAGTTTGCTCATTTATTTGTTCTTGAGACTCTGCATATAAGTGAAATTATAGGTTGCTTTAACTTTAGTTAACTTATTTAAATTAAAACTGCTCAATTCAGTTTTTGAAAAATTAAGTATGTTTGAAACAATTTGAGCGAGTGAATCTACTTTTTCAACTAAATTTTATGAAATGTACATACAATTAACTTCTTACAGTTCACGTATTTCCATTGAAAATTCAGCTTCCAAGTTAAGAGGTGTTATAAATTTAAGATATACTGTGGATTTTGGAGAGAACCTGTAAATATCTTATTGATACTTTTTTATGTTGGGTACATGTTGAAATGATAATATTTGGATATATTAGGTTAAATTAAATATTTTGTTAAAATTAATTCCACATGTTTCTTTTTACTTTTTTTTAATGTGACACTAGAAATTATAAAATCACACGTGTGGCTTACTTATATTTCTCTTCCCTCTCCCTATGTCAGGACAGGCTAGGGTGAACCTATAATCTGAGTTTGGCCAACCAAATTCTTCTCAGAGCTTGGGCAAGCGAGGCAAGGACAGAGAACTGGTGTGCAGGTAAGCAACTGCAGGGGTCACTCTCTCTGCCTGTGTCTTGGTGAGATCTTCCAGACTTCCTTAGTCCAGGGGTCCCCAAGCCCCGAGCTGTAGACCAGTACTGGTCAATTGCCTGTAAGGAATTGGGCCACACAGTAGGAAATGAGCGGCAGGTGAGCGAGCCAGCAAAGCTTCATTCATCTGTTTTGCAGCCTCTCTCCAGCACTAGCATCACTGCCTCAGCTCCACCTCAGATCATCAGGCATTAGATTCTCATAGGAGCACCGGTCCCTGGTGCCAAAAAGGTTGGGGACCACTGCCTTAGTCTTCTAATTCTACCTAACAGATTCCCTTTTGCTCACATTAACCTGTCTCTTCCTGGTGTTTGCAATAAAACATCCTAACAGACCTCATCATGATTTGCTGGGAAGTGAGTCTCTACCCTCACCCCTTTATTTCATTAGAATTTCTGGTATATCTTATTACCATCAAAGTCACATCAGGGCTGGGACTGGGGCACTGGCAGAAACAGCTGAGTCTGTATCAAGCTCCTTGAAGAGTCTGATGCTCAGCCAGGGTTGTGAAGCATGGCTTTAGGCCTACTTGTAAGCATCTGCATGACTCGTGAGTAAACATGAGCCTATGCTGCCACACTTCTGATACAGATGTTAAGCGAACTTCCTGGTATCCCCGCCCTTCAGCTGGAGGAATTCCATTCATGCACTTGACAAATATTTATTGAGCACCAATTATTTACACTTTAGGCATTGTACTAGACACTAAGGATATAGCAGTGAGCAAGATAGACAAAAACGTCTCTCTGCTAAAGCATACTTTTTAGTGGGGGAGAGGGGATAATAAGCCAAATGAAGGAGAATATAGAGTATGTTACCTGCTGAAAGTTCTAAGAAGAAAACCAAACCAGGGGAGGGGGTAAGGAACATTTGTATGCGTGTGTTGAAAGGGCATAGGAATTTAGTTGGGGTGATCACAGAAGGAACCCTTCGAATGTTATATTTGCAGGAAAGGAGCAAGCCTTGAGAATATGAGGTAGAGGGGAAGGGGAGTTTTCTAGGCAAACAGAAAAGCAAGTGCAAAGACCCTGAGGTAGGACTTTGGCCTCAGAGGTGCTGTGAAGTTCCTTAATTAGACCACTTCTAACTTGTGAGGCTGAGGGCTACTCAAAGCTTCTGGATGCTGGGAGTGGCCACTAAGGAGTAGCGGGCAGGACCCTGTGGTCCTAAAGGGCACGGAGAGGAGGATGTTGGAGTCTGCTCTGTTTGTGGACTTGGTGAGACTGTTGCCTTAATGATATGCTCTACCATGTATACTTTGGTGTGCTATTTTGAAACTTGAATCCACTCTTGTCAGTTTATGAGATCTCAGGAGGATTTGGAGACCAGATGCCACCATGGCTGGAAGGCTACCCTACTGGACCCCAAATGATCCTTGCTGAAGAGAGAATCAGCCTCTCACTGGAGGCTCTGTGTTATTTGAACCAGCTGACCCAGAGCTGGGGACTTCCTCGGTTCCCTAGTTAGGAATGCCTACCCAATTTCCAGGGTGTCTTTAATCCTGGCTGTACACGAGGATGTGGATCTAAGGCCACTCTGTCTGTCCAAGTGGACTGGGCATCTGTGCCTAGGGACAGATAGCCTGTTAACAGTTGGGTTTTGATTTTTTTTTATTCATGCAAATAATCAAAAGTCAAACTAAAGTAGCCTAGTTTTCCAGGACAAGGTAGAGGGCTCTCCCATCTTCACAGTGAGGAAAGGTTTGAATTGATAGAGCCAGTGAGAAAATCCAGGAAGCCTTTTTTTTTGGCACATTCTTTTTCCATAAGAGTGCTGTGTTTTAACAGGAAACAATACATATGGTTTCTAACTTAAAAAAAAAATCTGGTATTAGAAGAACAACTTCAGAAGGCCAACGTGGCTGATATGGAGTAAGGAAAAAGAATGGTGGAAATTGCAGGCAGAGAGGTAAGGTGCTGGGGAGAGGAGGCATGTGCAGTCTCTGCTTTCACCCATTTAAAAAGTGAAACATGGCTCTTCACCTGGGTGGTATTAGCCATCAACCCAGCAGGCTCAGGAGTGCTGGTGAAGGCCTTCTGGAGACCCTGTTCATAGCTGTTCTCCATTTGACCAATACTTACTTAGGGTGTCCTGAGAGAGGCACCACTCCACATAATCACCCTTTGTTTGCTTACATATTTTTGGGTGAAGATGAGGTGGAGGAAAGCTCTTTTTTCACAGAGCTTATAACAACCACACTCTCACACTAGGATGTACAGGGATTTTCAAGATAAAGTCAATCACCCCAATGAGAAAGAGATACTGAAAATAAAAGGGAAATAAAAATATTGTGGCAGGATCATAAACCCCAAGTGTTCTTTGTCTGTCTTGAGTTAAGTGGGGACACGTCTCAGAATCCTGTTAATTTGGAAAATTGGAAAATTTCAACAATCACCAAGAGTGGTTTTGTTTTTCATAGGCATCCAGATGTCTCTTTGTACCTAGAGCCCACTATAGCACTCTGACTGATTAGATTGGATTAGACATCAGAAAAATTTACAAAAATAAATATGCATTCTCCTGGGCTGTTAAATATTCAAACTATTTCATCAACTGATTTGCCCAAACTGCTGTGCCCACTCCCTGTGACTGGAGCACTGATGTCCTGTCTCAGCTCCAGTTTTGTCCAGCTATTTGCACCCCATTCTCAGTCTACAGTCCCATCTCTGTGTTCAGAGGCTGGGGCTCAGGCTTTCTGCTCTGTTCTCTTTGTAGATCTATAAATAAATGCTTTGTCATCTCACCAGATACAAATCAGGGATCAGTAGAGCATCCATGCTCGTCATTCATTCATTCGTACTTTTATTGAGTGCATACTAGAGCTCAGACATGCTCTAGGGACTGAGGAGACTTTCACTACACACACATAAAAAGTGAAATAAGTTACTGTAGAAGGAAAAAGTGGTGCTTACACTCTAGTGGTGCTTACACTCTAGTGAGAAGATAGACCATAAATAAGTAGATAAGGCATGTCAAATGGTAAGTGCTATGAAAAAAAAAAAAGAATGGCAGGTAAAGAGGTGGAGAATAATGAAGCATGTGGTGCTAATTTAGAACAAGTGGTCAAGAAAGGACACTTTGATTAGGTGACCTCTGAGCAGGCTCCTGGAAATCTTAGGGTAGATCTTTTCAGGTAGTGAAAACAGTGAGAAACCAATCTCAAAGTATGGTTGACAGTTGGAATGGGAGCCAGGAAGCCATGATGGAGGGAGTGAGCCAGGAGGATGAGCTCAGAGAGGTGTCAGGAACACGCTCAGATGGAGAACTCTGTCAGTCAAGGCAAGGAATGTGGATTTCATTATGAGATGGAAACCACTGCAACACTTTGAAAGGGTCATGCTGGCTGCTGTGAGGAAAGACCAGAAGCCCAGTGAGGAGACTACAGTAGTAATCCAGGCAAAAGAAATGAATACATGCCACAAACACTGTCCCATGGGCTAACAGTAGGCCCACTGATTGATTTGCACCTCTTTTATTTCTTTGGGGAGGGATTATCAAGGGCCAGTGAAAAAGCAAAGCCTGGCCAAGGCTACCTGGCTCTATTGAAACAGCATTTGTTCATAGAAGACATTTTCTTAAATAGATTTCACTCAATAATTTTTTTTTTAATTTAGTACCTTAACTAATTTAAATCCCTTCAGAAGCTTGAGTAAGAAGTATCTACCTCCTGAACTTCTCAGACTGTTGTAGCTTAAAGAAGAGTGAGAAAAGTGTTATTTGCAAGCCTAATGTAACCTATGAAAGTACCTAATGCTGCTCTTGGACTTTGCTGCCTTCACCCACTTCAGTTCTCATGGATGGAACGTGAGCAGGCCAAGAGGTGTAAGTAGGCCGTAGTTGTGAGAAAAGCTGGGTGATGTAGAACTCGGGGAAGCTTTTGAAAAAACCACAGGTTGATGAGGAGATCAGCTCCCCCATGCTCAGCTGACTTTTCTATTACGTATTCTCAAAGGTTAAAATGTCCACTACCAAAGAGAAAAGCACTGCCATGCCTTCCATGGCTGCTTTGTGCAAAACCACTTGGTAACTTCATGTTGGTCAGCCCTGCTGACCAACATGTAAATCTTGGGGAGTTCTTGGTGGGGAGAACCCTTGCTGGTGTGTTCTTGCCTTCCTTCCTTCCCACCATGTCGGTATTATAAAGGGCAACTTCTTACTTTAAAACCATATGGTTTCAAAAGCATGGTGAACCTGACTGACTGTCCCTGGTGGGCTGCTGAGTAAGTGACGCCTGGTGACAGCCTGAGGCAATCCCAAAGATGGCTGCGAGTGGCCGACAGTCAGTCCAGTCACTCATGTGACAGAGCCTAAGGATCTCAATTTTATTTTATCCTTTGGAGATTAGAATTTTCCCTTTCAAAACAACCCTTACTATTTTTTATAACATTTTATCTGAATAAATTAAGGGTAGAGGAAAGAAGTGGAAATGGACCACATGGAGTGACTTGCCTTAGGAATGGCTGTGTATATGACAGACACAGATAAAAATAGATGAATTGAAACAACTTAACCACCAATTTTAGACAATTTTCCTCAAAGACAGAATAATTATCACAAAAATAAGAATCAGATATAACCTTTAATTCTAATTGTTCAGAAACAACCTGATTTCTTCTAAGTCACAACTTTTAAAACTAGTAATAGGGTTAAATTGATTGGGTTATAAGACTTTGTTTACTTTAAATAAGAATACCTTATAAAGTACAATATTGTGGTTCACAAAAATCAAGATACTTCTATGTGGTTTCAGTGAGTGTCACAACCAACCCTCAGTAGGTAAGGTTTCTCTAGGTTTAAAAGTTAGAAAGAAAAATGAGGTGCAGAGAGGTTAAGGCTCAAAGGCAAATGTTTAACTGGGCCAAATGACATACAAGGAATCAGAACCCAGGTCTTTGTCAAATGTTTGCTCCCCACCCCCATTCCAAGACGACATTTAAATAATGGTTGAAATAATCTCATGACCTTAATAAATTTATGTGAAATGTATGGTTTCTAATAAAATATGTTTTTTATCATTTTTAAAAATAAAAATACTTTTATTTGAAAATTTAAAAATTTACCAGTTATAATTCCAATGTCATCCACACTAAAAAGGTAACAAAAAACAAGTAAAATTAATTATATATTTCATTTAATTCAAAATATTCAAATTTTATTTCAAAATGTAACCAATATTTTTAAAGTATTAATAAAGTAAATATTGATAAAAATACTCTTCATAACTAAGTCTTCAAATTTGGTGTGTATTTTACACTTTATTTCTTAATTCAGATGCTTAAATTTTCATTCAGAATACTTGCTCTGTATTTAAATTTCATAAAATTTACATTTGAAAGTCAATTCACATACCCAAGTTATGCCAAGCATACTTAAAAGTTTCCCAGTGACTGAGTTGAGAATATCAATCTCTTTTCAAAATTAAATAACTTCCTTGTACTTTAAACTATCCACTGTCTCATCAACATATAGATTATTAAATTTTTTCTTAATTACATTTTCTCATATTATGCCATATTTTCTAGTAAACTTTAAACTGCATTCAGATTTTTGTATAAATGCTGAATTATGAAGACACTTAATATTTGAATTCTAAAATGACCCAGTCATGCATCTTCCTCCAATGAAAACATTACTGCATCGTGTTAAACCAATTCCTAAAATCAGTGTTAAAAAGGAGATCCCACTATATATTTTTACAAAGTAATGATTAAATATTCCTCGAATATTTATTTAAATGGAACAATTCACGAGAATTGAAGAGTGAAAATATTTTTATGACTATGATTTAGCTCTCCAATTTATTATCTCTTACTAATTTAGTGTTTAAAAATCATAACTACTTAGATATTAGACTGAATGACAACAGCTATAGAATTTATTTAACTTAAACCTGTGTAACTCTTGAAATTATAAAACTCACTGATCAAAACAGATGCTCAAATTGCTGCAAAAATAGAATGAGACTCCAATTCTCATGAAGTCTGTCTAAAGGTGGGACAGTGTCAGACGTGTGGCCCTCAAGCTTCTGGCTTGGTCTGCAAGCTCCAGCTTTACGATTGCTGAGAGGTGGACTTCGTCAGGCCCATCTGCTATGCGCAAAACTCGCATTAGGGCATACCTGAAAAAACAAAAAGAACAGGGATGGCAGGAGTTATCAGAGAGGAACATGATACTTTAACGTCAGTCATTCTGATTCTAAGCCAAAACTATTAATTTTTGAAATCTCGCCAAGGCAGTGATAAGAAAAAGAGAGCACAGAGCAAATCAAGAAAAAAGCCCAAGAATATCTGCATTGCCATTTAAAAAATTTTCACCTTGGAAAATCTTAAAGGGCATGGTGCAGTGGGCTTCATCTCAGTCTTGATTTGCTATAGGTTACTAGGAGTCGCTAGAGCTAAGAGATCTCTTAGGTAAGCCATAAGAAGTGAAGTATAAATATATAATACTTATATACTATAATTATATGGTACTACATATTTAGCTTTTTCTTCAGGTGATAGATTGATGGGGCCCACCTCCATCACCTCCATGTGATAGAGAAGGTGGCATTGTGACTGTGAGGTAATGGGCATGGACAATTTTCCTTCTTGACTCCCAGCAACCAGAATCCGGACATGAGATGGTCATTGACATGCACTGCTGCAAAATGTGATGAGATCGTCCTAAGTACGTACCTAAGCTTGCCTCTGGGCTCCTTGTGGCCATCTCTGTCCCCTCTTCTTCTTCCTGGTTTCCCATGTTATTTCTTCTACCCAGGAACCCAGTGTAAAAGTTAACATAATTGAATGAAAGGGTAATTGTAATCATAAGAGCAACTATCTATTGGTATTGGGCTCTATATTAAAGTACCTATACTACAGTTCGCCCTTGAACAACATGGGGGTTAGGGCACTGATATTCCACGCAACTGAAAATCTGCATATAACTAGACCTTTATTTCGCCTTCAATTTATACTTGAACGTAAGTTGTTATCTTTATTTTCTCCTAGTGTCAATGCATCACATGTAGATGGTTATTACATGGCACCTACTCACATGTTAGCCAGAGGGTAATCCTGGGAAACACCTGCGCCTCCACACACCTGGATGGCCCGGTCAATAATTTTGCAGACAGCCCGGGGGACAGCCACTTTAATCATTGCGATCTACAAAAGCAAGATACCAAAAGAATGTTCCTTTCTTCAATAATACTCAATGTGGCAGAATTTGATATAATCTGTATTTTCTTTGTGAAACGAAACAAAGGAACTTTCCTACATGCGTTCATCACAAAAACAGGATCTCTGATGAAAGCCAACAAAGACATCCGCTGTAATGCAGCTAATTGTCATATTTCAGTTAATATGAACCTTCTGGGAAGAGATATCACTTCCAAATCACATTCTATTAATTTATTTATAATTCTATTTTCAAAAGAATTTCAGGCAACTGATAAATGACATTCATCATCTTAGGGGTCATAAAAAGAGTTCAAGAGTCTTCACTAATCAGTTTTCTCTAAGCAATTTTAATAGCTTTTAGAATTAAATGATCATGTTCTTATTCCATTTAAGCCAGAAACATAAGGTGGCAAGAGACAAGAGGTATGTTTTATGATACATTTGCAATGTGTCAGCGCAGTGCTGTGCATTCTATATCATCTTGGTCACTCCACTAGAACCCTAAGCAGAAAGGTTACTTTGCCCAATGTCACAAAGCTAGCAGAAAGTGACACTGAGTACAATGCTAGGTTTGTATAAAGTCTACGATTTCCCTAATCTCAGTTGCTGTATCTCAAAAATGAAGATATTTGGCATCCTGAGAATCTTTTGCAAAGCAGCTCAGTGAAAGGAAAAGTAGCAAGAGCTAGACATTTATAAGCTTTAAACCAAAATCACATAGAAGCTTTCAAAATTCTGAGTGCTAGCAAGGCACCACGAGACCTGAAATGCCCAGTGGATAGAGAAACTGGAGAAGGCTTCGCAGGCAGTGGTTCAAGGGACCTCACCTCCTTCCTAGCACCAGCAGTGCCCTGAGTGTCAATGCTATGGGCAGCTTTCAAGGTCATCAAGCGAATCTCTTCAATGGCAATGCGGCTTTCAGCAATCCAGTGAGCCACAACCTCCTGTAGGGTAACAAAAACAGCATACAGGAAGGGTAGGCTGATGTCCGAGGTCATGTAACACAGCTTTGTAGTTTGGTAAAAACTACACATGTCTGCATGCGTGGGTCCCAAGGCTCAGATCTGAAGTGAGGAGCTGCCACCTCAGCCTCGGCTCCAGGCCCATTCGCTCACCTGGCATCTCCTAGAGCTCCACATGTGGTTTATAGAGTACCTGCACAGATTAAGATAATGGAACTCTGAATGATTTCCAGGAAAATGGAATAGATGCACTTTCTCCTATTCTTCTGGCTAAGTACAACTAAAAATCTGGATATTATTTATTATACAAACCTAAGAAGACTCTGAAAGGTGCAGAGAATGCAGACCTGCTAGTTTGCAGACTAAAAGAACAGTTTGGTGGTGACTTCCCTGGGTTTTCTTTTTGCCTCATATATCCCAGAGATGAAGATGCCAGCAACCTGGAAATGCCAATAAGCACAGACAACAATCGAACAAAAACTTAGCCCCAACAAAAGCCTGCTCTCTTTAGCTGGATAAGGGCAGCCTAGAAAGACAGAAAGCTTCTAAAGAATAATGACCCAACCCCAAGCCAATATCATAGAAAAGCTTTGGCCCTTCTCTGATTCATGCCAGCATAGATTTCTACACTCATCAGTGCTGTAATGAGGTACCTTGACACCCCTGCCAGAGTGGTATCAGAGAATGCCAAGTGAGGAGTTAGTCCAGCAACAAGCTACATTCCCCCTGTGGTGTCAGTAGAGACCAAATGGGGATCCTAGATTTCCATCCCACCAGGCAATAAGAATGCACTCTTCTTTTCAGGTATCAGTGAAAGCTGAATAGAAACTTGGACTTCTACCTCAACCTAGCAGCAATGAGGTAGTGTAACCCCATCTTATAACAGAATGGTGTCTCAGAAAGCCAGCTAAAATAGATTCATACATCCCAATATCGCTGGTGAACATACCTGTAAAACTTCCCAATAGAATATTAACAAACCAAATTCTGCAACACACCATGATCAAGTGAGATTTTTTTCCTGAGATGCAAAATTGGTTCAATATCTACAAATCAATTAATGTGACACACCACATAAACAAAATGAAGGATAAAAATCATATGATCATTTCGAGAAATGCTGAAAAAGCATTTGACAAAATCAAACAACCATTTATGATAAAAACTCTCAGCAAAGTGGGGATAGAGAGAACATACCTTAATATAACAAAGGCCATATATGGCACATCATATATATGTATGTATGTATGTGTGTGTGTGTGTGTGTGTATATATATAACAGATAATATTGTACTCAATGGTGAAAGGCTGAAAGCTTTTTCTTAACATCAGGAACAAGATAAAGATGTCCACTTTACCCACTTTTATTAAATAAAGTATTGGAAATCCTACTCACAGCATTCAAACAAGAAATACAACTAAAAGGCATCCAACTTAGAAAGGAAGAAGTAAAACTGTCAGTATTTGCAGATTACATGATACTATATATTGAGAACCCTAAAGATTACACCAAAAAACTCAGGAGACAGAGCAAATGCTTCCAGTTGGCTGTACTAGGTTTTCTTGGTTCCCAATTCTAACCACAGAACTGGTGTTTATAGTGGAGAATAATATTTGTTAAGGATAAATTTGATTAGCAGACAATTACAATGCTCTGATTGGACCATATTTATTAACCTTCCACAGCCATTTTTATGCTTGGTCATGTTGTTCTGGTATATTTCTTTAACAGTGGCTATTTGCTCAGTTTCTCTACCACTGTGATGTTCAGTGTGCTAGCCGCTAAACACGTGCAGCTATTGAGCATTTGAAATATACCTAGTCTGTACTGAGATGTACTATAGATATACTATAATGTACTATATATGTACTATAATGTACTAATATACACTATAATAAACATATACACCCAATTTAGATGAATCAGTATTAAAAAATGTAAAACAATATTTTTATATTGATTTCATGTTGAAATGATAACATTTTGGATATATTGGACTAAATAAAAGATATTAAAATCAATTTCATCTATTTCTTTTTACTTTTTAAAAATGTAGTACTAGAAAATTTTAAATTGCATTTGTGCCTCACAATATATTT
The DNA here is from genome assembly GCA_004027375.1 of Macroglossus sobrinus. Lineage (NCBI taxonomy): Eukaryota > Metazoa > Chordata > Mammalia > Chiroptera > Pteropodidae > Macroglossus > Macroglossus sobrinus. The sequence continues at coordinate 15,005 of PVKZ01002457.1, forward strand.
CTATTTGATGACTCTGCCTTACTGTTCGAAACAAGGCTCTGAATTAACAACTTCAAACAAGCCACCAGTGGTTAGTATTTTTTGATGGAACTAGGTAATTATAACTTCATGAACAGACCCAAAATACATTTACTTCTTAGCTTTAGAATAAAGGAAACTTTTCATCTGGGTTTCTACAGACACTAGGGTGGCTGAAAAGCATTCAGTGCATAGAAACTGAGTGCTCTAAGGGATTCCCAGATTATTTATTAAGACTGAACTATGATAGAGAACTTTTAGCTTTAGTGCCTGGAATATTTGGAAGGCAGCTGGAAAGAGTCTCCAAATTCAGGGAAAAGGAATGTTACTTTCACAAACTGGGTGTGGTGGGAGGAGGGAGAGGGAAAGCTGGCCCAGATTTTTGTTTATGACATGCTCACACATCTCTTTTACTTCTGTCAGATCATTTGCTTTGTGCCAAATACAGGAAGTTTCCAGTAAAGGGAATCATATTTTTGAAAAGCCCAGGCTTGTTCTGCTTGATAGATTAACTTTAGAGAGCAGGAGGGAAATTTTCCTCTAGTGCAGTATTAAAAAATCTCGTGAAACCAGAGTGCTCTTGTATGTTCAAGATGCCTGTCCATCAACCTTTCTGAGTCCTCCCTTCACCTTACTCCAGGGGTTGGATGCAATCTTGAAAAGAGAAAAGTGTAAGAAGTGATAGTTGATGCCATGAACAGTTCCTTAGCATCTACTCCAGTAGCCACATAGAGCTGTATCCACAGCCACCCAAATTCACACCTTCTTACCTCCACTCGCAGTGCTCAGGAAGCAGCTGAAACATTGCCTTCACTATGTACTAAAAAGGGCTTCCCCACGATTTCTTCGCAGGTGTATGCCATAGAGCAAGCTGTATTTTTCCATTAAAACAATGTTACAACTAAATCATAGATATGGCTAAATAACATTTTACAAAAAAAAAAAACAAACAAACATAGCCTATAGAAATTTAACATAAAAAATATGCTGCAAAATTTTATAAGATGGTCACTAGGAGACCAATGTACTAAAATGTACACGTCTAGCAAACACAAATACAATTTTATCACCACAGGTTTGCCCCAACACTAACATGTTAGCAACTATAAGTATTAAATATTTAAAATTAATTTTTCTTGTCTTCTTAGAAGTTAGAGAGGGTTGGGGGGAGATGATTTGAATATCTCACTTCTTTAAAAAATTTTTCCAAGAAAGTCTGAAATGATGACTTCTTCCCTCTTGAAAATATTCTCTAGTTTTGATTATATTGCCCACACTGTTTACTGTGCTTTGTAAACAACAGACTCAATTATACATAATTTATAGATGAGGAGTCAAAAAATCATGAACATCCCACCAAATGCTGGTCCTATTTCTACTTTCATTTCTACAGTGACAAGGAACTTGCTTCTTCCTGAAGCAGTCCATTCTATATTTAGATCTCTCTTTTCACTGAGTTTTAGGCTGTTTTCCTATATCTCTACACTTATCTATCCGGAATTCCTTCCAGAAAGCCAAAAAACAAAGCAAATCCCTCTTCCTCTGACAACCCCCTCAATTCCACACAGAGTGCTAGAGTTTAGGTTCTCTAGAGAATGTAAGTCTGAGAAAATCGAAGAAACTGTGCACATTTGAATGCTGAAGTGCTGAAACTCTTTTGGAGTTACTTGATCTTGCAGATAAATCTCTCTCAGCAGACTATATTTAAATACAGACATAAATATACTTTGTGGAAAAGAATCACCTCGTTTATGAACAGGAAATCTCTCTCTGACCAAGTAAGGCTGTTTTGGTTCAAGGTTAGTGTGGTGCATTGGGCTATGACAAATTGAAATAAATAATCATCCTTACATGTGAATACAGTTTCTTCTTAAAAGCCACCCTTTGTGTTGCCCGTTCACACATGATCTGCAAAGCGCTTTCCGCCAAACCTACTGCTCTCATGCAGTGGTGGATTCTGCCAGGCCCAAGGCGGCCTTGGGCAATTTCAAATCCTCTTCCTTCACCTGTGAGAAAGAAAAGACCATGAACGTGGCCACAGCCCAAGATTTTTGTTCTTAACACAAATCCTGACAAAGTGAGGAGCTACCTTCAATAAAAATGGCATTCCAATAAAAAAAAAAGTTCTATAATCAGGTTCATTATATATTTATGGAATTTTTGCTTTCTGTTTTTTTAAATCACCATAAGTCATTAAATCTTTTGATCAAATTTAAAAACTATCTCTAAGTACCTACTATGCATAAACTATTTATTAGTGCTGCAATGGTTAAGAAGGTAGATTAGACAGTCCCTACACTAGTTTGGAATCAAGAAGAGAGGACAAAGATGATAGGGATAAGGAATAAGGAAGACAAAGAAAAGCAAAGGAGAGAGAGATTGTAAACTTAGTGCCTGGCAGGCATCAGGGGCTTGCTGAGTGGATGGGATAAGAAACACAAAAAAAGAGGTGCCATTTGAGATGTTCTCTAAAGCTTGGGTAGGGTTCCAGCAAGCAGGAGGGTGGTGTCATTCCAGATATGTAGTATTCAAAGTTATATATGTTTCTAAAGTATATATAAGACTTGAATTCAAAAAGTATCAAGGTTTTCTTAAAATGAGTAGAGGCCTGAAGGTCATGTTTTAGGAAAAAATATGTTGCTCTGAAGTGTGTAATTTTTCTATTTAGCTATGTTTTCAACTGGGGTGATACCAAACCACAATCAAATACTTTAATAAAACATTGTTCCATGTAAGAAAATCCACCAAATAGAAAAATGTTACCCTGTAAATGGAATGAGATGGGAAAGTATCTAAATTAAGGTAGACTTAATATCTTTTCCATATTTAGGGTTGAAAATATTTTAATATACAATACTGGGGAATCATTTTTACAGATTTATCTTACCTAATATTAAATTGGTGGCAGGAACTCGCACTTGATTAAAATGAATCTCAAAATGTCCTCCATGCAAATTATCTATCAAATAGGAAATAAAATTTTAAAGAGCAAAATGAGTTGATCAAAATTTAGTCACATATAATTAATCTACTAAAGAATAATTACTCAGAGAAAGGAGGATTTAAAAGCCTCTTGTGTCACAGACATTCCTAGGTAGATCTGAGCCCTGAACCTCCAGCATCCCTTAGCCCAGAAAACTTATCAAGTGTTCAAGTTAGAAGAGATTTTAGAAATCATTTGACCGAGAGGTTTTTGGACTCATTCTCTAAAGTTGTAGAGCTACGAAAAGGGAAGATGGCCTCATAGCACCAACCAGACTATTTTGTTATAGTTTTATCATTGCTTCTTCTTTGAAAATTTTTATGCAAGCTTCCAAAGAAAATTTTGCTTGGGAAGAAAAATAAAAAGGTTCCAAGTTTTCAAAAATTGAAAATGACTAATGTAATTCAAGTTCCTTATTTTATCATTATGGAAACTAATGCCTGATGATGCAGAGAGGCTGCTCAACGAGACAGAGCAGCCTCAGCAATAGAGGTAAAGCACAGACTGGTTTACTCCCAATCTAGGCTTGTTCACTATGTGTTTGCCTCTTGAAAATACTGGCACGTGACTGAAACTGGGAACATATTCACATTTTGTCTTTATAGAACCCCTGCTTCCTGCCAAGTTCTGGAGATAATCTCATGTTAATAACTCCACACCCTTTTCCTGTCAGATTAGACATTAATAATCAACCTTCTCCATACTGTTTCTTTTGGCCTTGGGCATAGAGAATTGGAGAGATGGTAGCGAATTTGTCTTACTGAAAATTCAAAGATAGGCTCTGTGATTTGCAGCTAACCTATATTATAAGCCCATTTTTGGAGTCACTCAGGCTGTTGGTCTGCAACCCAGCTTCCTCATACACAATTTGCTCCAGTTAGCTTGTTCATTCCCATCTTGCCAACACTTAACCTGTGAGTACATTCCACAGCTACATTCTACAGAGGGTGATGATGTCAAATGTTCTACAAAATTGCAAGTCTTACATCTGCTACTTGAACTTTTTCATTAGCTATATTCAGTGATAAAGAGAAAATCAGAGTCATCACAGAACCTGAAGTTCAATACACTTTTTCATAGCATTAGCACCTGCTGTATAATCACTATGCTATTTAATTTCCATACGTACATGTCTGTGGTTATTTCCTACCTCCTCCCCCCCAGCATACAAACTATTTGAGGGCAGAGATATTAGTCTATTTTTTCACTAATTTATTCAAAGCATTGAGAACAGTGCTCGGCATTCAATAAATACTTGCTGATTGATGACCTGAGTAGAAAGCAAATAGTGGACACTAGCTTGAGGTGGGTGTCAGGGAATAAAAATATCCTTGCTTCTTAGAAATTCCACCAAAGAAAAGTTTTGCATTCAAGTCAGTCAAAACTCATTGCTTATTAACAGCTCTTATAGGTTGATTAAGAAAGCTAAACTTTCTAAGGCTAAGATGAAATTTATTGCAGATTACCTAGATTTAATTTTTCTATATATATTTCATTAATCCATCCTCCTGGATGGCAGAGAGAACACTGGTGGTCAGAGCTGCTATTCCTTGAATACAATCTCCCCTTTTCCAAAAGTAAAAAAAAAAAAAAAAAGAAGTAGAATCCCGCACTACCTCTTTTTATTGGGCATATTCTGAACACTGGCATTGTTCAAAAAGATTTCTGAGACACATCTCATACAATGAAATGCTATCTGTTCCCTTCAGTATTACTACATGTGCTAGTCTTCCTGAATGGTCATGTTGATTGAGTACTTACCTATGTAGCCAAAAATCGACAAAGGTCTTATTATTTCTACTCCAGGTGTGTTGATAGGAACAAGAATCATGCTGTGTTGTTTGTGTCTGGTCAAAAGGAAAACATGTGTTAGGAGAAGTTTGCTAAGTGGAAAAATAAAACGGATGTTAGGTGGTCACAACTGTCTTTTTGTTGTTGTTATCATGTAATCATGTAAGTAATCTGAATGGGGTCTAAAAAACATACATCAAGCACAGTCAGATGCAGGCTGTGATCTGGAATGATAAGGATTTGAAAATAATTAAGTTATTTGGGGCTTCTCGTTGCTCAACAGTGAGAACTGAAATACAATACTAAACATTTTCAGAATAATTGCCTTTGATCTAAATATCAATTACTTAGAGACAGTTCTGAAAATTTCTGTCTTATAATCTGATCCAAAAAACTGAGCATTCAGCAACACTTTTAATACAGGAAATTCCACACTGAAGAATGTATAGCAACACTCCTTGAAATGTTTCCTAAATATATCTTTTAGCAAAATTATGAAGTATAAATATGTGACATTTATTATCATATTATGATTTGTGAGCCCAAATGGTACATTTTAAGTGAATTAAGTGGACAGAAAGACTCTTATTCCTACACAGATTTTTCAATCACAATTGTTTTATTACCTGTCTGTAGAGCTGGTTTTAGTTCTTCCCAAAACAACTGCAATTTTGCACTTTGGGTTCCCAGCTCCTAAAACCAAGGGTAAAATAAGCAGAATACATTATAAAAGGAAATTTTTAGTCTGACATTGTATCCTAAAGTTCTAATCCTTCCAAGTTTATCTCTGACAAAAAAAACAAATAGGAAAGAGAACCTTAATTTATTAAATAAAAATAATGCTTATGGACAAAACTACATAGCTTAAGAAAAATGAGTAGGCAAGGCCAACAATGGACCCTGTCAATGAAAACTGCTGCACAAAAATAACAAGAAGCCATGAAAAAACTGTAACCCTTAAGGCAAAGTGACAGGTCTCCCATTCATACCATTTCAGATGTCAATATGGCAGAAAGGTTATGAAATTCTGGTGTATTTTCTCCTGTTTAGATCTCGTATTTTCTGACACGAAGGTATTAAAATTCATATTTACTCCTCAACAAGTAGCTGAGAAAAACCTAATTTTCCCAGCAATGGAGTTGAGCGAGGGTGAGTCTGTTTAAGGCTCTCAGTATCTGTCCAGACAGTATTTGCCCTAGCTATACTGTGGAGCAGCTGACAATGCTTTTCTTGGAGCCACATATATGAGGCTCTAAGTCCACCTTCAGTAAGCCTAGGTTCTCATTTATTTTAAGGGCTGGAAATTTAAAAATATAGTTATTCTCATTTTAATGCAAACTTTTATTTTATCATAGTTCAGAAGTCTATGGCAATTTCCCAAAGAGGTCTTACTGGAAAACAAACACACACATTTCATTGTCACTAGTAAGTGTAAGAACCTAGGCCCTCAAGGAAACTACCATTTAGCTGGCTTTCTAATTACAAAACCATAAACACTTGGGTCAAACTGAGTTAAACATGTCTGTACAAAGTCTTAAATTATCAGATTTCTTATAAATGCGCTGTCAAAAGTTTTGAAATTATATAAAGATTCAATAAGAAATGTTAGGAATTATGTCAAATAGTTGAAGAATGCCATAAAATCCCAGGAGTTAAAAGGATAAACTCCATGGAACATATGAAAAGACAATGCAGAAATGTAATTGGCAAAATCCAGACTGTGGGAAATTTGAGACAAATAATCCAGTTTCTTAAACAATTAAACTGCAATAAAAAGAAAAAAAAGAGAGGGAGCTTACAGATTAAAACATACTTAAAAAAACATATCAACCACTTATAATTTTTAGACTTCATTTGGATCCTAATTCAATCAAACTAAAATATTATTAATTTTAAAACAATTACATTGTGAATGTTTACTGTATATGTAATAATATTAAGTGATTTATGTGCGCTAATGGTATTGTGATTACATTTTGAAAATAGCTCTTATTGAGATACATACTACAATATCTGTAGGAAATGATGTGACATCTGGGATTTATTTCAAAATAATATAAGGAAGGAAGTAACGGGAGTAGAGATGAAGCAAGATTGATCAAAAGTTGGACATTGTCAAGTCTCAAAACTGTTCAAAGAGTATTCCTAGGAGACATAAATGTATAGCAGAGTTATGAAGGAGAAAATATGTGTTGTACATTAAAATGACTGGGAATAGCTCACATAACAGTGAACATGAAGAGTAAAGGAGAGCAGAACCCAGAGGAAAGAGAGGACTTTAACTCTATAGATTGAGAGGGAACTGGGAAAAGGACATAGTGAAGAAGCAGTGCTATAAGAAAAGATGAGTAGGCAAGAAACAGAGCAAGGCAAGAAGAGGTAAAAAGAAAAAAAAAGAATAGGAGAGAGGATAAAATTGAAGAGTAAAGTTAGAGAGAAGGAGTTTGCTTTAAATCCTAGCACTTATATTTGAAATTTTGAAACTCCATACAGTTGAATCTCTGGCTCTATAGAAGAAACAAATGAAACAGAATGTACAACAATAGCTATTGTAGTATTTTCAGTATATTTGAGAAGATACCAAATAAACAGAGAAAACTATACAATGGAAACAATCTAGAATTTGCTAGAGTTCAGAATAGAAACTGAATTGATAGCTTTTCTAAATCCAACTTGGAGAGAATCAAGATGGCAAAAATATGTGTTTGACTCCCATTGCTCCTAAAATCCGATTAATATAAAAACATAAAGGCAGAATGAAGGCATAACCATAACAGAGAAGTAGAGGAGGTGAGGCATAGGATTGGGGGTGCTGGTGGTCACTAACAAATAAGCGAGTTCAATAACTGTGTAGGGAACAGACAAAGGTAAATTAACTAATGAAATGGGCATAGAAGTCAGAGTCTAGAAAATGACATAAAAATCTGCAAAGGGAGAGGCTTCTGGCCCCAGAATTAGAAGGTGTGACTAAGAAGTGAGGCTTCGAAAGAGGGAATTAATCCAAGATTTATAAGTGGGAAAATGTACCAGGTGGCACTTATAGGCAGGCATCTGACAACGTGAGGAGAAAAGTACATATGTGTGTTACAAAAAACCTGAACAAAGTCAGTCTGAGACTTAAAAGCTAAACTTCCCATCAGCTGACTCCAGAATGAGTCCCAGCCCTGTTCCACCAATTTTCCTTACAGAATTCCTACTCAGAAGAAAAACCTGGCTGGAAAAGCCATGTTAATAAAGAAGAAAACCAGCTACCCTTCCTTTTCTCTTATGCCTGAAAAGAAAAACAAGGCTCTGAGCCCACAGCATTAAAGAGAATGACCAAAATTAACTGTAAAATGGACCATAGAGGAACATAATAAAAAAAAAGAAACAGAGAGAACCTAAAACAAAATTGAGCTAAACCCAATAACAAAAACTCTAGGTAATATAATCTGAGAGAGCCAAATGTATTGTAGCCATTAAACCAATAAAGGATGCTATGAAACAGGAATACAGCACAAGTAAAAACTCTTAGAGATGTATCTATGGCTGCTAAGATAAAGTTTAATAGAAGTGCTAAAAATCAAATCAGGAGGATTTCCAAAAGCAAAGGAAAACGTCAGAGACTGAAAATAGGAAAGCAATGATAGAGACACTTAGAGCAAAAATGTAAAGTCCAACATTAGAAAAGGGGTCCAAGAAAAAGAAAAATAAAGGGAAGAATTTATCAATGACTTGTAAAAGAAAAGTTTCTACAACTGAAAAAAAAAGCCTTCAGATAAAAAGAGCTATTGACTAGCAAGAAGAATCTATCTTCAGATATGTGCTTGTGACACTTCAAAACATCAACAATAACGGGAAAATCCTAAAGGGTTTCAAAGAGGAAAAACAAGTCACCTACAAAGTAATGAGGATTAGACTTGCATTAGACTGAAGACTCTAAGAGAGAGGTCTCCAGAAAAGAAAGAAATTACAGGTATAATTTAGAGGTATGTGTGTATTTGTAAGGGGAAGCAGATAAAATATGATAAAAGCAAATAATTCAATGAAATAATAACAATTAGAAACTCCAAGAAAATAATTTTTAAATGTACAAGTGAAACATGACCCAAATATAAAACCAACTACAATATGGCATGGATTTAATACATAAAGCATTAAGAAAAGCTATTCTAATTGACTTTGATGCTAGAAACACTTTACTTAGAATGGCCAAGGTGACACTATATTGCATCAGTTAGAAAAGGACAGAAATCTAACACACTATTTAGACCAGCACTGAACAATATTCACATAGTCTTATAAGGCAAGTGCTATGTGTTGGTTTTCAAAGGTTAGAGTCATCCTATGATCAACCATGATTGTGGTTGCAAGATAAAACATAAATGTTATTTATCCTAACAATGTAAAAGTAGAAGCTGTGGCTGATATAAGATGCAATATGAGAAGAAGGGATAAAAGGTAGAGAAAGGGTAAGTGTGCTCATGTTATTGTGTCATCAAATGAAACTTGAAGAGATTCTGTCCAATGAGAATACAGAAGAAAGACTCAGAGATCATTTAATGTTTAAAAAGTAAAAAAAAAAATTGAAACAATAACATATCTATATAAGGAAAGGGCAGAGAGTTATAATAAAAATGAGTGCAACTGTCATTATTCAAATTGGGGAGTCAATGGAAAGAATCTAAAATGACTAAACTGGGAGAGAAAAAAGCATTTTACCTAAAATTATAGCAGAAACCAGAGAAAAACAAACTGTTATAAGAGTTTTCTCTAGTGTATGATATTGGAGTGTGAAGGGATAGAAACTGTATGCTCTTAGATTATTTTCTGATTTGTTACCATTTCTAATTTAATAATAAAATTTAAAAACATTAAAGAAAATTAGCCTACCATCTTGTAAATCAATCTGTAGATCCCAATTTGGGAAATGAGACAGAGACTTGTAGAGTAAACTGCAATGTTTTTTCTCTTTCCTAATTTCCTTTTAATTTGAACATTTAATCTGCTCTCTGCATAAGAACCATTTCTTGCATTGTGTGGGGGCATTTCCCCACTTCTTCTTCTAAGTGATAAGACATAATTCCAGAAATCCTACATGTACATTCTGCTTTATACAACACTTAAAGTGATTTAAAAAAATAAAAATAAATTTCATCAGAGAAAGGGAGAGAAGGGGAAGAAGAAGGTAGTGTGCCTAAAATGGGTGACTCTTCATCCCCAGATTGGTAGTGGAATAAGAAAACATCCTAAACTGATTTAGATCTTGAATCACACAACGGCTTTCCCCATGGTCAAAGCTACCAAGTTTGTCAGAATATGCAATCATATATACATATATATGATTTTTGTCTGTGACCAGAAACTAAGGGAGAAGCCTTTGAACTAACTTAGAATAGGACATAAAAAAAAATTAAGTTGGCCATTAGATGCCACGCTGTAATCAGAAAACAAATATTAAGCAAAATCGTCCTTCTAATTTTTTTCCCAAATATATAACTTATTGTCCATATTATGTATGAGATAAATAACAATATCATTTTCTCCATCCTTCTGGGCTTTTGCAATATATTCTTATTCCTGTTGCAAATAAAGTTAAATTAGAAAGTTATAATGTTAAAAATAATGTTTTTCATTAAAAGAAAAATGCAAACATTTTCGTAAGTACAAGAGAAATGTTATGTTAAGTAGAACACTTCACAAATCATTGAAAAGTCGGCAGTATATGTATTGACATTAGATAACAAAGGCTCTTAATTCATGTTAAGCATACTTATTTCAAGTATACTTAACACATATATAACTTGTGTATAGGTATACTTTATTTTAGAGCAGTTTTGGGTCCACAGCAAAACTGAGAGGAAAGTACAGAGATTTCCCATATACCGCCTGCTTCCACCCATGCACAGTCTCCCCCATTATCAATATCCCCCACTAGAGTGGCACATTTGTTACAATTAATGAACCTACACTGACACTTGACAATCACCCAAAGTGTTTGTCTTAAGGTTCATCCTTGATGTTGTACATTCTGTGGGTTTTGACAAATATATGACACATATCCATCATACTATCATTCAAAGTATTTTCACTTCCCTAAACATCCCCTGTGCTCCACCTACTCATCTCTCTCACCCCCAACCCCTAGTAACCACCAATCTTTTTATTGTCTCCACAGTTTTGCCTTTTATAGAATGTCATATGGTTAGAATTACAGCCTTTTCATTTAATAATATGTATTTGTTTCCCCCATGATTTTTCATGGTTTAGTAGATCATTTCTTTTTAGCACTGAATAACATTCTATTATCTGGATGTTCTTTTAAATGGCAATCTCTCCCTTTCTCTTCCTCTGAAACTCCAATTACACATATTTTAGACTTTCTGATATTCTTCCAAAGCTTCCTACGACTCTTTTAACTTCTTTCCACTTTTTCTTCAAAGATAAACAAGTAGGATAATTCCCACTTGTTTATCTTCAAGTTCATTAACTCTATTCCTGTCATCTGCATTATATCATTAAGCTCATTCTGTGAATTTTTTTCAAATATTTTACATTTTAGTTTTAATATTTTAAATTGTTTTTTTGTTTTATATGTCTCTTCTGATATTTTCTTTTTATTTTATAACTTCATTTAGCAAATTTATAATTGCTGCCTTAAGTCCTTGTCTGATAATTCCTATATCTGAGTCACTTGGAAATTGGACTTACCCCTTGAAAACTGGTAATGTTTTCCTGATTCTTCATTTGATGAGTAATTTCAGATTGTATTTTAGAGATTTTGATGCTTTTTGTTTTGAAGACTCTGGATCTGTTATATGTCTCCAAAGGGCACTGATGTTTTTATTTTATTGGACAATTAACTTGGGTAGAGTCCAAGTGTAGAATCTGTCTCAATACAGGAGGGTGGCAGATCAAATTTGTTTAGTTCTTTTTACTTAGCTGCAAAGTGCTTTGAGTCTGCCCTGTGCATGACTGATTCAGGAGTCGGCCATAGACTCAGGCAAAATTCACACATAAAACCTGGAGCTCCCCTTTTCTGGCTTTCTTCTTCTCTGGAATACCCATCCTATTCCCTCATTTTCCAGCAGCAATGGCTGCCCCAGACACTGTCTTCTGGTTTCTTAGACCATAAAAACCAGAGTTCTCTAGAGAAGCTTCAGGTTTCTCATGCCACAGTGTATCCTCAAACCAAAGTCTAAAAATGAAAACTCACCTTGTGCCTATATCATCTTCCAATTTTGACTCCAAAATCAGCCTGCTTTTGGTTACTCTCAAGAGTTTTTAGGTGGTTCCTTTTTTTTTTCTTTTTTTTTTTAGCTTTTTAGTTGTTATCTGTGAGAAGGCTGATCTTAGGTGCTAATTCCCCCACACCAGAAGTGGTACTCCCTCAGAGGGCTTCCCTTTACCCATTCTTCACTTACCTAGAGTGACAGTTTCTTATATATTCATGAAACTATCATTAGTGCCTGTAGAAGTTTTAGAAATGTAATGATCACCTCAAAATATGACCGTATAAGAACTGAAAATCTTAGAAGCTCTAAAATTTTAAAACCCATAAAACCAAGAGCTTAAAATTCTAATACTCTCAATTAATCATAGTTAAGATTAAAATGCAATTGTTTCAAAAAACCAATGCTTGTAATTTGGATTCTTTCAAATTTAACAGAATCTATGTTTCAATCTGTTCTGACCCAAAGAGCACTAGGATGATTAAAATGGCAGATAATAATACTTTCATGTCATCATAGATCTTATCTGAAATTTCTTATTTGAAAATGCGGTGCTGGGGAAATTTTTTTTCACTCTTTATTGGTAATAGCAGTGCAATAATATCATGCTTTGATTCTTAGTTAGAAATTATAGAGAATGACTTTTTTCTAGAGAGGCTCACTTTTAATTTTTAATTGGATATTTTTCTAGTTGGGGTTTTTGAGGTTTTAGTTACGGGAAATCTTGAGGCCCACAGGCTGGAGGGTCAGAGCACTTGCCCCAGATAACTGTCTCCTTGGTGAGCATACTTCTGAAAATCAGATTAGGACATAATGGCATGATTTGGGGTTCATCTTCATTGGAGATCTTTTTCTTTTTCAATTTCTATCCTGGTAATCAAGAACATTTTGGATAAATCTTTTAAGGTTTCATGGCTCTTAATCCTAGATAACTAGAAGCCGAATCCTTCAAAAGTAAAATCTTTTATACAATTCCCTTAGGCTGTAGTCAAAAGCCCTATTTTCTGATACTCAGAATATATTTTTTCTTTAATACTTCCCAGTAGTCTTTCTTGCTTTGCTCTTTCTGTCATGAAAATGTGTTGCCACAGTTTTGTGTAAATGCTGAATAGATTTCAAATATTTGGTAATTTTGAAAAAAAAACCTAAAAAAAGGCAAATAATTACTTGATTTTCTCTTGCTCATTCTAATATGGAAAACAATTCAGATTAAAAAAAAATAAAACTTAAAATTGGCTCTCTTTCTGAGGTCATTAGGTAGAGGAAGAGTGAGTGTTTAGGTTATACATTTTGAAATGTTTTGATTTAACCTTGATATTTCAGAAAATGGGAAAAAACCCTCACAAATGTATCATCTCATCTTAGCCACAAGCAGAATTTGGCAGGTACAGCAGATGAAATGTCCTTGTTCTAAAGACAGTTTTTGCTCTTTTATATTATTTTAGTTAATGAACAGGATACTAAATGTCATAAGTAAAATATATTAAGGAAATCTGAATAGACCAGTAAGCATTTAAATATATCTTGTATCACAGGCCTTCATGAATGAAAACAGATGGCATAGATAAAATAATTTTGTTTTTTATCCAGACTCTGTGGTATTTCAAGACTGTTCATGAGCCAGGATTAAGTCAGGCTGAAAATGACATCTTCCTGATATTCGCTGATGAATTTTAATTTCTTAGGCTCTTATAAACCACATGGTTATCACACAAAATCATTCTGTAACACAAGGAAAGATGATAGGTGGAGAAAAAACATGACTGTTGGGTATACATGTGGTCTATAACAATAAAGTGATGTACACAGTTACATAATACGAAGAACAGTTAGGCATCCATAAAGTTTCAAGGCTATTTCTTTTACCAATATTGACTAACTGAGGTGAAATACTTAAAGTTAATTTGGTCTCAGCTTTAAAATTAATACATAGCTTTAATTCAAATTGTAATAAAAAATCATTATGAGTCAATACCATTTTATAATGAAATTTCCACTTGTTAAATTGTTTATCATATAAGCATACAGTTAAAAAAAACCCCCACAAAACTGACCCTTTAAAATTCATTTACTCTACCTCTAGTAAGGTTTATATCTAATAAGTATTCAGTGAACATTACACACTGCTGTTACTGTTTCTGTTGTTACAGGATATGGTTGGATCAAAATCAATTCTAAATAGATCAGAAATGAATTTTTTTTACATTTAAATAAGACATAAAAAAACTAGAAGAAAAGATAATTTAATATTTAAGAAGTCTCTGGAAAGGAAAGAAATTTTAAACCTTAAAAATGATAAATTAAATCAAAAGAAAAAGTTCAATTGTTTTTTTTAATATAAAACTATTATACATTAAAAAAACAATTTGGGGAAAATATTTCATACATGGCTGGCAAGAACAGGAGAAGAGTACTGAATCTGTTACAAGTCATTTAGAAAGCAACTTGGTAGTCAACACATTCTATTGTCAACGTTCTAGAGAAATAGACACTTCTATACATTATTGGTGGGAGTACAAGTAATACCATCCCTGTGGTGTACAATTTGGCAATATACATCAAAATTACAGATTCATTTATTCTTTGATCCGTTAATTCAACTTCTGGGATTTAGCTATTTCTGAATAGAATGACAGATGCACAAGAATATTCACTGAAGTAGCATTATTTGTATTTGCAAAGAATTGGGCATAAAGCAGTATCATTCAATAGGAGACTATTTAACTATATGGTGGTATATCCATATAATAAAACTCTTCCAAAAAGCTTAAGGAATATTTCTATGCACTTATCTGAAAGAACTTTAGAATTATTCTACAGTGTGAATAGTAAGAATGTTATCTTTTGTGCAAAAAAAAAGGGGGGGAGATAATTATACATGGTTAGTCACATTCTTCAGCATTTATCAATAAGATTTGATTAAGTTCAGTTTCCCACAATATCTACAAATATGCTCTCCATAACATCATTTATAATAGCAATACATTGGAAACATTCTAAAAGTCCTATATTACTTGAATAGTGAGGTAAATTATGATAATCTACAATAAAAGCTAAGATGTATGAGATAGTATGATAAAGTGGAAGTAGTCTATGATTGAATATCTGGATCCGAAATTCCAGCTCTAAACTTACAAATCTGTGGAGGGTAAATTACTTAAACACTAACTGATTGATGGAATGTTTCATTCTTTCATTCATGTATTTAATTTTTATTTAGTAAGCTGTTCCTATGAGTAAGGTACAAAGTTAAATGCTAAGGATATAGCAGAATACAAGATTGCTACAGAAGAAAGAGTATTTTAATAAGTACTAACAACAGAATGAGATAGTATATTCAGAGTAAAGAGTATATATATATCTGCTCTAATCTAGAAAGGTTAAGGATTAAGTAACCTTAAGGTCAGACTGAATCTGAATCCTAAGTAGGAGTTAGGGAGCTAAAGTGAAATGGGATGAGTATTCTAGATAGGAGTGATAGCAAGAGCAAAGGCCCACAAATCAGTATTGAATATACATACCATATAGATAAATAATAGAAATTATGTAATTGTTAATTATGGAGGCTGTAGTTAGACTATTCATTGAAGAAGTATAGCATCTATTACTGATCAAGATGGCTGAGTAGGTAAATGCTATTGCTCACTTTCTTCCATGACCACATCAAAATTACAACTAAGGCTGATCACTTTGTAAGTGATATAAATGTCTAAACACTATGCTGGGGTAGCAATGCTGATACCAGACAAAAGAGAATTTAAAACAAAGGCTATAACAAGAGAGAAAGAAGGACATATCATAATGACAAAGGGATCAATTCAACAAGAGGATATAACATTTGTAAACATTTATGCACCCAATGTAGGAGCACCTAAATATATAAAGCAAATGTTAATGTACCTAAAGAGAGAGAGACTGACAATAATACAGTCATAGAAGTAAACTTTGACACCCCATTGACATCAAAGGATAGATCATCCAGACCAAAAAATCAAAAAGGAAACAGCAGCCTAAAATGACACATTAGACCAGATGGATTTAATTTCTATTTTTGGAAAAGTTCACTCCAAAGCACATTCTTCTAAAGGGCATAAGGAACATTCTCCAGGACAGACCACATGTTAGGTTATAAAAGAAGGCTCAATAAATTATGAACACTGAAATTATATCAAGCATCTTCACTGCTCATAATAGTATAAAACTAGAAATCAAGTACAAGAAAAAAAACCTAAAAACATAATAAAGACTATATATGGCACATCCACAGATAATATACTCAGTGGTGAAATGCTGAAAGCTTTTTCTTAACATCAAGAACAAGACAAGGATGTCTACTTTTACTACTTTTATTAAATATAGTATTGGAAATCCTACCCACAGCATTCAAACAAGAAAAGTAACTAAAAGGCATCCAACTTGGAAAGGAAGAAGTAAAACTGTTAGTATTTGCAGATAACATGATACTATATATTGAGAACCCTAAAGATTGCACCAAGAAGAACTCATAAATGAATTCAGTAAAGTAGCAGGATATAAAATTAATATTCAGAAATTGGTTGCATTTTTATACACCAATAATGAACTGTCCTAAAGAGTTAAAATTAAGAAAACAATACCATTTAAAATTTCATCAAAAAAATGTAATCAAGGAGGTAAAAGACCTGGAAAACTGTAAGACGTTGAAGAAAGAAATCAAAGAAGACACAAATAAACGGAAAGCTATACTGTGCTCATGGATAGAATCAACATCATTAAAATGTCCATATTACCCAAAGTAATCTACAGATTCAATATAATCCCTGTCAAAATACCAATGGCATTTTTCACAGAACTAGAGCAAATAATCTTAAAATTTATAGGAACCAGAAAAGATTCCATATAGCCTTGAGAAAGAACAACGTTGGACGTATTACACTACTTGACATCAATCTATACTACAAGTCTATAGTAATCAAAACAGCATGGAACTGGCATAAAAAGAGACATGGAGATCAACATAACAGAATAGAGAGTCTAGAAATAAACCCATGCCTATATGGTCAATTAATCTATGACAAAGGAGGCAAGAATATACCATGAGGTAAAGACAATGGTGTTGGGAAAAATGGACAGATACATACAAAAAATTAAACTAGGTCACTTTCTTACACTACATATAACAACAAAATCAAAATTTTTTAAAGACTTAAATGTAAGACCTGAAACCATAAAACTCCTCAAAGAAAACATAGGCAGTAAACAGTTTGACATCACTCTTAGTAATATTTTTTTTTCTTTTTGGATATGTCTCCTTGGGCAAGGGAAACATAAGAAAAACTAAACAAATGGGAGTATTAAAAAAATTAAAAAAGTGTTGCATAGCAAAGGAAACCATCAACAAAATGAAAAGACAACCTACTGAACAGGTGACAGTCACCAATGATACATCAATAAAGGGCTAATATCCAATATACATAAAGAACTCAAACAACTTAACACCAAAACCACAAACAATCTGATTAAAAATTGGGAGAGGGCTTGAATAGACATTTCTCCAAAGAGGACATACAGATGACCAATAGACATTTGAAAAGATGCTAAACATCATTAATCATCAGAAAAATGAGAAATGACAATTAAAACCACAATGACATTATCACTCACATCTGTCAAAATGGCTATCATCAATAAATCAATAAACAAGTGTTGGTGAGGATGTGAAGAAAAGACAACCCTCATATTTATTTATAATAAATAAATAAATTAATAACAAAACAGACTCATAGATATAAAAAACACATTGATGGTTGCTAGATTGTAAAAAATTGGGGGGCTGGGTGAAAAGGTAAAGGGAATAAGAAATACAAATTTGCAGGTACAAAACAGTCACGGGATGTAAAGTACAGCATAGGGAATGTAGTCAATAATATAATAATAATATAATAATAATAAGGTAGTCAATGATATATAATATATAATATATATTATTATAATAACATAATAATATATTATATAATAATATAATAAAATAATATAATATAATAATTATATTATATATTATATTATAATATAATATATACTATATATTACAATATGTATGGTGTCAAGTGGGTACTAGACTTATTGGAGGAATGACCTCATAAGTTTTGTAAATGTCTAACCACAACAGTGTATACCTGAAACTAATATAATATTGAATATCAACTCTAATTGAAAAATAAATTTTTTTTACAAAAGTATAACATCAAGGGCAAGTAAAATGGGATAATAGTCAGAAGAAAAAGTAGGTTATTTATTAATTCAAAATATTTTAGGCACTTGGGATATATCAGTGAACAAAGTAAACAAAAGTACTTTCTCTGATGAAACATTTTATTACAGGGCAAGAGGCAATAGACAGCAAACATAATAGAAATGATATGATACATTAGTACATGATAAGTGCTATGGGTAAGGTGGATTGGGAGTATAGGCAAGGGAAGGGTATTTTAAATAGGGAAGTCAGGGACTGCTTCAGTGTCAAGGTGCTAACTGGACAAAGACTTGAAATAGATGAGGGAGTGAGGCTTGCCAATATTAGGAGGAAGCACCTTCCAGAAGATAGAAAAGCCAGTACGAAAGCCCTAAGAAGGAAATGTGCCTAGTACATTCCAAAACAGCAAGGAGGCTGGTGTGGCAGAACAAGCGAACAAAGAGGCAAGTAGTATGAGAAAAGGTTAGAGAGGCAATGAGGGATGGAGGCAGCAGACCTTGTGGAATTTTGTAGACCACTCTAAAAATTTAGTGGAAGGATGCTCATTCATTTCCTCCTGCCCCTATATATATCAGATCAAGAAGAAAAAGAGGTAAGAAAAGGAGAAGGACCAGGTAATCTCAAGAGGGCAGGGATAGGGATAATATTAAAAGCAGTGTCCTTCAGAATGCAGCAAGAAATTGATGATCAGTCTCGGTAAGTATGAAAGATGTCTATTTTGGGAGAAGTATGCTAGAGCCTGTGCAGGACAGGTGACTGTCCTTGCCTCTTAGCAGTTTTGCTTTCAGTAACTTCACACTAGTATCTTGAAATTGACCACAGTGGAATTATTTACACAATGGAAAATGACAAACACTATCAATCCGGGCACACTAAACCAGCTTGGTGAGCTGGTTTAGCTGCTGTATGCAAATCACTCTTCCTGGAAAAGTAGCAGATAAGAGAGAATCTGGCTGCACCTTCAGATATGTACTGTGGGAAGATGATGGAAGATAAAGGCCCTAGCGCCTCTTTCCTGTGATCAATGAATTAGATCAATTGCTTGGAGAAAAAGACAACAGGGGTCTAAAATAACTTCTGCAGGTGGATACTGAGCCTAGCCTTACATGAACATATGATAAATAAGGGAAATGTTATGCAAATGTGAGGAAGAGTCAAGTTCAAATAAACCACAAGGGCTAAATCTACATAAATTTCTCTTTAATTTTCATTTGTTTGGAAATGCAAGAAGAATAAACAACCTACTTAGACATGGAATCAGATGCTGGTCTTTGGAAAAAAAGGTTACAAGAAGGAAGGAGAATTTAAATTCATGGGGTGAGGATTCTCTGGGATCAAAGATAAAGGAATATAGTGAAGTAGAGAGGAGTCTAATTGTAAGTAAAATATTAATGTGGCATTAAAAAATTAAGTGAGATATATGCCTAATGATTACTTAGAATTTAGACTTTGATAATTTACTCTTCAAAAAGATAACTTTCTGGGATAAAATGTTTGTTTTCTTTCCTAGACAAAATAATGTTAGAGAGTATTTCTCTAGCTGCTACCTACAAGAGCTTGTTGGCTGCCTTGTTGCTCTCAGTGGATTCTTTTGGTTTGGCAGTTTCTCTGCTACAGGCACTTTCTGATTGTCTTTGACTGAGTGGAAACTTTGAAAGGTCTGTAGTTACTGAAACAAGATGGAATTTTTTAGGTTTGTATCCTAAGACACTTAAGAACTTGGATTTGATTTCACAGAATGGTTATACATGAAATAAAGATCAAGTGCTCACAAGATTAAATTTCAGGAAAGCCCTCTTGGATGTAAGACAAAGGCGGGGTATAAAACGAAAACAAAAGTAGCCTGAGTTAGAGAGGTCACTTGATTTTGCTCTGCACTCGAGACTGCTCCTCTCTGCTCACTGAAACAGGTTGGTTTTTGTCATTCTTCTCTCATTCTGACTGGGATATAATATTTTTTTAAGCAAAAGGACTTTGTATATTTATTTAATACAGGGAGTCTTGATGAATAAAATTCTAAATGTTTACATGTGCAAAAAAGAGCTATTTGAAAACAGCTATATACTTTTACCTTAAAACAAAATTCTGAATATAGCAAGAAGAAAATATATTATTTTAATATCATTATTTGACTATAAAATGTTAATGATAAAATAGGTTTTGTGAAACCCTTTTTTCCTTTGTTTTACAAATATTATTTTTTTGTTCTTGTAAAAATTGTAAAGACATCTAAATGTGTTTCTATGTATCTGCCGGAGGATCATTTCTGCAAATAATTTCCATTTCTGCTCTTAATTATACACATTTTTAGTAAAACTAATTTTTAAAATATCCTTCCTTAATATTTTATATTATTCCTTATTATATGGTTCATGATTTCTATAATAAAAGAGAAGGGAAGAACAAAGTTCCTATTGTGTTAATAATTAATGCATAAGAAAGTAAAAATCACTTCTGGAGTAATATTCCGGATTGAAATGTTTCAAATAATCTTAAAGATAAAAGTAGTCATTTAAAATTGTTGTCGGCACCTGTTTTTACATAATGAAAGTAGTTACTTTATGTGGTATCTTTTCTCAAGGGACCTTCTTTACTTTTTACTCATTTAAAAAGGGTTACCAAGTGTAGAAATATTCTTTTAAAAATGTACCATAGTTGGCACTCTGTTTTAAAAATATTTTCATTAATAATTCTATAATAATATTTGAGATTCTTCCAAAGATAAAAAATAAACAAAAGAAGACAGAAAGGCTAAGGAAAAGGAGAACAAAACTCAGCACTATAATAAAAACACTGAAAGTCATAATTAAATACATTTTAAACTTGTGAATTCTGTGTAAGCTGATCTTACGACTACAGGGTACTAATAGATAATAGAGTAAAATAACTTAATGATGAAGACAGGAGAATAACAATTTTACAGAGCAACTAGTGTATGCCAGGTGTTCATTAAAGTATTAATTACAAACATAAATCAAACAGGTCATACTCTTAGGGAACTTAGAGCGTCGAGGGAAAAGGTAGTCTTTTCATCTTTTTCATGGGATAGGGTCAGTTCTCTGAGAGGTATGGATATACAGCTTTTGGATCAGGAAATTCTTCTGGGGAGTTGACATCCAAGTTACTTGAGTAGGAATTGGCCCTTTGAGGGAAAGGCAGGAAATAGTATATCAGATATAGGAACAGAATGAATAATAATATAGACATGTGCTACACCATGGTGTGTGCCAACAAACTGCTGGCAAATCAGTACAATTACTATCTATGGTATGGGGCCCATCATAGAGATATGTGGCAAGAACTATAGGTAGGACCCCATTATGTAGGAGCCATGGGTATCATGCTAAGGAGCTTGGATTATATCTCTCATGTGAAGATAAGTGTCTTTCAGGTGAGGAGCTAAGCAGTGGAGTGACAGATTGGCATTTTAGAGATACAGAACTCTGACAGTAATCAGAAAAATGATTTTGACAAGGAGGTGGTAAGAAGAAATAAGAACAGTAGAATACCAGTTAGGAAGATATTGCAGTAGACAAGGTAAGAATCAATGATGATTTAATTGTACAGATAGATAAAAGAGCAGATTAAAAGGAGGAGACAGGTTCAAGACCTATTTGGAAGGTAAAAATCAGAATTTAGGGGCTGACTAGAAATCATGAAGGTAAGAGAGAAGTCAAGGATGGTGCTGGCTTAAGGCTTAGGTGACTGGTGGAATGATGGTATTACCAAATAGTAGTACCAGTTAAGCATGTAGTGACAAGTTTTGGAGATAAGCTAACTAGAGAAGATTGTTTCATAAAGGCCAACGAATGAAATTAAGTACAAATGCTGAGAAAATTTATTTATTTTAAAAGAAATTTATAAGTAAATAATAAAAGTAAATTTAAGTAATTAAAATGTTTTATTTCTATCAATATATTATATCAGAATTACAAACTTGTATATGTAAGAATTATAATATTTTGACTCCTTTTTGTTAAAATCTGACTAAATTTTCATATTTTAAAAACTATGTTTTAAAAAAGTCACTACTAAAAAAAGAAAGCCACTACTATTATTTGTTGTTTAATGATTAAGAAAATCCCCTCAGGGTATAATTTTTAGCTTTCCTATGTAAATCCTAGCTCCTGCATACAGACTTGTAAAAACAAAGGATGCAAAACTAGTCTTGGGGATATACTCCAATGTGGCTTCTAATTAAAGGGTTTCGAAGAGTGGCAGATTCAGGTTCCTGTATGTTTTTGCAACAATCTATTCTCTGATAAAAGAACAAAACATATGCTACATAAAAGGTGTTTCCTTTTAAGCAATATTAAAATGAATATCCTGTATTCTTTTTGCCATTTAGATTGCAGGCATGGCTTTGGAACACAACCAGTCAACAGATTACTATTATGAGGAAAATGAAATAAATGGCACTCATGACTATAGTCAATATGAAGTGATCTGTATCAAAGAAGAGGTCAGAAAATTTGCAAAAGTTTTCCTGCCTGCCTTCTTCACAATAGCTTTCATCATTGGACTTGCAGGCAACTCCATAGTAGTGGCAATTTATGCCTACTACAAGAAGCAGAGAACCAAAACAGATGTGTACATCCTGAATTTGGCAGTGGCAGATTTACTCCTTCTATTCACTCTGCCTTTTTGGGCAGTTAATGCAGTTCATGGCTGGGTTTTAGGGAAAATCATGTGCAAAGTCACTTCAGCCTTGTACACAGTCAATTTTGTCTCTGGAATGCAGTTTCTGGCTTGTATCAGCATAGACAGATATTGGGCAGTAACTAAAGCTCCGAGTCATTCAGGAGTGGAAAAACCATGCTGGCTCATCTGTTTCTGTGTCTGGATGGCTGCCATCTTGCTTAGTATACCTCAGCTTGTTTTTTATACAGTAAATCACAAAGCTAGGTGCATTCCCATCTTTCCATACCACCTAGGAACATCAATGAAAGCCTCGATTCAAATGCTGGAAATCTGCATCGGATTTGTGATACCCTTTCTTATTATGGGAGTCTGCTACTTTATCACAGCAAGGACACTCATCAAGATGCCAAACATTAAAAAATCTCGACCCCTCAAAGTTCTGCTTACAGTGGTTATAGTTTTCATTGTCACTCAACTGCCTTACAACATTGTCAAGTTCTGCCAAGCCATAGACATTATCTACTCCCTGATCACTGACTGCGACATGAGCAAACGCATGGATGTTGCCATCCAAATCACAGAGAGCATCGCACTCTTTCACAGTTGCCTCAACCCAATCCTGTATGTTTTTATGGGATCTTCTTTTAAAAACTACATTATAAAAGTTGCCAAAAAATATGGGTCCTGGAGAAGACAAAGACAAAGCGTGGTCGAAATTCCTTTCGATTCTGAAGTTCCTACAGACCCAACCAGTACATTCAGCATTTAAATGTCAAACTGCCCTGTGTCTTGTTTCGATACACATGAATGATGCTTCTTCCTCAGGTAAAACATCTGCATTATTCTGAAACTCAAATCTCAAACACTGAGGTGGCAACTTATACCAAAGAAGAGGTTTGGGAGAGGAAGGACAGAGGATAGAAGACAAGAAGAAGAGAAAACAAAATAATCAATGCGTAAAATATGAAAATTAAAATAAACAATATTGAAAAACAGTAGTAACAGGCATAAGTCATAAAAACACTATTTTATAAGTTAGGCTATCTAAAACATTAGTAAATATTAAAGGTGCATTTATAATTATTTTAAATTATCTAAATTTTAATATAAGAATGATTTCCCTTCATAATTTTAGTACTTGAATAACTATAGAACAAAATTTAAACAATTTTTCTTTACTTATCTCTTAATTTGTGAGTTAATAAAACTCCAGAAAGAATAATAATTAGCAAAAACAAAAAATATATAAAAAACTTTTCTAACCCTTTTAATCCATTCTTGGAAAATTTCTAAATGCATAATTTGCTTTCAACTTTCTTTAGTTAAATGCTGGTTATCCTGTTAGGTTTATCATGTATACTCTAGAGCAATCCTCAGATAATTATATTTACCTATGTGCTAATTTTTATAACTTTCTGAAGGGTTCATCCATTTATGAAGTCTATTACTGAGGGCTGACTAAATAGCATATTTTTCTATGTATACAAATTTTTATTTTTCATTTAAATACTTGTATTTTTAAGCAATAAAAATATGTACCACAATAAATTATTTTTAATAACATGTATAGTTTCTCTCTTTAAAAACAACTATATATAAATATTATAGTCTATGTAATATGTCTCTATTAAAATTTAATTCTGACAGAAATTACAGTGGTCAAAAATATTGTGCACTAATATGAATTTTATCTTTCAAAAACTGTACAAGACGTTTTTGACGTCTATTTAAGACGTCACCTGATCAATACATATTTTAAAATTACTTTTCTTTTTATCACCTATTTCTAAATTTAAAAATGCTTTCAAAGGCAGAATTTAAAGAACTGTGATCATGAAACAAATAACTATGTATTATATTATTCTAGCACAGCATCTAGCACAAAGAATCAATTTGAATACTCACCACTAACCCACCATTTCTTGCCATTAATCACATAGCTATCTCCATCTCGTTGGATGCTACATTCAATATTTGTGGCATCACTAGATGCTACATCGGGCTCTGTAAATAAGAAAAGACTGAAATTACAGGAAGGAAGATACCATCAGTTTACAAAAGAGACTTATTTAAAGAAATGTGACCTCTTTAAGGACAGAGAAAGCGTCTTTGTCTTTTTCATCTTCCTGTCCTTCCCCCATTCCACTCTGATTCTCCCATAACCCACACATAGTAGGTATTCAATAAATGTGCATTAGAAGAATGAATAAATGAACTATTTAGAACACTGGAGATCAGCAATCTGAATTGTGTCCTTGGCTTCTTCATTGATACATAACTTGGAATACAACTCAATCCTTTCTCCAGTCATCAAAAGTAGATTAAAAATATTGTTCTTTCCATAATGAAATCTGTACTAAATATCTGCAGGCCAGATTTCCCCATCATACAGTTTACTATCATAAATAATTTCTAATTGTGCCTTGCAAATTCCATTAGAAATGCTTTCACAGATTTATTTATTTTGTATTCTATAAAGCCTGCTCAACACATAATATCTTTAGAAAGTTTTCCACTCTTACACAACTGCTTTAATGCATGGCATTTCAGAATTTATAGGCTAGCTCTATCAATCATAGTAATCTGCACTTGTTCATACGCTGCTCTTTTAAATGGGTCCTTCGGATATTTTAGGTGTTCTTTTTCTAAACTAGAGACTCAGCCCCTTTAGAAAAGGAGCTGTGTACTTATTTTGTAACCTCAAATTAGTGGTTTGTAGATGATGCATCATACTGTAGGTGTTCAATAAATGCCTCTAACTGATTTAAATGGAGATCAGTTTTGCTATTATAAATGTATACAGTGTTACAGAAGATAATAAAATTTGGCCAAAATTATGGCCAAGCGAAATTTAGTTTAATTCTTAACTCAATTATGAAATGATGACTTTGTCCTTTGAAGAGTTCTTAATTACTGTTTCCTATGTACAAAAGGTACCAAATCTATTTTTATTAACATGTTCCTAGTTTTATTTCCCCATATGATTACTGTTTGAGCTTTATGACCAGTATTAGTTTTTAGTATATATGCTGCCGAAGTGAGCGCAATGACCAGTATTAGTGAAAGTTCTATTTTTCTGCGTTTATGTAGAGTTAAGTATCGTATAAAATTATAAAAAAGATGAATATTTCATACATAAGGGCAAAAAAGATCACAAATATCCATAGATGGCAATTTTAGAAATGAAACTCAAAAGATTATGAAACAAGGTTTACTCTGCTGCTAATGCCTAAAGTATGCTACCAGGAAATATCATCTGGCGTCCTCCCAAAAGGGAGGGCATTTTATTCTGCACATTTAAAAATGCCGCTCATCCATAATCAGTCTAGGATGCCTGATTGCACAAGGGAAAACAGTGATTTGCTTTTACCTGTCATACAGAAGCAGGAGGCAATGCTTCCTTGAAGGAGAGGTTCAAGCCACTGCTGCTTCTGCTTTTCACTTCCATATAGGTGGAGCAACTCCATGTTACCAGTGTCTATACATAATAAAAAACATTTGTTTCTAATTTAAAATTTTACCAATATGAAGTCTAAACTTCATGTAGTAAATATAGACATTCATCTTTTTAGAGTAAATGTTTGCTAATAAAAATATTTTGAAGTAAATAGTAAATATAATTTATAATGCAGGAGTTCCATAAATAGTTACAAGTACATGGCATTCAGTGCATATTTATTCGACTCGTTCTGAATCACAGATGCTTGTCCACTTCATCCCAAAGAAGCATGGCTCTAATGAGACCTAACTCAATTAGGACTGAGGAAAATAATTTACTGGCTTAAACTTTGCTTGCTGATTTGAAAATATGTTCTGCTAAGAGTGATTGCAACACTCCTGGAAAACAATTAACACTATTCTACTGAGACTCCAGTTCCTCAAACATACCCTTGTGCTTTCTCACTTCAACATGTTTTCTTGAGCCAGGCTTTCTCTCAAGTGAAATTTTAACGATTATTCCTAAATTCTTGCTTCTGAGCTACCACCACTGTAAAGAATCTCCAATTAACTAGTCAAAAATATCTCCTTCCTCTGAACTCACATAGTAATTACTGTCTCTGCCTCTAACATTGCTCTTACTTTTGTATACCCCCATACCATCTAGAAAATCACTAGGTCATATCTCAAGAATGCTAAACACAGAATCTCTGCCCTGGGTAGAAAAATGACAGTAGATAACTTCCAAGACCCTCTCCAACCCTCAGAAGGTATTGTTCAGTACATGATAACACTGTAGTATCACTCTAGGGTAAAAAAGAATGTTTTGTGTCTGCTGTAGAGCAAATTGCCTTTCTCTAATTTTCAGTCCTATCAAATTTCTAAAAATACCAACTAAAACCTTTCTCTTGAATATTGATTATTTATATATACAATTTTGAGGGAAAATGTTTCAGTATCACCTCTTTAAATGACTTTAAGGATAGTCACTGAAATGCCTATGAAAACTGAGTTAAGTCTAAGTCTCTCAAAATATGTTTGTACTCTGTTCAGACACTCTTAACAGAGCCAAAGTTATATTAAGATGCACCAAATTTCTAGTAGATTAACACAAGCTTAAAATTCTTTTTGAATGAAAGAGAAAATGAGTTCTGAGTTGAAATTAATGAAGCTCATTGTTTTATTTGCTTGTTTTAAATTCAGTGTTCCTTGTTATAGTTCACATGAGGTAAATATTGAATAAAATTTTCCAAAAATTACCAGCTTATTCTGAGAAGCTGGCAAAACAAAGCTATCATTTATGGGTTGGGAAAAAAAGCCCAGATAAATTATTTCTACAATTTTCCCCCTGAATCATCCCAATGGCCCCCAAATTTTTCAGTAATAGCTTCAGAATTAAAATTGCTATTTTCAACATTCCAATATAATTAAAGGGCAAAAAACATAAAACACAAAGTGGAAGGTAATGTATGTTTCCCATAAGCTTTTATAACTATTATAATTTGGGCAGCTTGAGTGGAAATTCATATTTTATTTAAAAAAACTTTCCGAAGTATTTGACATCATTTATATACCATTCTTTATCTGCTTTATAAATGTTCCAAAACACAATGCCAGTAAGGCCTTCATGAAGGTATACTACAAAGAGAAAATGCCTAGTTTTCTATTTATGGTTTTACGTATTTTGTTTGCTGAGGAGAGTTGTTAATTATACTTTGATTGAAGAAAATGTACTTCTCTAGCCAATTTAAAAATTTCAGCAGTTTGATGATATCATTTATACAACTAATAGACATGTAAAATTTTAACATAAAAGAAGTCCATGACCACCTAGTGAAAAGTGAGTTTATAGGTCAAATGGAAAAATAGCAGCAGAGCTATATCTGCAAAGAAGGTCTTCTGAAGCATTATTTTTCATATTATGAATCATTAGTGTGTCATGAAATTAATGGAATATGGCTAGCAATCTCTAACATATGAGGTAAATCAAAAGAGAATATGTTAGATTAGACTCGGTAGAAAATATCTGAATGCACTGCACATAGTAAGGGAAACTATTGTTTTATGAAGACTTTTTTTCAGGAATATATAAGTACCTCTCTCTCCCCGACCCCAAACCTCCATCCATCCATCAATGAACACACAACTACATATGCTACATACTGAGTCACAATATAAAATATATTTCTTACTATAAATAGTAATAAAAAAGTTTTAAACAAAAGACTACCAGTTCTCTTTCCATAAAATTATGCTACCTACGTAGCATAATATAATAGCTTCACACAAATGAGATGAAATCTTTAGAAACTCCATGAATAGATTTCCTTGCTTTTGCAATAGCCTCATTATTAGATTAAAATGTTGTAGTGTGGTAATTTGATAAATTAGTGTTTCAAAGAGGGAAAACGGCATCAGGGACAAGTTTGACCATCATCAGAAGTCTATGAAGTATCTCAATAGTTCCAAAGAAATGAGAGTCAAAGTCCAGTGAGGAAATACTTCCCGAAGCATCTAGATTGTGTTTTCTCTCAGATACCCAATATAACTCTTTCTGATAGTTCTACCCTTCAATAACTCTTTTTGTGACAGCTTTAGTACCAGGGCCATATAGTAAGCATAAAAGGCAACACCGAGACATATCTTGTTCAGGAACACTATGGGATATCATATCATCATCCTTCTACTACAAATCGAATGCTAGCTATTGATTGGCAGCATGAGACTAACCAGAGTAACTTGCCAAAAAAAAAAAAAATACAAAAGACATTCCCAGGGTCTACCCTCAACCTACTGAATCAGAATCTCCAGGATGGAGTCTATAAATCTCGATTTAAAAAAATTTTTAAAGTTATTTAAGTGGTTCTTCTGCAAATCCAGGTTTGAAAACACCTTCTATAGACTACATCTCAGATTTGTCCCTTCCACATTACTTTTTTAAAGAAAAGTTGGCTTCCATCCCTCATTCTTCCAATCTTTGACTCCCCCATTTATATCCCATATCCAATCAGGAAATCCTCTTGGCTTTGACTTCAAAATATATTTAGAATCTTTCCACTTCTCATCTCTTCTGCTGCTAGTATCTTAGAACATATCACTATCATCTCTCCCCAGAATTATTATAAGTTTCCTGATTCCCTCTTTCCTTTTTTTTTTTGTTAATTTGCATTACAGCAGCCAAAGTGATCCTTTAAAAACTAAAGTTAGATCTCATCATTCCTCTGCTTAAATTCCCAATGGCTTCCCGTTTCACTGTTATAAGCCCTTATCCTCCCTATAAAGCCCAACATATAAGGTGCTTTCCTCTCTGACATCTTCTACTATTCTGCCAGCCACATTGGCTTCCTTAGCTCTTCCTGGAATACTAGGAACACTATTGACTTAGGGCCAGTGCATTTTCTGTTCCCTTTGCTATGAAAACTCTTCCCTAGACATTAGCATAGCTAACTCTCCCACTTTTTAAAGTGTTTATCAAATGTCATTTTCTAAATAAGGCCAAGCCCAATTATTTTATTTTAAATTGTAATCCATATTCCTTGTCCCTCAGTATTCCAGACGCTGGGGTTTCCCCCCACCAAAGCACTTTCCTCTTCAGACTTACTACATCATTTACTTATTTCCTATATTTATTACTTATTTTTGTCTCCTTCCATTAGAATATCAGCTCCATGAGGGCAGTATATGGCCAGTCCTTTTAGTGGCAGCTTTTTTCACTAGTACTCTTAATGTAATGATGTTTAACAAAAGAGTAATCCACTGAAAACATTAGATACATTTTTTTAAATATTTAAATCAAAGTAACTGAAAAGTAAAATTATTGATGCATTTATAAATTAATGACCTTATGTAGAAAAAACTTCCTTATAAAAATAGAGAAATTTTAAACACTGCTCAAAATATCCAAGAACATCTGTTTTTAAATAATGTGGTAACCTGGTGCTTGGCAGTTAAAGACATGTGGAGCGAAAAAGCATTTTCCTGTTTCTTCAGCAATCAAGGCATAGTCCACCTGGTTGAGACCACTCACAGCTGGCAGAAACAAGTTCCAGAGGCCCTCTGCTTTGGCCATTTCCTGTCAAGATGATGAATATGCCAGAGTGATCATAATTTACCATGACCTAAAATAGTTTATTTTTAAAAAGATATAATATTTTTGCCTTTTGAAATTTAAAAGCACTTATGCAGTTATTTATTGTATCCTAGTGTGCAAAGACAAGTAACCAATTAATCAAAAATCAGCAATTTCTTAACTGTTAAAGAAATGACTTTTCCTCAAAACTTCCTTAGATTTGGCTGAAAAACTAAAGTTGCTTGAGTACTTGTTGAATTATAGCTATTACAAAATCTCCCACATTTGAGCATAATTATGTCAAAAATATACAATTTAGTTCATTTCAATTTCTAACATGTGTTGCTGTTAGCATTTGAAAACATGAAAATTTGGATTAAGCACATCTGAGACAAATGACATGCCTTGACTTCAGTCTCACTTAATTGACAGGTGGTAGTAAGTAGTGTTGATTATATGTTTTTTTCTTGGCACAGCTGTAAGAGGCTGTCTTCATTACATACCATATACAAAACACTAAATAACCTAATTTGTTTATTACAGATTCTATTTTTAACTTACTTAAAAAAATTTATTGATATAATAATCCTCTACGTACATAACAACAAAAGCAACAAGAAACTAAGGTGTCTAAAATCACCTGCACATAAATCTTCCAATATTAAATGTTTTCTTATTTTTTACCTTGAGTTTATCAATCACTAAAGGTTTTTTCCACTTGTCCACTGAATTTTCATTTTGAACACAGAACTCAATTACCTCCTTAAAAAAAAAAGTTAATTAGGTAGAATTAATACTAAGTAAATAATGCCATAAACTTAATATCCAAAGTAAACATATTTAGGTGAAAAATTTTCAGCTGCTATTAAATCAATATTTCTAAAACCAGACACAGAAGTATAAAAATTCTAGAGGCTTGTTGCTAACAAAATTATGCTCCCTCAATATTAGATAAAAAACTTCCAAAATCTTATACCAAGCTTTCAGTGTTCCATTTTCAGCAACATGGTATACTAGATGATAACAGAAACCCCCTTCCAGGGTAGTACAATTAAAAATGTCAGGTAAAATTTTAAAAATACATTTAGTAACGCACTTACTAAATGGAAGGAAAATAAAAAAATTCCTTAGCTGCCAGGAATAAAAAAGCCTGTTCTCATGGGTTTTTTCAGATCTTCTATTTTTCATTTCTAGAAGGTGTATTTGATTCTGTACTAGCACTCTAGGCAATTGTAACACACTCCAAATTTGGAAAACATTGCTCTTTATGGTTGAAGAATAAGATTAGATACAGATGAAGAAATTATTCCTTTCTTGAATGAAGCACAGAAATTCAACAGAAGGAAAATATGAGTAGTTAAGGGACACGATGAACACAGAGTTCTTACATAAGTCTAATTGGAGCCCTAGAAGAAGAGAGTGAAAAGAAGGAATGTTGGGGAAAAAATTATATCTAAGAAGTGTTCAGAACTGATAAAAGATGCCAATCCTCAAATTCAGAAAGCACCATGAAGCCAGAGCACAGTCATCAAAGAAAAAGAGAGGCTCTTAAAGGAGAAAGGAGTAATGAATGGAGCCAGAAATTAGTGGAATACTATCTTCAATTGCTAAGAGAAAATAACTGTCAACTTAGAATTCTATATCCAAGAAAACATTTAATTCTTAAAATTAAAATTTTAATTTAAATTTTAATTCTTAAAATTCTTTTTAAGAATTAGGAGAAAATAAAGGTATTAGAAAGAAAGAAACAGAGATAGAGATAGCTAGCTAGCTAGATAAGAATATGAATCATTACTTCCCTCCCCCAGGCAATAAATAAATAAATAAATAAATAAATAAATAAATAAATAAATAAATAAATAAATAAAAGAAAATGAAATAAAAAAAGTCTACAAGAAAATTCTCATGAAAGGAACTTGATCCTAGACAAAACATGAGAAAAAATAAATAGTAAATAAAGTGATAAACACATGGGTAATAGCCATATAAAACAATAACAGTAATCTCTAACTTGTACAACTAAAAGAATAAAAATGAACTAAAATATAATGGCATTCTATAATGGCATTCTCTAGTATTTTGCTATCATAGTATCTCTGTACCTATTATTTTTTTCTACACATAGGCTAGTAGAATTACTGGATCAGATGGTATGAAAATTGCCAAAATTTCATATTACAAAATTATTTTCTAAAAATGTTCCACCAATTTACAGTACTTAAGTAATATATTAAAATGTTCCTTTTATTGAAGCATGGCTAGAGTACTGCTGTATTAGTAAAAACTTCAAGAAGACAAAGGACAGCTCTTTTAAAGGCACCAGGATGAATACCACTTGTTATTTCTGTCAGGAAGTTAGTTAAATAGGAAGATTTCCTGTTTACGGTTGTTCATTATTTCCATTCATCATATTGCCATAAAAATAGTCATTGCTATTGTTTTGATAAAAAATATGTTATACAACACGTTTACAAATTCCTCATCTCTGATTACCTCTCTATGACTCTATAGTTCTGAGAAATTATGCCAATGGTTATATATTTAAAAACATAATATTTAATACCTCCTGTTCTAAACACTGTCCATGTAGAGATTTGCAAAGTCTATTTGTGGCATAGTAGGAATTAAAATAAAATACTTCATTACAAAGAAGCTTTCTTTAGTTCTTAAAGTGTTAAAAGGAGTTTAATGGTAATTTAAAAAAAAGCAAAAAATATGTTTGTTACCTGATCAATTCTCCCCAAATATTACCTTTAACAACTAACTTCCTTATTCACTGATTGAGATATTGCTTTGGAATATGTTGTTTCAGAATCTTAAATTTAAGCCTACAAATAATTTTGCTACATAATGTTTTTCATTTTAAACTTAAGTTTATTAGAAAGAAGCGCCAGTTCTTTCCTAGTACATTATTAGACCCAGTAGGAAAATATGACTAATGTTATGTTAAAAGTGTGTTCTCAATAATTTGCCATGTTGCTAGTTCCTCTTTTATATGCTATTTTCAGGACTTCTTATCCATTTTAAATAAGAATTGCCTTTTAAGATTTTCATAGATAATGGGTTCTTGTGTTCTAAGTTTATGATATCCAAGGAGTTTGAAAAGGTCATTGGAATAGTTTAAATAAAACCTATTTTTTCCTGTTATAGAAAATTGGACAAATGTGTAAAAGTATTAAGAAAAAATCATCAAGAGTCTTACTAGTTAAATTTATGTACTATTAAAATGATGGTGTATTATGTAATACAGTCTTGCTTTTCACACATAACTTTTATTTTTTTGTAAAATTAGTTTTAATATTTGATAGAATTTTATAGGCTGTGCCTCCTTTCCGTTCTAAAAAAGGTAATTAATTTTCTCCAAATATCATTTCATATATGTACATTTACAGATAGGGATTAGTACTATTCACAATCATTCTACAGGATAAAACATTTTTACAGATGTTGGTACGTTTTTAAAGAAAGGAAAGCTACATTATTAGATGTGCTTATAATCCAGATTTGAAAGATCTACCAAGACAAAATGGTTGAGGCTTTTCTTGCCACACAAAACATTGACAAACTTCCCTTTAAAGGTACAGACTGCTTTTTTACTTGTCATATTTTCCTTATGCAAATTCTTTGTAAATAATTTAATAGCTGCAGGATATTAAGTTCAGCAGATGTATTACTTCTTGTGTTACTTCTCTTTTATGCTGTATGTTTCCCTTGATTGCCTGTTACTTCTCTTTTATGCTGTATGTTTCCCTTGCTTGCCTGTTAATATTTATAAATGAAAGAGCAAGGCTACTTGGTTTCTTCTGCTAATTATAGCCTCTCCTTTGAATAATGGGCTTCTTGCAAGCACTAGCATGTCAACAAACAGGCTTCATTTTAGGGTGAGAAGTTAGGAATCAGGCATATTGATAGGCAAGCTGAGGTCTACACCAAATCTCCACCAGGAAAAAAAAAAAAAGCCAAGAACTGAAGACTCTACTCTAGAGTGCTAACCCTCATGCTGAAGCCCAGGCTTCTTTGAAACAGATCATATGCCTTTTTTAGAGTACTCTTGCAGCCTTGTGTCTACAGCAAACACCACTACTACCTAGGAGGTGTTAGAGACCAAGCCCAAGCAGCCCAACTATAGATTAGTTCTTCAGTCAAAGATCTTTCATTTGCTCTTAACACTAGCCAATCACAAGGAATTCCACTGTTAAAAAAAAAAAAAAAAGGTTACACCTGTGCTACATCCTTCCTTTCAAAATTTGTTTTAGATGAGGCTTCCTCTAAAGTTTATTCTTTGGTATGATCTAGTCCACCTTCCAAATCCAATTTCCATTCTCTTTTCAAAACTTTTAGTTCTCTGATGTATATATATATCTTGTTTTTGTGCTATTACAAATTTATTCCATTTAAAAAAATTTTCTTTACTGTTAATTCACTGGGATTTTATTTGAGAGAGGCAAATGCTGCCATCTTGAATCAAAAGTGTTACATTTTCTTTTTAATACCCAAAAGTTCAAAATTTTAAAAATCAAAATTGTATATATACTAACTGTAGCAGAAAGTCTACAAAGTGATACTTTAAGCACTGAACACACAGATTTTAGAATTTCCTCGTATTTAAAAATCTATGCCCCAATCTGTGAGCAAAGTTAATCTCAAGCAAGATCTTTGCTAAATGTGATCATTATTCATAATTCAAGCAATAACACTAACCACTCTATAAACACATATCAACTCTGAACATTTTTGTTGAAAGAATTTGGTCTTTCTCAATTTCATATTTGATTTTGCCAGTCTAGCTCTACCCTTCTCAGAACCTAGAATATTAAAATGGGAATTTACTGTATATCCAGTCATAACTATAAACATTATAGATGAAAAAATTGAGGTTCTGAGAGATATAGTTATTTGCCCAAAACCACATAACTTATGACAGGAGTGGGATAGAACTGAACCCTTATATTCTATGACAGTGTTCTACCTGTACACATATTTCACCATTACATATTTTCATAATAGCTTTGATCTTTTCTTCACAGCATTTATCATCTCTTGTTTAATGTCTGTGTAATGCTAAAGTATAAGCCCTGTGGGATTATAAACCCTGTCTTGTTCTTTCTTTCACTTTCAATGGTTCTCCAGGTGCCTAACCTATTTATTATTGGTTACCTGATAATTATTTGTTAACTGAATGTACCATAAGTGAACTAACTGAAACCTAATACCTTAAAATAGCAGCTTGTGGGGAGAGTGTTGGTAATATCTGTGAACAGCTTAAAATAATATGCAAAATTTTCTGGGTATGCCCATCTTATTTTGTCTATAGTTCTCTTAATTCCCAAAGGGGTCCATTAAAAAAAAAAAAAGCTGAATGTCACTGCTTTAGGAAAAGGCCTCCAAATAGTGTTTTACTTTAATATACTTATGATCTCAACTTTACAAAAAAAATTTATTCCCTCTGACTTAATTTTAATTCCACAGATTTTTCCATGGCATTCCCTTGGCATACTTTAGAAGCTTAGAATTTTTCTGGATCAGGTTTTGTAGAAGCTCAGTGATAAGGTAAGGAGAGGCATCAAGTTAAGGATTGACTGCAAAGTGCACTGGTACCTCTAGAAGCAAGATAACAGAAGTGATTCATCAAATACATTCTGTTCATACAGTCCTTACCTTTTCAGCTGGAAGAATGTGCTGTTTCATAAAGTACTTTACCCTAGTAAGAACTTCTTGGCCTCGCCTAGTCTGTACAAACAATTCTTGAGTAGTATCAATCTGTGGTAGTGTAGTTCTAAAAGATTTTGTAAGAAAAAAAAATGTTATGAAGATACCCCAAATCATTATTATGTATTTCTGAATATAATGAGAAGTCTTCCCTAGCTCCCCAAAAACAGCCCTCAGAAAAAGTTGCCATATTTTGGAATTTTTAAAGTCTTTCATATTATGAGATAAATGCAGAGTCATTTTATTTTGAACATCAAAATTTAATGCTTAAAGCACTACTTGGGGAAAACATAAGCCTGGCATGACCCCAATCAATGATAGTTTTGAATATTTATTGAATCACTTGTTAAATTTATGTACCAAAGAAATTGAACATAAATTTAATAATTACTTTTGTACATGCCTCACAAATACAACTGTTGGATGTTATTATAAACAAGACTTGTAAAGAGCCACATCATCAGTTGTTATATTGTGGTGATCACAAATATCCATCTATAAAATGAGCTGTAAAACAACTGCTCTAATGTTATGCCACAGGTACTTGTGGCTTGGGCAGAGTTTCCAGGGACAGCATACATACATTCAGTAAGTGCTATATATCACACCATTTAAATGGAAGTGTGATTGGGAAAGTGTAGTAGATGTGCTCCATTGATGGAGATATGGATTTCAGAGATGCGTATGAAATGTCTCAATAAAATTTCATGAAATGCGATGGTGGAAGAGAGAATATTTTTTAAATTTAATAAATCATCTTATATAATTTTGTAATTTTAAATGGGTATATGTAAGTAACAAGTATTAGAAAGAAACATTTAAGAGTTTTATCCATATCTTTAAAAGTTTATACACTCATAAATGTGGATAATTTTCTTTATATTGAAGTCAGTTTATTTTCAGGCAGATAAGAGATTTACCATACAAAACATTGCGATTGGCGGCAACAACCCTGGTTTAAGAAATGAAAACAATCCCTATTCCCCTGAAGTTTATAAACTTCACAAACTTAATAAAGGCTCTAATTTGAGTCAGCCAAGGACTGTTTTGCTTACCTTTTTGAGAGCTGCAATCCAGTTTCTGCCAGAGGTTGCACATCATTGGCAACCAGAACGCTATTCTCAGATACATTATTTCCCAGAAGATATCTACTATATACACCCTATAATTAACATAAAGCAATTAAAATTAATTGAAAACCATTCTTCAGCTATCCAGTCTTTCCAATTTCCCAGTAATATGAGCGACTAAACTTACAAGGTACCAAGCTATAAATCAGATTAGCAATTCTATTAATTTACATGAAGAAATCATTTAAAGAATCAGACTTGTATCATCTGTTAACACATTTTCATCCTAACAGAACTGTAACTAAGATTCAAACCAAACTTGCACATGAGCTCAGCAGTTACTAAAAGATGCCAAATGGTAAGTTATACCATCTCTAAAGATCACTGTTCTCCTTTCACAGTGGGGGAAAAATCTCAAGAAAACAAAAATCGAACACTATAAAACCAAAGAGAAGGCAATCAAATGACCTCTAAGAATATTTTATCTCTCTTTTGGACCTCTATGTCCTTTGAACAGTGTTAGCTGAATGCTAAGCACTTTTTCTTTCTTAACTATCCGTGTTCTATACTTCCAACATGATATACTCTCCTTTCTCCTGCCTCCCCACCAAAATGCAGTCAACTGAATTTCATTAGTTTATTTCTTTATATAATTCTTTGTGTAATACAATACTAACAGTCTTTCCATCATTTCTAATTTCATCTTTCTAATTAGAATGGAATGTTTATGATCATCTCTAAAGTTACTATATAGTTTATGACATATATATTAATTTCAAACATAACCCATGTCAAACTTTTATTTGAAATGAAAATCCAATGAACTTTAAATTTGAAGCCTACCTGGTAACTGATTTGTGAAAACCGATCGATACAGAAACATGCCATAAATCCTATTTTGAGAAACCCATCTAATCAAGTTGATTAATATAATTAACATGATTGTAAAATACAGAATGATATGCACCACAACTATTTCCTAAGAAGACATTTCAGTCGTTCATGTATAGCATGAACTCTGAGGACAAAGAAAATACTCATACTTTTTCTTAATTCTTCTTTTCCCATTTCTTTGGTTTCTAAAATTTCTTATTTACCTGTTCTTCCTCCAAGCCTTAGCTCCTTGCCACTTATGAAGTATATCAATTTCTTAAATAAGCCCCCAAGATCCAAAGTACATGGAAAATGAATTAGAAGAATACATTTGTTTAAACAGTATTTAAAAAAAAAAACAGCTAAATTTATGCCAAATTTCCTCTCAAAATAATCACATAAATATATTGTTCGGAAAATAGAAAAATTTACTCACCTATTCACTCAAACATATATATTAAGAGACTACTTAGTATATGCTATGTACTTATGCTAGGTTTTGAGAAGTTCAAAAAATAATTCTTTCCTCATCATCAGACCTAGTTAATAAATGGTTTTATAGTTTGAAACAGATATCATTAAAAGATTTTAGCTCTTTCTTACATTGGATGTTCAGGATATAGCCAGTTCTCACATGCTTCTCTCTTCCTTCCTCCATCTTTTAAGTTTATTATATCAAACAGAGATAACACATTTTGCTACTCATCTTTTTTCCATGCCGAATTCCTATTCTGGATTTATATTTTACCCATGTCTGGTATATGTCATTAAGAGAAGGTAAATGACTTATGGATAAAAAATATAAAATCCCTGAAGATAAGAAAATACGGTCAACAGTACATTTATAAATAATGGTGAAAAACATGTTAAAAACAATTAATTACCTGTACTATTCCAGCCATTTTAAAACATGAAAGGGCAAGAAAGAAATTCCAGTTAGGAAGACTAAGATTAATTTCTCTGCAGCGGCAGTATATTGAAATGAGTTCTTCCATTGACGGTATCCCTATAAAAACAGCACATACTATAAACTTCAATTAAAATCTCATGGTGAATATTTTAAAGTGTCATAAGACTACATATGTACATAAAATTAAATATAACAATCATTAGTCCAACATGTTCTAAATGTTGATTTCCAAAAGTAACTATGCACAAAGGGTTACATTTTGTCATAAATTACTAAAAGTGGAATGCTACATTCAGAAAAGTTAATAAAGAATAAAATACTTAGAAACATTTCAAGAAACAAAAGCTATCTAAGACAGCACAATTTAATTCTAATTTTAAATTATGAGGAATAGTAAAGATAATTTTATATTACAGCAATTCAAGCAACATTATTTTTTTATTGCAAATAAGAACCTTGATTTGTCAATGAAACTGTCCTTGGCCAAAAGTAGAACAGGCAGAGATGAGCTAAGTCTGACAAAGGATGACCAAAGGTTGAAAGCTCCCAATCCAGTACAGCAATAATTCGAGACTGTAATTAAAATTAAAAAGGTTTAAACATATTAAACTGAAAATTAAAATAATCAAATAAATGAAATAAAATACATTCAAAAACACATTTTCCATCAAAAGCA
The DNA here is from genome assembly GCA_004027375.1 of Macroglossus sobrinus. Lineage (NCBI taxonomy): Eukaryota > Metazoa > Chordata > Mammalia > Chiroptera > Pteropodidae > Macroglossus > Macroglossus sobrinus. The sequence goes on from PVKZ01002457.1 coordinate 54,626, forward strand.
AAAAGGAGGCCATAGTTTGCAGTCTTTACACACAGTGGCACATCTCATTTATTAACTTAATTAGTCTTGATTGTGTAGAACCAGTCCTCTGATTCCATTACTGGCCATCTTATTTTACAGTCTTAATATCTATACTAATAAGCAGAGGCAAATACAGTTGAAATCTCCCAAATGGGAAGAACTGTGGTAAAGAAGTAATTCTAATAATTACTTATTATAATTTAAGAATCTGTGTTATGCCATATATAATTAAAAAATTTGCTCTTATGGCAATAGTAATCTGTACATACAAAAATATAATTGTTATAAAAGATGCTGTTTGTTTTAGGAATATAAAATCCACCATTATATAGCAACATAACAGTCATGTAATTTGGAACCAATAAAATAGAAAGGTTTCCTCATTTTTACTTTGTAACAATATGTAACAAAGAAAGATATGCTTTTATGTTAAGAACACAGGACATTCAACTATAAATACAAGTGGAAAAAACAGTTTGCAGACTATGTCGTGTTTTCATTTAAATATGAAATGATATACACCAAACTGAGAGCAATGGCTGTGGTTACTTCAAGGGATTAAAGCAGAAGGGATAGGGTATAGGAAGGGGAACCTCTATTGGAGGGCTCTGTATAGCAGTGGTCCCCAACCTTTTTGGCATCAGGGACCAGGGCTCCTTTGAGAATCTAATGCCCAATGATCTGAGGGGGAGCTGAGGTGGTATTGTTAGTGCTGGGGAGTGGCTCCCTTGCCCACCATTCACCTCCTGCTGTGTGGCCCAGTCCCTACATGCCATGGACTGACATCGTTCTGCGACTCGGGGGTTGGGGACCCCTGAGAAAAGTGACATGATAGGATTTGCATTTTGAGGGTCACTGTGGTGGCTATGTTTTGAATGAACTGTAGGAGGGCCAGTGAGGTGGCTGCAGCAATAATATAGACAAGATTATACAAGCCAGATAAAACAGCAGAATTTATTTGGGCAGTACAAATACTGGGTTTCATGCTTTACTCTTCTGGCACTCTTGTATACATTGTTGTAGCTTTGTGGAAAACATGTGGCCTTTGGAATTAGATAGATCTATATTCAAATACTAGCTCCACCATTTACTAGCTGTGTAACTCTGGACAAGCTAGTTAACCTCTCTGACCCTTTCTCAGCCATAACATACATCTCTTGCACAAAGTATGACAATTAACTGAGGGTAGGGAGTGTGTTTAGCAGTCCATAGCAAAGTATATGGCACATAGTACATAGCCAACATGTATTCATTCAATGAATAATTACAGAGTCTGGTATATAGCAAGCAATCAAAATTTTTCTATTAAGACTATGGTAAAAATTAATCATGTCTCCATTTGACTTTATAAGGCCTTTTATTATTGTGGTTACATTGTATTATATGTTATTGCTAGATTTGACAAGCTAAAAAAAAAAAGATTGGGTTGCATTTTTCTCTATATTATTCTGTTTATTTCTGTGCTCCTAACAACCAAAGAAAAGAAGATGAGACATTTATGCTATAAATGTTTACCTTTTTTCAGTGAAAATTAACTCCTATAGAATTAAGTTTAAAGCTATTTGAAACATTTTTTAGATAATTACACAAAGCTATGAAACAACAGTCAATGAGAAAAGTTGATGGTTCATTAGATTATATCGATTAGTATAAATTAATTAGCAATAGTCTATTAGAATCTTGTCTATGTATGTTTGTGTACAGAGCAATAAAAAGCTCAACATAACTCCTAGTGGTTGAGATGAACATTTACTAGTTCATCTTGCTGCCAAAGAACTTATTAATGATTTCTGACAGTTCTGAAACCTCAGCACAACTGAAGGCTTTTTTTGCTGATATGTTCTACATTGAGTTTTATTTCTCTATGTATGCTTTTTGCACTATGGAATTTTATTAATATATATGTATCTTACCTTTTCAAAACAAAAGAAACATGATATCTGACAGGACAAACAGTAGATGAAGAAAGCAGATGAAACTAGGAGTAAGGTTATCACATAAAATTGAATATCATGAGTCATATATAGTTGTTAGTGTGGACAGTAAAATTTGCTCTGATTCACCTATGAAAAAAATAAAGTGTGAAGCATGATCAGCCACAATGTTTACAGTGTATATACATTAAAAAAAGATCAGATGTTCAAGAGTGACAATTTTTCTTGACAATGAGGCTTAAGAAAAATGTCACCTATCAGTCTGCATGAAAGAGATATTATGTAGATGGTTGAAATGTCTTCAACAACATCAAGAGAACTTCAAGGGGCACATAATCCCCAGAGAGCAGCTTGTGCTGGAAAATAACTAAAAGGACAAAAATGAGTCAAGTAGAAGGCAAGACCATATGCTGAGAGTCAGAGTCTAGATTAGAAAAGCAACTTGAGGGTTTGAGAAAAATGGAAAACGTGAGAAATAGCCATTTTTTAAAGAAGTCCCAGGTATTATGAAGAGACAAATTTATAGCTTTGATGAAATTATGCAGCATATATATGTCCCAGACACAGCTAACCTGACTTCATGACTATTCTGCAGCAAAACTATGATGACCCAAGATCAGGGTTGGAGACTGTGTAAGTCAAGAGGTAAGAAGATTTCGGAACAATAATTAATGTAAGGTCAGGAAACTTTATAGCTCATATTGCACACATCCACAGTCAAAAAACTATTAATTCAATTAATAATAATTTAAAAAGGTAGTTTTTAAGTGCTTGATCATGCCTACATGGGCCAGGCAGGATAAGAAGTCTTCTAAAGTGAGAGCAAACAAATTTGCAGCCTCTCAGAGGTGGTATAAAGAAATAAGAGAAGTAGAAGGTGAAGAAGGCATGGTTTAAGACTAGGCGTTTAAATTCCTAGATCACTGAAATTAACCAGTTCCAGGAGAGATGAGAAGTAGGACAGTGTAGAAGGAATTATACATACAGTATTGGAAGTCTGAAGACTTGAGTTCAAAACCTGGCTTTAAGACCAAAGAGCATTTACTAAACAGTATTTTAAAAATATCTGTGAAGTAGAAAGACTGAAAAAACCCAATCCCCATGTCTTTTCTAGCAATAAAATTAAATTTTACTACTATGCTTTTTTCCAACTACACTGACATTTTAGAGACAATGGGGGGAAATTAAAAAGAAAAAGTCATTAAAATACAAGTTTTGTTTTACATATTAAACCATTCTTTTCTTCATACGTTAATACATAGAAACTGCAAGGCAGATTACTTCTGAAGAACCAGTGTACGTGTGTTATCTTAAATACATCTGATGACTAATAGATATAGATGAAATATCTATGAGTTTACCTGTTTCTAATAAAATATATTTGACTTTCAAATTGAAATGGCAATATGTACATGAAACTCTAAAATCTTAAACATGTCTCTGCTGGATGGGTAAGATTTATATTTAGAAAATTAACAGTATTTTCCAGGAAAATTGGATTTCTTTTGAACATTTCAGTGAGCATGTTACACTGCTGAAATACATGCTCAAACATGCTTCAAATAGTTTATATACAAGTAACTGGAAAATAACTAGGAATTGCAATACTGAGTAACATGCTTTTGTTTTGCCATACCCTTTAGTAACCCTTGACTGGCTAACCACACACATTCTTGGAAGATTTCTCAGTTAAAATTGTTTTTGTTTTCTTTCTTGTTTGGTTTTCTGCTGATAAAAATAAAATATGCTGGTTTTTTTTTTTTAAATTAAGTCTATTGCCATGCCACCCTGAACATGCCCAATATCATCTGATCTCAGAAGCTAAGCAGGGTTGGGCCTGGTTAATACTTGGATGAGAGACCACTTAGGAATACCTGGTGCTGTAGGCATTAAAAAAAAAAAATTAACAACAAAAAAGTTCAATAAAACCTCAAAACTTAAACATTACAGGAATGTACAATTTAAAACTCTCCCATGATTTATCCATCCCCTACAATCAACAGGTTTTAGTAAATATCATAAATGATTACTTTTACCTTTTTTCTGAAGAATAGAGATTAATAGCCTTACAAAAGTAGAATAGAAAAACAACAATCCTGAAATTCTGGTGTTTTCTTCCCAATTTAAAAGGCACACAATGTAAATTTCCTGGCTTTGATGAAATACTATAGTTGTGTGAGATCCATTTGAGGAATCTGGATGATGGGTACACAGGACTCCTCTGTGCTATTTTTACAACTTCTTTTGAGTTTAATTATATCGAAATAAAAAGTTAAAATAAAAATTGAAGGACAGAGAGGAGTGAAATAATTTGCTTTAAGGTTACACTGCTAGTGAATAAAAATTAAGTATAAATATGAGATGGAAATAGTGATTAAGTAAAATCAATTTTTCCAACATAGATTCATGCAGAAACATGTAACCACCTACCACATAAATGAATAATATACAATCACTATAAAGGAGCTCTTAGTCTAGGAGGTCCATATTTATTGAACATCTACCAAATAGAATTTAGGGCGAAGGAAAGAAAAAAATTAGACATAATCCTTACCCTCAAAGGAAAAATAAAAAGCTTTCAATCATATCCCTAGGAACATATACAGGTGAGCATATATATGTATGTGTGTGTGTGTGTGTGTGTGTGTGTGTGTGTGTGTGTGTGTGTTTGTGTGTGTGTACGCATGCACACACATATTCAACACCAATTTGTGGAGTGCAATCATAAAAAAGAACATCTAATTTTCCTATTCAGTTATGAAAAAATTTTAAATGAGGTAGAAAAGATAAACTATTAACTAAAATTGAATTCTAAAATTTTAAAGCTCTTAATGCCAGTGTATAGTGGGTATCTTTTCTTCTTTGACTGCTCCTGTAGTTCACTTTGTATGATACACTTTAGCAATTAGGTATATATTTACCTGTGGTGTTACTGTATATCTTTTATCTCCATCTTTATTTTGAGTTTATTGAGAGCTGTATTTCCTTCCCAATAGCATGATCAGAGCACATAACTGGTAATGAGTAAATGCTAGTTGACTTGTACTCTGCCAACCATATATTACTTCCATAAAAAATTAGCTACAATATTTATAAGAGGCAGAAACTGATTAAAACTAATAATTATAGAATTACTGGGTATAAAGTAGAAGATGTCTTACTAGCTACTACATAATCCTAAAACATTAAATGATAATGATATATATAACAAATTAGTATGGCAGCTAAATAATTTAAAGCTGTGCCTCTACCAGTTGGTTTTTTTCCTTAAAGTCTCTCCCTAACTATTGAATATTGTACTTGTCTAAAGGAAGATGATATTTGTTGGCAAACTTTAATCCTATGAGAAATAACTTTCTAAAAAGAGATTAAATATTAAAAAATAACTTTTGGGTACTTACTGTAGTTTGCCATTACTTTCAACATATGATACTAATTCTAAAATTTAAACATTTTAGTAGACAACACATAATTCAGGAGATCTAAGTCTTCGTTTTTTTTCTTTGCTAAGTAATGAATAGAAAAGAACTATAGTTACAGAACTCATAGAGAGCTCTGACATTCAAAGATAGGCTCCTAAAATGTTAATGAATCAAGTAATATAGTACAAAAATAGATCAGATCCTGCTGTTTTAAATTATAAACATTTACAATTTTTCCAAGTTACAAATAAGCATTCTTTAATTCTCTTACTCTATATTTAATAAAGTTAGAACTCAGAATTCATAATTGCTAATAATACTGAATGTCAACCGTAATTGAAAAATCAAAAAAAAAGGTGGGGGGCGGGGAGGTGAAGGGGATAAGAGATTCAAACTTCCAGGTATAAAATGAATAAGTCATAGGGATGTAATGTACAGCATAGGGAATATAGTCAATAATATTGTGATAGAACTGTACAGTTTCAGATGGTTGCTGGACTTATCATGGTGATCACTACTTTAGTGTCAAATAACTATGATGTACACCTGAAACTAATATAATATTGCATTTTAGCTATGTTTTAATAAAAATAAAAAATAAGGAATAAAAAAATCAATATTAACAAAAGTTTATACACATACATAATTAATATATATTTAATTTTAATAATCAAATAGACTGTTTTAGGAAAAATTTGATCTTGGTTTAATGTGCTCATATGTCCTTATATTTGAACTTTCAATTGATATAGCACTGCTTTGAATTATGACAACAATGCAATTTATAATGCTATTTTCTTCCTGTCCTTTGTCTATAGAAAAAATATGAAAACCCAGAAATTTAGCACATTAATTTAGAGCAGCTATTCCTGCCCTAAAACATCTTAGCATTCTGAGAACACTAATAAACCCAGAAATACATCCTCTAAGAAGCAAGACTCAGAGAACTGTAGATCTTTCACGTTAATGTCATATACTAAGGGTCAAGTGCATATAGGTGAGAGGAGAATTAAAGTAATTTCCTCATTCCCACCACACTCCTCCAATTCTAGGTAGTCCTCACTGTCAGTGTTCACAGCAAGAGGGTTATAGTTTTGATCTGTTGTACTCTTTATAAGATTACACTGTATACATTAAGCAAAGCAAGGTTACATTAATCTCATGCAATTCTTCATGTCTCAAATAAGGCTTTTGGAATTCTGTTTTTTTTTTCCTGAACTTATAATAATCAAAGTAAAAATTCTTCATGAGATAGGAAAAAGAAATAAAAACAAACCAGAAGAACATGAACATTTATAAACTACATATTTTTAGATAAAAAATGTTTTTAAAGAAAACAGCAACATGCATATAAATTCCCAAATTCTATTTAAACAGTAAATCTGATATCACTCAAGATTAGATATCACCATCCTTAAAGGTAGGCAGTTACTTATGCCAGAAAATCTGCAGAACTCATTTCTAAAAGTTTTGAGTGGTGGATAGTCCTGACTATAGGAGAAGAGTGAGGATGGGTTGGATTCCTTAGTACTTGTGCTCTAACTCAGAGCTACTTAATTTATTGTAAACATGGCTTAAAGTACCTCTTTAGGGTGGAAAACTATGTTATCTAGTTTGAAATCTCCATGAATCAAATTTTCTTCATTATCATTATTTGGTAAGTTTTTCATTAGCCAGTCAGACAGCTGGTTCATGGCAGGGATGTCCTGATGAGCTGCAGCTTCATATTGCTTTGTCCAGGTTGATACCTAAGGATACATAAATAAGAAAAATGATAGAGCTGAAAATGAAATGCAAAATCCAATAAAATTTAAATTAAAACAAAATTCAATGATATCAAATTTGGTTTTATTCCTAAAAGCTCAAGACAAATGACTGTGATATATAGTATCAGCCTAAAATACTCATTCACCCTAGCCTAAAAACTTAAACATTTAAGTCTCTCTTCCATCTAGTTCCATTTTACTTACATAGGTTTTTTTTTTTTTTTTTTTTTTTTTTTTAACACACACGCACGTGCACAATACTGGCCTAGGAATCAAGAGATGTGTATTCTGGTCTTTATTTGGTCTATTTTGGAAGGAAAAAAAATGCATACAAATACTCATACACATATATGCATAAATAAGTATGCACAGAAAACTTCTGGAAGGGTCACAAGAAACAGTCCCTGAAAAAGGGAATACAGGGCCTAGAAAAAGAAGGGAGATTTTTACTTTTCATCTGAATATCTTATTACCTATAGAATTTTCTAAATATATTATAGTTATGAGGAGTACAAAGACTTTTTATTGTTCTTAGAATTGAATGCAAACAAATCAACCTATTCTCAAAGTCCTCCATTAATTGAGACATTATTACTTATCTGCTTATATCTATCTCTCTTCCCACTCCCCAAAATAACACTGTTCAATTTATTTTTTAATTAAATTTATAGGTTTCAAGTGTACAATTCAATAATATATCATGTATATATTTTGTTGTGTGTTCTCCACCCAAAGTCCAATCTCGCTCCATCACCACATACTTGACCCTCTTTCTCCTTATCTACCTAGTGCTATAAAGAGCTTCCTTTTTGGAATCATATAGACCTGGGTTTAAATTATATATAAGCCACTTAAGTGTGTATTACTTGATAACTGCAAGCCTCAGTTTCCTCATGTGTAAAACAGAAGTAATAATACCTATGTCTTAGAGCTGTTACAAAGATTAAAAAAGAGTAGGTCCACAATTCACCTAGCATGGGAACTGGCATATAGTGAGTGCTCGCTAAACCTTAGCTCCCTTCTCACTCCCCTAAGCTCTTAAAAGCACAAAGGAAAACAACCCTATACTCATCTGGTCATGTTGTTTGATTTGAAATATGCACCATCTCTTCCCTACCACTCTAGATTTTATCCTTCCTTAAGTACACAAGTGTAAGATTTCTTTCTCCCAGGAAACACTCCCCACTTAAGCAAGGGCATACTGATATCCACCCTCTGAATGGAACAGTTCTCATGATGAGCACCAAACAGTTCACTACTAGATTACATATTTTTTATACTACTTTCAAGTTTCATATAAATTAGATTCATGTATAGTTCTCTCAAAAATGACCTTAAGTTCCTTTAGGAGAACTTATTTCTATTTTTTTTGTATTTAACACAGCACCAATCACATATTAAATACACAGTCATGCTTAATAAATGTCTGTTAACCTAACTTAAAGAAAATTGCATGAAAATATGTTGGTAAATTAAGTGGAGAGACTGAAACAGCTTTAAATTTGCATTCAGGTACATGTCAGTTATAGAAGCTTTTGCTGAACAAAACCTAATTTAAACATACACAATTATTTTATGCTTAAAACACAAGTTAATCTGAAAGCTGATATTAAAAGTTATAGACAAATTTCAGAAAATATTTTTTTAATTTGACTAATAATATATGTTATTTCTAAGAACTTGAGAAAAGAAAGTTCTTTATGTGGATGTATTACCTGTCTTTTGCAGTACCCAGCACCTCTACCATATCCTTCCAGCTGCAATGAGTGTATATTCAAGGAATGTAACTGAGCCAAGGTTTCTATCATAGCCACATATATGGCTGAGCGTTCTGCTGGGTTAACTTCAGGAACTGTGAAATCACGAAAGATTCGACCCTATAAAAGCAATTACAACAGATAATTTAAAACAAATCTTTTCATGCCAAGTTTTTGCTGTATATTTATCTCATACTGCCTATAAAAGAAGATGAGGATAACAGTTTTGCAAACAAAACCAATTCTTTGCAAAAAGTGCTAGAAAAATGTTCTTTTGTAATACACGTATAAGTGTGTGTGTGTGTATATATATATATATATATAAAAGAGAAATACAATATATGCCAAGATGAACTTAAAGGACAAAAACTACTTTCAAGTTAATTTTTACAAAAAAATTTTTTAAATTTCAATTTACTGTTAATGGTTTGATTTTCAATTATTTGGAGTAATTTTCCCCCCATACTGACAGGCAGGTTGGTTACAGCCATTACATATGGCTCTTTACTGACACCTGGAGGAAAATTTAAGGACAAGTTGATATGCCCTAAAAACTAAATTTGCTGCTAGTCTATTTCATCCCTCCCACATTGTGTGTGCCCAGGTTAAAACTAAAGTTTAAGCCACTGAAAAGCAAACTAATTACCTAAAATACTGACTAATAAATTATCATTTATTAACATCTAATTTTATAATTAAAAATAAAAGCAACAACAAAGATTAAGTATTAATTTACCTGAACATGTTCCATCACATAAAATTCTGTTCCAATAATAGAAGCATTGCTGCAGTACAACAAAGGCTTGGGAACAGGGAATCCAACTGAAATTAAAGCTTTCTGGACTTTAAATTCTCTATCAATCTAAATAGGATTATAGATTATAAAAAATCAGAAACAGAAATTTAATAACTCCTTGTGAGCTAACATTAAGGACAGAATTTTGTAATAGTATCAACAAATAACCCAGAGGATAATAATTTTCTTATTATTTCCCTTAAACATAGTCTTCATCTTAGTGCAATTATCATAATTATAAATTAGGCCAGCACTAAAAAATAATTTAATTAGGCTAAAAAGATAGACACATTCATGAAGCTTAATCCCGGCTCCAGTAATATGAAAGCAACAGTTCCTGACCACAATATTTCAAAAATATCAACATAAAACATCTCTTTGTTCCCACCTGTTCCCTGATGACTGGCTAACTCTTTCTCTCATGTCTCCCCAGGAGGCTCAGGCGAGTATCTATTCTAATGCTTTGGGCATAGTCAGCTACAGGATGGTGGGGAGGCCAGTGAGTACTGGTAGAAGGGAAAAGCACCTGCTCTTTCTAGGGATTGATGGAGGAAACTTGTTTCCAAGACGGGAGTATAAGGATCCTTCTTGGTGCTTGGGGCTGCTGTGAAACTCAAGATAACTATTGGGAAAGGAGGAAATGAGAAGCAAGCCAGTACTGAATCAGGAGCCCAAATAAGAGAGTGAAAAGAAAAACACATCCTCAACCAGGTCAGGTGTATGGGCCCATCACTCAGGACCTGTGGACACAGCTAACAGAGCTGAGATGCCAGCTCATCTGCATGCAAAGTCCTTTTGCCTCAGACTCAGGTAGTGGTGAGTGATCACTTCTAAGAAGAAATCATGAAGCTCACTTTGAGACTGCAGGGATAAAGCAGCAACTGCTGCAGTAGCTAGAGCAGAAAGTGACTAAATCCATGACCAAAGTAAGAGAAGCCATCTGTGCCAATTGCTTTTAGAAAGAAGTGTTTATAACCATCCTGCTGCTGGAAATGGGGATGAGGTGGGATGGTGGTGGGGACAAAAGGGTTAGGGAGTCATTAAGTAAATGATAATATGCAAATATTGCTTTTTTCAACACAGACTTGGGGAAAAAAATGAAGAAAGTTGAAACAAAGTATTCTACATCCTTGAACTGAGAGCATTATATTATACTCTGATGTCTTCTGATAGGATGTTATCAAAAAGAGAGACGATAAGAGCTGTTTTGGGGGGCATAAATAGCTGTGTAGATATTCTCCTTGAGTTGTGCCACATTGAGGCTTAACAAAAGTTACCCAACTTTTTGATCTTAAGCATCCAAGTTATTTCATGTTTCTGGGAACATGAGGTGGGACTAAGAAAGTCAGAATCAGCATTCTGCATTACTGTGACAGTAAGCCCACTCAACAGCCCTTCCCCAGTCATCTGGGCCTGGGAAGCACCTGCTATATATGATTATAATAATACCCTAAATATGAATAGTGCTTTCATATTCTTCAGGACTTTGATTTCTGTCCTCTCCTGTTTTCTTCTCTAAAAATCCATAGATAGTATATTTTCTGAAAACAGAAAGACTAAATTTTTAACAAAAATCTTTTATATTTCTTACTAAGTCTTAATGTAAGATGATTAAATATTTCTTTTTATCACCAAAAGATCAGGAAATTGTCATAGAAATATTTTAGAATAATTCAGTGAGTAGATATAATAATATGCTTTTAAAAACATAATTTAAATATGCAACTAAAGTACAAAACACTTATAAATGAGTAACACTGAAAATATTCACTGGATGATGATATTTTTAGCCAATTATACAGGAAAGAATAAAATCCACAAGAGGACCGGGTGTTGATCAAGATTAATAGCTAAAAGATAGATTTAGATTTCAGCCTCAATTTCTTTTTCAAGACAGAAAGGTGGGATACAATTCAAGCAAAATTTTCATCTAAGAAGTAAAATGTATTTTCTAATATTTAATAATCATGAATTTAAAAGCAATTTAAATTGTTTTTATCTGTATAAAATGCATTTATTTTTCAACAATGAATGTATCATTGCATTTGTGTACCATACCTGATGTGCCTTAGGAAGAAGTGAACCAGGTGGTTTTTTCCTGAGTACATATTTTTGAAAGCCCTTCTGGAGATAAAAGGTTGGATTGGAATATCCCAATCTAGAAGAGAGTAGAGAAATGATCAGTTATAAAAATATATTTACCTTCTTCCCCAAATCCTATTGAAATGTCAGAAGAAACACAAAAATGAAAATAAATCAATTTCAGTGTTGGAATGCCAAGAAGGGTGCTACAGCATTTCTGAATATAAGTTTTTGAATGATAAAAGCAGATGGCAACAAATATGGGAACAGCTGTGTTAGTGTCTCCTGCTATTGGAGAGATAACCCCCATTGGTGTGAACAAGGTTGGCACCCAAGTACAACTCTCTACAATGGGAATTCTGATAAAGTTCTAGAGTGAATATCTGGGCCAGAAAAGTGCAAAGTTGCCCCAGGTAGTTTATATCAGGGCACTGACTTTCTCCACCAAGTGAACAGAAATTCTCATACAGACGAAGGGAATACACTCCAGCTACCAAAACTATCCAATCTTCACCTTCATTTACAATATGAGCAGTTTAGAATTACCACACTTTTAAAGAATCCAACAGCATGAAAGAGAGGCCTTAAACTAAAAAGAAGAATCAATCCCTGAAGTACTTTATTCAAAGTTTCTCTCTAGGCCTCCACATTGAATGCAGCAGCAGCTCCAGCATCAACTTCTTTCTCCTACAAGCTAGACCCGTCCTCCCTAAAAGTCAAATGAAAGAGCACTAATCTTGGTATCTTCTAATCCTGCACAGGTGCCTTTTAACATAAGAAACTGTAGGTCATTGCCAATGATCAGGAAATAGGACCTCCTCAAACTATGTGTCTATCTTGACATAGAATAATTTATTCATGATGCTGCAAAGGGTCAAGTTGACATGAACCTCACAAAAACTTTTTTTCAGCTTTATTGAAATATAATTGACAAGTTGCTTGTATTTATATTGTACAACTCAATGAGTTTTTCCAGTAATAGTTGGCATACAATATATTAGTTTCAGTTGTATAGCATAGTGATTAGAAATCTATATAACTCACAGTTATCATGCCACTAAATCTAGTACCCTTCTTCCCCTTTACATATTTATTACATTATTAACTATTTAATCCTTATGCTACACTTTATATCTCCATGTCTATTATGTACTTGTTCATCCTTTTGCCCTTTTTCAGCACCCCCTACCCCCTCCCATATAGTAGCCCTCAAAATATTCTTTGTATCTGAATTTATTTCCATTTTTGTTGTTGTTTATTTTGTTCTTTAGATTACACATATATGTGAATTCATGAGGTATTTCTCTTACTCTCTCTGACTTACTTCATTCAGTGCAAAACCCTCTAGGTCCATTAAGGTAATATCCTTTTTCCATCCCCTTCCTTTTAGCCTGTGTGTGTCTTTTAATCTGAAGTGAGTCTCTTGTAGGCAGCATGTGTAGGGGTCTTGTCTCTTATTCATTCAGCCACTCTGTCTTTTCATTGGAGCACATAATTCTTTTCTATTTGAGGTACTTGTTGATAAATATGAAGTTATTACCATTTTTATATATATTTATTTAAATTAGTTTCAAGAATATAGTACATTGGTTAGACATCTATAATGTTCATAAAATGATCCTCCCCAATTGTTCCCTTCCTTGGCCCTCCACTTAGCCATCATATTAAATCTAACTGCATGCTTTCTGCCATACTCCCCATGCCCAACTGTCAACTACTAATTAGTACTTCTTTAATCCTTCACCCCATTATTCATGATATATATATATATCATATATATATGCTTTTTCTTCTTAAAGAAGTTCCTCCAACATTTCCTGTAATACTGGCTTGGTGTTGATAAATTCCTGTAGCTTATTTTTGTCTGGGAAGCTCTTTATCTGTCTTTCAACTCTAAATGATAGCTTTTCTGGATAAGGTATTCTTTGTTGTACATCTTGGGTGTTCATCACGTTGAATATTTTGTGTCAAGCTCTTCTGTCCTGCTTAGTTTCTTTTGAGAAATCAGCTGCCAGTCTTACGGGTGCTCTCTTGTAGGTAACTAACTGCTTTTCTCTTGTTACTTTTAAGATTCTCTTGTATTTAACCTTTGTATTTAACCTTTGGCATTTTAATTATAATATGCCTTGGTGTAGGCATCTTTGGGTTCATCTTTTTTGGGACTCTGAGATTTCTGGGGTGGTATGTCTATTTCCTTCATAAGGTGAGGAAAGTTTTCCATCATTATTTCTTCAAATAGCTCTTCAATATCTTGTTTTCCTTCTAGTACCCCTATGATATTTTACATTTAATAGTGTCTCATAGGCTCCTTAAATTATTATTATTGTCTTGGCTTCTTTTTTCTTGCCATTCTGACTGAGTGTTCTTGACTTCCTCATCTTCTATACTGGTGATTCGATCCTATTTTTCATCCACTCTCTTGATTCCTTCTAATATACTCCATTTCAGATAAGGTGTTCTTCATTTCTGACTGGTTCTCTTTTATAATTTCCATTTCCATTTTTATGTTTTTTTTTAAATCTCTTTGTTAAAGTTCTCACTGAATTCATCTACACTTCCCCTAAGTTCATTGAGCATCATTATAACCAGTGTTGTGAACTCTGCATCTATTAGATTTCTTGACTTCATTATTCCTGGATCTCTATTGTGTTCTCTCATATGGTTTCTGCTTCTTTGTCTTCCCATTTTGGTTACCTTTCTTTGTCTGTTTCTGTGTACTAAGCAAAGCTCCTAAGTCTCCCGGTCTTATTAGAGTAGCTTTGTGTAGTAGGTGTCCAGTGGCACAATCCTGAGAGGGGTTCAGCTGCAGGTCAAGTTTAGCCCCATCCTGTGACCTTTCTGGGGCCACCTGTTAAGATTCAGCAAGAAATCCACAGATGCTGTGCTTAATGGTGCCTCAAGAAATCACACCAAAAACCAAGGCCAGTTGCCACCAATGTGAGTCTTGGCGCTGCTTATCAAGGAGCACCTGACTCGCTGAGGGCACAACTGGAAGTGGCTTGGGTGGGGTTGTGATTTGGAGGAAGTGGAGTTTCAGGGAATCCTCTGGGCTGAGTGACCTCTGTTACCCAGTTTGATGACATCTCAGCTATGGTGGCACTGAGTCTGCATGCTGGAAGGTGGGAGGGCTTAACAGAGGAGCAATGGATACCTCATGCACTTCTGCCTAGGAGAAAGCCTCGACTCCAGCCCTCACTCCAACAACTCAGTGTCCTCCTGTAAGTCCCTAGTGCACCCCACACCATGCAGCCTATCCAGTGCTGGCACTCAGAGTGAGCAGGTCCATCACCATGAAAGTCCACTCTTGGACACAGTTCCTTTAAGAAGTGTCTGCAGCTGCTTGCTGCCTCTGCTGTAGCCTTTGTCCCACGCAGCTTCTCGAGACCAAGCAGCCTTGCATCTTTGCCCCATCCTACCTTCTTCCATTGCAGGTTGATTAATTATTTCTCTCCTAGTTGTAGTGCTTCTATTCATCTAGATCTCAGGCAACTTTCTCTGCTGTTTGCTCCTTGTTTCTGTCACAACTTTGATTTAGTCACAAGAGGAATGAACAAAGCCTCTATCATCTATGCCATTTTTCCCTATGAAAAAACAACAAAAACTTTTTTTTATGCTTTTTTGATGATGCAGTCATATATGAAGTACTGGCTGTTCATGATGGTAAATGACCCAGGTGAAATATAATTAGAAAACTAAAAGCTTCTCATTGAAGTTACCATATGAGTAACCATATACCCAGCAATTCCACTCCTACGTATATATTAAGAAAACTAAAATCATGTTCACACAAAAACTTGTACAAGAATGTTCACAGCAGCACTGTTCACAATAGCCAAGAAGTGGAAACTGCTGAAATATCCATCAACAAATGAATGAATAAACAAAATGTGGTATAGCCATATAATGGGATATTACTCAGCCAGAAAGGAATGAAGTTCTGATACATGCTACAATGTAGTTGGACTCTGAAAACATTATGTTAAGTGAAAAAAGCCATTCACAAAAGGCCACGTAGTATATAATTCAATTTCTATGAAGCATCCAGAATATGTAAATCCATAGCAATAGAAGGTAGATTTGTAGCGGCTGGTGGATGGGAAGAGGGGATAATTGGAAGGCAAGTTTTTTTTTGGGGGGGGGCGGTGATGGAAATGCTCTGGAATTAGATATTGGTAACAGTTGTACAACTTTGTGAATAAAATTTTTTAAACCCACTAAATACACTTAAATAGTTAAAATTTTGAACTTTATGTAACATGACTTTTATCTCGAACACACACACACACACACACACACACACACACACACACACACACAAACAATAACAAAAACAAACCCTCCTCCAAACTTGAAGCTTTCCTCTGATTAAGTATCTACCAAGGTTCTAAGAAAGACTTAAAAAAAAGGACTATCTTGAGAAGATATGTTCACCAACACAGCACAGTACCAGCTAAAGTTAACCATGCCAAGCATCAGGTCTCCATATAGTCTGGAATCCACTGATGGTATCACTATGATAAGAATCATCAATAAGCCATAAGGGAATGCTTTGTTTAGGACTTGTGCATTTGGTGCTGAAAGAAATATATTAATCTATAACCAAAGAGGTGGCACTTTTGATTTGTCCAACCTTAATTAACAAAGATGAAATTTTTGCTCAGGTTGGAAGAAATGAAACCACATTGGTGAGTATGGGTGCCACCCTGGCTTAGAAGCTTCATGCTCCACAGGAGCCATTACCTCTGGTAGCAGTCCTCTGGGCACAGCTTTTAGGGTCCTAGCAAGGGATATAACCAGTTGCAAGAACTCACTGCACTTGGGAAAGTCCAAAATATCCTACTGTTGGGAGCCAACCCATAGGAAAGTTTAACTAGAAGTTATCCTTTGAACATAAGTCTCACAAGTCTTGCTAGGCTCCTAGGAACGTCCCAAAGAGCAAACACAAGATAAGCCCGGAGATGACTGCAGCTACCTACAAACCAAGGTATCCTGTTTGCTTAACCACCTACCAGCAGACCATCAACGGCTGCCCGCGCCACGTCACATCACCCAATGCCTGCCTCCCTCTGTTCTTTGAAAATATATATACCCTTGTGTGAAAATAAACTTAGAGGCTTGATCAGAACATTGTCTTGCCTCCATTCTTTGCGTCTCCTGTCCCCCATTCTCTTGCAGATTGTCTCCTGGAGTCTCACTTCTGGTCGGAGCTCCTGTTAGTCGTCCTGCGGGACCGGACATCCTACCGACCCTGTAAATGCCAGTGACAAATGCCACAAGTATGTGGTTCTGCTGTAATGTTTAAGGACTTTCACCACTATATCTACCAGTATTACTCAGAACTGGCAGGTACTTATCATAGATTATGAAACTATCAGAATTTATGTAACATATTTAAATTCCCTGTCAGTAAGTGGCAGATCTAATTTTGTGAAAGCCAGGACTGTTTTTGGAACTCTTTTTTTTTTTTTTAAAAATAAACTACTATTTTTAGACATTTATTTTAAAATTTATTTTCTATTATAAAACAGCACTCTCAGGACTGTCATCCAGTTCTATTCTCTCACTTTAAAAAGAACTAAAGGCCAAAGTGGTGCTGTGAATTAGAATTAGAATTCGGATCCCCCTGCTGCTACCATTATGCGCCTTCAAGAATACAGCCAATTATAAGGGAATTACATCTGCTTCTCAGGAAAAAAAAAAAAAATCTAAAGATTATATGACAAAAGTTGAGGTAAAACCTTTTTATATCCCACAGAGCTTCCAACCTTAACAGCCTCAGTGAATCCTCGAGGTACATAATTGCATCCTTTAACAAAAGATTCCTTCTCATAGCTGGAATTATGACTTTTATCACTTCCATTACAGTCCTTGAGTAATACCCAGAATGGAATGCTGGTGACAGGTGATGGCAGCTCCCGCCAGCAGAGTACGTAATTACATGAAAAGAAACTGTGGTGGGGTGAATTAGTAACCCACCCAATGGCAAAGGAAGCGGGGAAAGCACGATGCACAGATTTGTTTTTTATCGGAGATGGTCGGCTTCATTACCTGTACTGGGCCACCGTCAGCTCGGCCTCTGGCTCGGCTGCAAAGCCGGGTAAGTGTTGGTTTAGGTAGGCCTCCAGGGACCTGCAGTCGAACTTATGCTGCGGCAGCACTTCCGCCACTTCGGGTTCGCTGGAGACACGGGTCTCCATGACTACCGCCGCAAGCCGCAGAGACCCCAAATCCACAGACACTTCTTTCGAAAGGAATGTTACTTTATATCGCGAGTGCAAGGCCAGGGGGAGGCCCTCTCCAGCCAATCACACACAAATTAGGCGCCGTTGCTGAGCAACACGGGCCAGCTGAGTCCCGTGACTTAGGCTGTACTAGGGGAAAAGTCAGGACCTCTGGGTGCTGCGGTGTTAAATTAGAGTCAGAGTTGGAGACCTCACTTTTAAAGATAACAAAGTCACGTTAATCGCTACGGACAAATAAGAACGTAGAGGCCTTTCCACCTCCAAATTTAATGCATCGGCAGATGGAAGGCCTATAAGGTTCGTTTCAGAAAAGGGATCGTCAGGAACTCGAGCCCAGGAATAAAAGATCCTGGTATGTTAACTAGCCTCCAGGTTGGAAAGGCGACATCGCAGGCTGCTTGCTGGCTCTGGACGTTTAGGACCTCAGCCTTGCTGACGCCTGGTCTCTTAGGACCCAGCGATAAAGGAAACTAAAAGGAGCGGATGTTTCTGAGGGGGAGCGATGACTGCAACCGGAAGTGGTATCGTGAGAGGCCGGTGGGCGTGGTGGAGACGTGTCCATCTTTGAGGCTCTGGGAACGCTTCCTCAGAGTTCTGGGCTAGGAAAGCCACCGCTAGGTGCTTCCTTATAAACCCCTCACGGGCCCAGTAGGCCTAGCAGCGTGGGACGGCGGCGACGGCTGGGGCTGAAAGCATTGGCGGCCGGGGACCCAGCCATGGCCGAGTCTGTGAAGCGGCTGCAGCAGCGGGTTGAGGAACTGGAGCGAGAATTGGCCCAGGAGAGAAATCGGCGGGCCCTGGGAAACGACGACAGGGGAGGCGGCCGGGCCCGAATCGAGAAGATGAGCCCGGAAGTAGTGGACTCCAATCCCTACAGGTGACCTGCGTCATGGATCGGAGGCTGGTGAGGGGCATGAGGTCCCGGTTCCCATATGGTCGAGTGAGGCACTCCCCTTCCGTCCAGTTCCCGGGGCCCCCATATCTCCCTTCTTGTTCTGAGGGTCCTTTTTCCAAATGGGCAACGCCACGTCTTAATACTGGCCAAAAGGTGTTTTTTTTCCTTTTTAAAAAACCCAAGTGAATCAGCCATATGGTGCTGCTTCTATGCCTGCTGAAGACGTGTATCCAGATTCCTACCGCGTCTGACTCAGTCTACCTTGCTCTGAATAAAACTGATAGTGATAACTTTCAGAGGATGACATCAGATGTAAAACCCGCTAAGCATTGACTTCCAGTTTCATAAAGGCTTCTCAATGTTTCTTAAATTGGGGCGTGGTGAGAGAGCTGGATTAGCTCTAAAGCCATTTGACTTTAGCAGTTCTGTCCCCTCCTTTTTTCGTTTCCCAAGGTTTCATAATCCAGGCTGAATACAGTGCAGTGGTTAAGGGTAAGGACTCTAGAGTCAGACTGAATTCAAATCCCAATTCTTAGTAGTTGAGGAGCCTTTGGCGAATTCTAAACCTATCTGCTTAAATTTCTCACTTGTAAAATAGGGATAATAGTGATAGCTGTCAGAGTTGTGAGGATTGAAACCATCAGTGTATGCAAAATTCTTAGACTAGAGCTTGTAACTTGCTAAGCTTTGTACAAGTCTTTATTGCTCTGCAGATACTAACATTAACTGAGCTTTCTCTACCTGCTAAGCACTTTTCATGCACCCTCACTCATGTGTTTTCCTCCTCATCACAACCTTAGCAGATAGCCACTATTATTTTACCCCCATTTTATAGGTGAGAAAATTGAGGCTTAACGAGCTGCTATGACTTGGCTCAGGACATACAGCTAGTAGTATATAATAAGGCCTCGACTGGCATTAGGTCTGTTTTACTCCAAAGTTCACATGAAACTGTCTCCCCAGTAAAAAATAAGCCACTAAGTAGTATGGCTAAAAACTTGAATAGCTTTAAAGTAGGTGAAACAGGAAAGATGTTATTCTTGCTCTTTCTCTTTAAAGAGAAGAGTTTGGATTTTTAAAAAATGTTTTATTTGTTTTATAAAGTCTCTGAGTAAGTCTTAGGGTGCATGTATTTTTTTTTTTTAAACAAACCTAAAATTCAGACCACTATTTAGGTACAAAGATGTTAATTATATTATTTATAATAGAAACACCAGACAAAATGCTAATTGTTCCATAATTAAGGAATTCATAATAACAAATCAAATGAAATCATGTCAGATGCTTGCTTTTTCTTCATTCATCAAATCTAATAGGTTAACAAGTTGTCTTAATTCTTTTTTTTCTCCTTCAATTTTATTATGATACAATTGACAGAGGTCATGTATTTTAACTGTATTGCCAAATATGAAGGATTAACACAAAATCTTTAGAGTTTGAATAAGCATGAACTGACATCTCTAGTCAGAAGAAGTGGAAACTATTCCATTTGCATCCTTAAACATTTTTAAATTTTACAAATGAAAAAATTGAAAATTTTCATTTAAGAATAAAATGTAAAGGAGTGTGGATCGTATATTTAGAATCACCTAAATGTGAGATGTGAATCACTTAATGTGAGATGATCCCTTGACATTTAATAACCACAAACTTTCAGAACTCAAATATAAACATTTAGTATTTTCTATCTTATTTGCACCCTTTATCTTTTGCTACATAGGAAATGGCAGTTGTCACCCAAAGCTCCTCACTAGCACATGGAAAATTTATAAAGTTAAGCCTTAATTTTTTTGGATTGTTGTTCATTCAGTAAATATTTGGTGAGCACCTTTTCATCCCCAGCCCTCCTGGGTGGTATTATTTACCATTTATTGAATATTTCTTATGGATAGACACTGGGGATACAAAGTAGATATTATTTCCCTCCAGAGATCTGATCACCAGATCAGTGTTAGATATAAAGGTAAACATGGGATTGCAATACAGACATTAAGAATTCTGATAAAGTACAGGGTTATCAAAAAATAGAGAGGTTTGTAGGTATTCAAATAATTTTAATTGCATCAAGTGATACAAAAGAAATTATAAAGCCTCTGACCCCCAAAGACCGTTTGCTTTAGTTTGGGAGACTCAATGGTTGTGGAATAATGATCAAACACCACAAGTAAAACTATGTGATATAGACTATAATTATAAGCATGTGGAGAAAATGGAGAGGGGAGTAGAGGATTTAACATTAGAAAACCTGGTTTCAAATATTAGCTTAAAAACCCATCTCTGAATACTTGTTTGCCATTTAGCTGATCTTCAAAAAAGTTAATTAACCTGAATCTTTTTTCAAATTTGTAAAAGGGAGTTGCAATACATTCTTCTTAGGGTTTTTTATAAAGATTAAAGAGAGCATTAAAGTACACATGGCATATTGATCAAAGATATTTATTAATCACTGTCTACCCATTTCTATTGAAGTGACAATAAAATTTTAAAAAAGTAATAAACCACCACTGGAAAAAAAAAAGAGTTTCTATTAATAATTGGGATGGGTAGGTCTCTGTACTTGAAGATTATAGTAATACAATTTTAGAAACTAGAAAACGGATGGGTGACTGCTAACTGATTTAATGATCCAAAGAAGTTGACTCTTAAGCCTCCAACCCACTTTATACCACAGAATTCCCCAAAGGCTCAGGAAAAGCAGATACTTCTAGAAGGGCTTAAGGTAGGGTTAAAAAACATGTGGTTGAAAATCTGTTGAAGATACAGACTAGGTTTCCTATACCACTTTTTGTAGCTGAGCTAATACTAATGCCTCTTGCCTACCAGGAGAGAAGACTAGAAATTTACTCATTGGTGAGAGTGAAATAGATGATTTCTATTAATTAACACAGGTATTTGTACTTGAAGTAAGGGGCTTAATTAATGTTTACATACTGAATGCTAGGACTCCCAGCCTTTCACTTAACACCCTAAAACTGAGAGCCACAAACATCTTTCAAGCTGGAAAATGAAAGATTCTTTAGGGAATCTAATCAAGCCAAGAAGAAAAACTGAAAGACAGTGACATTATGGGTTACAACTAAATAATAGTCTGGCCAGATCACACTATAGTGAAGCCCAAATTCAAACAAGCATTGCCTATCCTTGCCTTTATTAGTGTCTGGCTCTTAAATATAAGCAGAACAAAGAATGAGAGAAGCTCTTAACATGAAAGAAACACAGTAAAAATAGTAACTGAGACTATGGAAGGGGAACACATCCTCAACATTATCCGTATCCCCAGGTGAGAGATGATATATTGGAAATGAAAGGTGCTACACACACACACATCACTCAGATGATCTAAAAGAATTCTTGAAACTGGAGAATAACAAAAATGAAAATCTCAATAGAAAAGTTGGAAAGTAAAATTGAAAGACATTCAGAGACGAGAGCAGAAAACTAAAAACATGGAAAATAGGAGAAAGAAAATAAGAGTAGAATACTAGTCCAAGTGGTCCAACTTCTAAATCATAGGAGGATGTTCCAGGAAAAATAAACCAAACAAGGAAATCATCAAATTCTTCAAGGAAATTTCCCAGAACTAAACAATGTGTTTCCAAATTGAAAGGGTACATCAAGTTGCCAGCACAATGGATGACAATAGATTCACTCAAAGGCACATAAAATTTCAGAAGCTAAAAGACACTGGAACTGTATCTTAGACATTTTGAGGAAAAATTATTTCCAATTAAAAAAATCTTGTGTGTTCTGTACCTGGGAGGGTTTTCAGACATCAGTGTTTTCAAAGCTGCCCCAGTAATTTAATTTCATCTGGTAAATCCAGCTGAAATATTTCTCTTCTTTGAAAGGATTAGTAGCCGTTGAGTTTTGGTGTTTATTTTCTATGATGTAGGTTTACCTATGTCACTATTAAAAGATTGTTAGCTTTAAACATTTTTTTTCTTTGTTTTAAGCCGCCTGATGGCATTGAAACGAATGGGAATTGTCAGCGACTATGAGGTATGATCAACTTGTCCAAGTTTTTGAAGATGATTTCAGTAAATGAAAATAATTTCTGATGACATTTTTGATGAAGAGTTATTAATCAAGACATATAATTTTGCATTTCACAGAAAATCCGTACCTTTGCTGTAGCAATAGTAGGTGTTGGTGGAGTTGGTAGTGTAACTGCTGAAATGCTGACAAGATGTGGCATTGGTAAGGTAAAAACATTTCCCTTTGCCTATCATATAGGGAACTACTCACTTCTGGGGTAAATCAGGTATATATTAGGATTTTTATTTCTCATTACTAATGGTTATTGATTTGTGGTGTATTTATTCATATTTCTCTACCCGAAGGGGTTAAGACATAACCTCATCTGAATGGAAGCTTGTATTGTTAATTAACAAGGACTACCCAATTGTGTTCAGGAACTTTTTTTTGTTTGAGTAATATATAAACAATTTGGACTTAAGTGAAATTGAACTGGAGAATGCTCCAGATTTTTTTAAACCCATAGATTTTTTACTTTTTTCTAAAATTGGTTTAGAATGTGGATAGAAATAAGTAACCTTATACCAGAAATCAGTCTGCTAATCTTAGATTTATAAAGCTAAAGTGGTTGAATACATAAACTGGACCTAATTACATGCCCTTTAATTTCTCATTTTGACAAAGCACACATTTTCCCATAAAGTTTATCAATGCCCCAAATTCTTAAAAGAAAGTAATTTTATAATTGACACTCTGTTAATATAGGAAAGACAATGCAAAAAGACAAAATGTTTACTAACATTTTCAAGTCTTTCAAGAGGTTTACAAAAGCCAGCCAGCGATTGCTTATAGCTGATGTAAGTACCCTGGTGGACTGACCAAAGGTAGTAGAGATCCTGGAGATGTGTACTTCTCAGGTTCAAGTGTGCATCAGAATCACTTGGAAACAGATTGCCAGACCTGCCCCAGTGGTTTTGATTCTGTAGGTTTCAGGTGGACCTAAGAATTTCAATTTCTAACAAGTTCCTAGGTGATTCTGATGTTGCTAGCAAGGATCTAGAACAGTGATTATCAAATACTGCTGTAATTAGAATTACCTAGGCAGAATTAAAAAAAAAAATTCTCATGTCCAGACTGTACCTCATAATAGGTAAATCAGAATCTCTGGAGACGAGACCCAGACATCTGTATTTTTTTAAAACTCCCTAAGTGATTCCAATGTGCACTCAAGGTTGTAAGCTAGGGATCTACATAGGTAAGTTTCAGAACTCTTTCTTCAGTTTGTAAAACAGATATACAAATAGCTAATTCTTGGGGTTAAGTAGGGAAGTGGAGAATTGGAGACCCAGAGCCCACTTCTTAACCCTGAAAGTTTCTGGAATCCCCAGGGCACCCTGGATTACCAGATCTAGATTAGCTGCTTTATTTTACAGATGAAGATATAGGCCCCCAAAGTGAAAGTGACTTACCCAAGATCAGAGTTAATTAGTGGCAGAGTACAACTCACACCTCCTGTCCCCAAATTTAGGATTTCCTGCAATTTAATAAACCAGCTGTGAGGCCAACACTCAAACTTGATACTTGGCCTGATCTAATAAACATTGTTGAACAAGCTTAAATAAACCATATTTTGGACACTCTAAGGTTAGAAAATTATTATAAGAGGCATAAGTGATAGTTTTCCCAGCAAGAAAGTAAGGGTTACCTAAGTGTTGTTTTTATAGGATGGGTTAATTTTTTTTAGTTTATTGAGAAGAAAATATCATTTTTATTTTTATTGTTAAATATAGTTACTGAGAATTATATTACACAGACAGAATTTTAGATCAAGGAAGGGACCTTGGAAATCCTTGGGTCCAACCTGTTCTTACTGATAAGAAATGGGATCTTTTAGTCATTTAAAATTGTGTATGTGTGTGTGTTTGTGTATATGTGTTTGACAAATACTGTCATGCCTAAATATATAGCAGGAGATAATAATTTACAGATTGGTTACTAATTCTGTTTAGCTCTGGCGAAAACATTATATGTATATATAGTATCATATTCACAAATGGAGTCAAGCTACACTATACTTTTTAAGTTATGGCATTTGTGTTTATCTGATTTAAAATTTTAATTTTTCTAACGGGTTCTTGACTCAGCAAAAAATTGGAATCAAGTAGGATTTTGGCAGAATTTTTAAAAATTAGTATGAAATGGAATGAACATTAATATCTCAGTGAATCATTTAGAGGTAGTACAGCATTGTGATTAGAGTACAGATGCTGGACTGAGAATGCCTGAATTTGAATCCTATTTCCACTACATATTAGCTGAGTAGCTTTTGGGCAAGTGCTCTATTTCTATCATTTTTAAAAGGAGGATAATAGTATCTATGTACTTATCTCATATGAACATTAAATGAGTTAGTATATGGCACCTAGTATTTCAGAGTTTGGTAATATTATTACTGTCAAGCTGTTAAACCGATCAAATGTAAAGCCCACTAGTTTATTCTTTTGTTTTTTTTTTTTGGTATTTTTTTTTTAATCAGAATATCATTATTTTCATTTTAGTTGCTACTCTTTGACTATGACAAGGTGGAACTGGCAAATATGAATAGACTTTTCTTCCAACCTCATCAAGCAGGATTAAGTAAAGTTAAAGCAGCAGAACATACCCTGAGGTAAATGGAATAGCAATTATAACCATATTTAGTGAAATCTTACTTTGTATATTTGGTATGAGTAAATGTATAAATGAATCTGAATTTTTCTCTTATAAAAATGCAGATTTCAGTTATATAAGAATTCTCTTACCTGTTGGATCTGGGTTGGCAACCTTTTTCTGCATAGGGCTAAATAGTAAATATTTTAAGTTTCGAGGGCCATATAGTCTCAGTTGAAACTGCTCAGCTATAAAGTTGTAGTGTTATGATAGCAACCTTAAGCAATAGAAAAAGAAAAAATGACTATGGCTATACTCCAATAACATTTTATTTATGGACTCAAATTAAAATTTCACATATTTTTCATATGTCATAAAATATATGTGTGTATATTTTAATGCAGACCTTACAAAAACAGGTGGCAGGTCAATTTTTGCCCAAGGACCATAGCTGGCTAACCTTAACTCTAGGAAGTTTCTTTGTGGGCCCAAACATACTTGCATTGAATTGAGTAAGGAACAAAAAAGCTCATTTGTCAGACTGAGCTGGTGCTAACAGAGATGATAAAGCCTTAATTCCCAGCATATAGATTGTGGGAACTTTTCTGTAAGCCTTCTGACAATCTACAGGTTTTGTACCTAGTCTTTGAACCTAGTGATTGAAATAGGACAAAAAAGGTAGAAGATGACTTTGGATTTTCTTTGACTAGCCTGAATTTCATTTCTCTACTCTCTGTTAAATAATCTTTAGTTCTTTTTCTTGCTAACTCTTATGATTACCTACTAGTAGTTTTTTAATCATACCCCTTTTCCCTCTTAGGAACATTAATCCTGATGTTCTTTTCGAAGTACACAATTATAATATAACCACAGTAGAAAACTTTCAACATTTTATGGACAGAATAAGGTAAAATTTTGTTTATGAATATTTTGCTTAATGTCCAGCTCAATTAAACAAGTATTATTAGAAAATAAGTACTGACGATTGATTCAGTGAGTTGATAGAATGATATATATTTTTGTTTTTAAAATAATTTCTTGTGTAATTTTTATGTACTAGAAATTCAGTAAAAAGTATATATTGTCCAAAAAACAATAGTAACAACAAAATAAAATAAACAAGAAGCCCCTCATTATAATAGTATAACAAAGAATCCTCAATTATAAGTTCTGTGTTCTAGAATATATTTCTACCTGAAAGTGGTCTTCTGCCGACTCTTAACACAACTGAAATATTGAATTGTATTAACTTTTATTACATATTTAGTGAAAGAGGAATAAAAGTCTGTGAAAGCTTATTGGTAAATAGTAACTTTTATACACAGTCTTTATACTTCTTGCATCCTTATGTCTTATGTAATAAGTATTATTACATAATACTGTAGTATTATTGATGTTTATTTTTAATGGTTACTCAATACTCAATATATATTGGATCTTTAATATTAAATACATAGTATGTTACAATTATACTTAAACATTTATTGAAATAAATGTGACTGAACAAATAAAGTCTAATTAGAATGTATTTGTGTTCTGATTTTTTTCAAATAAAATTATTTTCTTTGCCAAGTAATGGTGGATTAGAAGAGGGAAAACCTGTTGACCTAGTTCTTAGCTGTGTGGACAATTTTGAAGCTCGAATGACAATAAATACAGTGAGTATTCCTATTGTGTAAAATGTTATACTCTTGGATTTACCCATTTTTTTGTAGATTCCATCAATATATATTCCCCATACTAAGAATAGTTATGCATTCAAACCCTTTTAGTTCTCTTAGCCTACTTTTGAAAGGTATTCCAATGGCTGCAGGACTTGTCTAGCCTTGCTTTTGTGGCATATGTTTCAGTATCCTACTCTCTTTATGCCAATGATAGAGGAAACTATAAAATAGCAGATACTTCTTATGTATAACTTTTTAAAATAATGTCTTGTAATACTCTTATAATACTTATTCTTGGTCAGCATTGGTTTTAACTTTTTTACTTTATTTTTATGTAAATGTAAATATATACACAAATTGCATATGAACATTTTTTTCTCAGAAATAAGACTGACTCAAGTTATGTTTTCAACTCTTCAAATGACATTTTGCATTTTTTTGTTGCTGATATTATCTTAGAAAAATGAAGTTTTACATTAACCTAATAAGAAATCCAATAAACTATGGTTAAATTTAATTAGATATTTGACTGCTTACCTGTAAGTTTACTTTTTAGATGGAGAGTGGTAATTGCCAAGGAATTCCATTATTTACAACTTTTTAATTCTGAAAGCTAATTTTTAAAAACCCATGGTAAAAAAAAAAGTGGTAATTTAGTTAAACTCCAGTTTTTTATAAAAAGAAGTTATGGTAAATTACTTTTTGCTCTTTTATGTTCTTTCATCTATTTCTACTAAGGCTTGTAATGAACTTGGACAAACATGGATGGAGTCTGGGGTCAGTGAAAATGCAGTTTCAGGGCATATACAGCTTATAATTCCTGGAGAATCTGCTTGTTTTGCGGTATGCATTATTCATTTTGGGTTATTTTTCACTGTTGTACTGGAGTTCATAGGGACATTGAAAATGTATTACAATTCAAAGAAAAAAAATTTGAATGTGATGGAATACTATTTGGGACATAAATTTTTCCCTTTCTTTGAAATATATTTTATTTTATTCTTTTTCATGTAGTGTGCTCCACCACTTGTAGTTGCTGCAAATATTGATGAAAAGACTCTGAAACGAGAAGGTGTTTGTGCAGCCAGTCTTCCCACCACTATGGGAGTGGTTGCTGGGATCTTGGTACAAAATGTGTTAAAGTGAGTGAGAGCTAAATTTTCTGAATAGTCTTGTTTCCTTTTGATAAAAATAAATATATTTCATGAATTATCTTAAAAATTGGAATTATCAGCTAAGTATTATAGTTTTTAAATTTAGCTTTAAATATCTATTTTATTTGGTTGTGTATGATATACATATACTTTTTATTTTTATGTAAATATGTCTTAATAGATTTAATTTCAATGTACAGTTGACCCTTGAACACTGCAGGAGTTGGGGTGCCAACACCTATGCAGTTGAAAATACACATATAACTTTTGACTCTCTAAAAATCTTAACAAGTTGACCCTTGGTATCCACTTGGGATTGGTTCCAGGACCGCCCTCCATCCCCCTGCAAATACCAGAACCAATGGTTGCTCAAATCCCTATATGAAATGGTATAGAATAGAGCATACATTTGGCTCTCTGCATCCACAGATTCCCAGGGATACAGAGGAGTGACTGTATATTTTTGAAAAAAAAAAAAAACAAAAAACCATATATGCATGGAGCTGGCACAGTTCAAATCCATGTTGTTCAAGGATCAGTTGTATATTAATTAATATTACATACATTATACACATACGTTTGTCTTATTATCTGCATTTGGAATAGTTCTTGTTAAATGGAACAAATGATACTGGTACACTTATATATGACACATTAACTAAATGACATAAATCTACTGGTTTAACTAGGTTGGAGACTTAGGCATAAATGCACTTGTTTCCACTATCTTAATTTAATTCTTACTAAAAATAATATGAATGTGATTAAACATTAACCAGAGTACTATCTCTGCTAACCAGAAACAGATAACCAGCAACTATACCATCTAGACTATAGCTAAAAAGAACAAAGGTTTCTTTGCAGCAAAGATTAATGTCAAAGAGTTTTTTAACCAACTCACACATTATTTAAAGCAGAACCCCTTTAGGTGTTTCCCAATTCAGGACAATTTTTTTCTCACTTTATACTTTAATAAGCTTAGTTATGCTTCCGAAGTCTTCAATATAATAATAAACTGCAACATGATATAGGAAGGCACTCTGATATCAGAAATGTCCGCTACCAGCAAAGAAATTGTAAAAAGCAAACATAAGAACTCTTAAGGCAACTGTCTAGAGCTGTTTCATATAAGAATAGATAGCCTTTACTTGTAGGCCCTATCTAAACAAAAATTTTATAGTAAGATATGAAAAGGGAGGGAAATTATGGTAATAATCTCTTACAGATATGTCATATTTAGACAGTGCTCTACTGATGGACATTTAGGCCACTTATAGATGTTTTTGCTATTATTAACAATGCTGCAAACAACATCTTGCCATGTATCTTTGTATACTAGATTTTTGTACAGTGTAGATTTTTAGGAGTGGAATTTCTGGGTTTATGCAATATTTGATAGATATTACTAAATTTCTCTTTCAAAAAGATTATACATTTCCATCACAATGTAGGAATACCTGGTTCACCTACACCTTTGATAACACTGAGTATCATCAAATTCTTTAATCTTTGTATGATAGGTGAAAAGTGGGTATCATTTAATTTTCAGTAATTTGGGGGTAATTTGAGCACATATTTTTCTATGAATTGTTTACTCATATGCTTCGCTCAGTTTTTTATCTTGTTGTATATTAAGAACATATGTTTGCAAATATTTTTTCTTTTGTTTTTCTTATGTACATGATTTTCCCTCTGTTAAGCTTCTAAAAGGTATCAGATTTAACTGGGAAGGAACACAGGGAGCTTTATGACATACTGGAAATGCTCTATATTTTGATCTTATAGTGATTACATGGGTGAACACTTGTAAAATTTTACTGAGCTGTACATTTAATATCATTAACTTTATGTTATATATAAAAACTTAAAAAATTAGATTATTATCATACCTTGGGGATTTTTAAGATACTTCTTCCACATTTTAACTTCTCTAAAATCAGTATGCTTCTTAAAATTGTTGACTTTCATTAATTTAATGCCACTCTTAAATTAGTTTAATTGGAAGCATTTTATCTTTATTAGAGATTGATAAAATAATATTTCTACAGTTGATGAAACGGAGTAATATTTTCTTTTTTGTAGTCAAATCAAATATCTACTGAGACAGGTCCTGTACACAAGATAAAAAAATTTGTTTTCTGGTTTGCTTGTTACAAAAATGTTTACCTACTTCAAAATCATTTTTTAATAATCCAGTTATTTTAATGCTTTTCTCCTTTTATTTATCTAAATGTACTATGATTTGTTTTTCTAGGTTTCTGTTAAATTTTGGTACTGTTAGTTTTTACCTTGGGTACAATGCAATGCAGGATTTTTTTCCTACTATGTCCATGAAGCCAAATCCACAGTGTGATGACCGAAATTGCAGGAAACAACAGGAAGAATATAAGGTATATGTCAATCTGCCAGAATGTATGAGATGATATTGCATAGGTATAATTTAAAAGAGAAGAAACATTTGGATTGAGAATTCAAGAAATTTGATACTGGATCCTTAAACTTTAAATTTATTCACCATACATCAAAAATGAAAATTCTGTTCTTTTTTTTTTTTGCTTTTAGTAAGATAAAAAGCCTACCCGAATTCTTAATCAATGCTTCAAAACTGAGAATGAGTAAAAACACTTGGATTCTGTTTGATTTCTACAGAAAAAGGTAGTAGCACTTCCCAAACAGGAGGTTGTTCAAGAAGAGGAAGAGATAATACATGAAGATAATGAGTGGGGTAGGAATTTTTTCATAAACTGAAATGGCAGTGTAAAACAAACTTTTATGGGAGGGAATCTAATTATAGTTAAGATTATATAAATTTTGAATAATCATTGCTTATTAAGTTCCTTAAAAACTTTGTAATATCAAATTTAACTCTACAGGTATTGAGTTGGTATCTGAGGTTTCAGAAGAGGAACTGAAAAATTCTTCAGGTCCAGTTCCTGACTTACCTGAAGGAATTACAGTGGCATATACAATTCCCAAAAAGGTATATCTAAATTCTGATTTACCATAAGTAAATATCATATAAGAGAAAATGTTTATTTTCTTCATCCCATTCCATGTCAATGCAGTATTTTCTATTTTTGATATTTTACACTATAGAGATTAAGATTTGTGAAAGATGAAGGTAGGCAGTGCTAATCTGGAAATATGCACAGCACATTTAAACTGTTTGAAAACATAATGTTTTGTTCATTCATTAATGGATCAAGTAAAGTAAATTTTGATTAAATGAAAGTATCATTTTTGTATGCTGGTAATTTTAGCCATAATACCATTTAAAAGTATTGCTTCAATAGATATCTCAAGAATATTGAAATTACTGCCTGTAAATCAAAAGACTGATGGGGAAAGTAAAGGACTTAAATCTTTCTTAAAAATTAGAAGGTAATAAATAAATAAATAATTTTAAAAATTAGAAGGCATATTTATTAAAGAAAATTTACTTTGTAAATTCGTTGAACATGATTAAAGCTTACTCATTATATATTCCTAAGTATCAAGAATTTTTTATGGTTATTTTTCAACTGTGTACTCTCATTTGTTGGTAGCAAGAAGATTCTGTACCTGAGGTAACAGTGGGAGATTCCAGTGAAAGCTTGGAAGACCTCATGGCTAAGATGAAGAATATGTAGATAATGGACTGGCCTCTATTTTATTTTCCTTATAAGCCTATCCCTTGCAATGAAAAAAGACTGACAAAACTTAAGGCAATATCAACTGATGTGTAATCTTTCCCGAATTGTTATACTTTTTGAAAATACTGTTGCTCCCCCTGCCCTCAACTAAATAACTCCTAAAACTCATGTTTCATTCTAGTAAGAAAATTTCAAAGGATTATTATAGGTTGTTATATATCGTATTGAAAACTTAGCCATTGAAATGTTTGGCTTTTGTGGGAGGGGTGGGAAGAAAGGACCAATTTGATATTATACATACTCCTGTTCTATACAGTAATTCTCTGTGGTCTGTCACCTGAGGCCATGAACAATGAAGCAGTTCATGGTCCTGAAATATAGGAAAAGAACAAGAGGTATAACCTGTTGATTAGAGCTAGCAGACATCTACTCATTGTGTTTGTAATTGCTCTCTATAAGAAAACTGCCACTATTAATTTGGCCAACAAATAAAAATATCCTCTCAAATGTTTCCTGATTACAAACTGAAATGTAGTCATTGGAAAAGTTTGTAAACCAGTGAATTATATGTTTGCAATAAGACAAAGGCAAATAAAAGGAAGCTTTCCTCGTGGATAAAGGTACTGTCAGGAAGTACAAATTATATTTACACATTAGCCAAGGAAAAGAAATCAATGCATCTGTGGGACATATCTGGAGTCACTGTACTTTATTGAGGAGCAAGAAATAAATTTAGGCTAAGATCATCCAGATTATACCCATCATATGGGCTACTTTTGTCTACTTTATTTAGATTTGATTCCCTAGGTATATAGATATTGGCAGGGGTTTATCCTGGATAGTGGGCATGAAGAATGCCTAAACAGCTTCTGAAATGACGGACATTTATTCACTGGAAGTGTGTCATTTTTTTCCCAGATGTTGACCACTAAATAATCGATAAACTAGTCTTCTCTAGAGTTGCATACAAATAATGAAAGCTTAGAGAACCTTGGTTGAAATAAAATTCCCAATGGTTTGGAGACCAATGAAGAATATGCATGTGTAACCATTATCTGTAGGCTATTGTTATGCTAATCTATTTTGATGATTTTTTTGCTTTCGAGATAAGAATTTCTAAATTGTATCTTTAGGGGGAAAATGTTAGTAAAAAATTAAAAAGTGCATTTCTCACTTGTAAGGTTCTTAAAACTGATTTCAGAAAGCTTCAAATACTATATAAGTTCAATGTATTAGTTTTGAGATTCTAGAATCATATTGTGATTCTTATATTTAGAGTAATGTCAGGAAAGTATGGAGATAGTTTTTCCAGCTTTGAAACTTATTTATTTTGCCTTGGTAGGTCGTTTGCCATATTTTAAAAATTTAGTGTATCCATCTATAAAACAACTTTTCTAGTTACTAGAGATGTTTTGAATTTCAAAAAAGGAATGCAGTCTTCCTAAATCCCACTCCTTTGGAAGCTCTAGGCACTTTGGCAAGACTTATAAGGTAAACATATTGTATTTTGATAAAGAATAATAGCTAAAACCATCTTCTAAAGACCTTATTCTGCCCTTGGTACTGCACACTGCTGGTGTCATATACTACACCAAATATAAGTTATTTTAATCTTTTGGTCTTTCATTAAAAATAGTTATTGAATTATTTTACCTGAAAAAAATTTGGTAATGGTTATCTTTTGTAACCTAGAGTGCTCTCTTGATAGTCTCATTCCCATGAAAACTTGTGTAAGCAGCTGATTATGAAAAAATTAATCATTGAATTTTACATTACTAAAACCATCATGTTTGACCAGATTTATAAACACTGTTTCTAATGTGAAAGATGGAAACACACTCCTAAAACTGCCTTCGCAGAAAGGCTCTAAATTCTAGTAAAACAGTATGTGCAACTTTAATCTCTTCCCTCATTGTTAATGGGAAATTTGTAGTACTACTCAAATGTTTTTTATGTAATAAAGAAAGTATGTATCATGGGTTTCTCCATATAAAAATACTCCCTGAATACCTACAAACTCACTGACCAACACAAAAAGGCAATAACGATTTAAGAATCTTTATTAAGCTTTGACACCCACATCACATTTTTTTATATTGATTTTTATAAATATTAATAAAAATTACAACTACCATAATTTGGATCCTACCAGTTCAGCTTTATAATTGAGTTGTCTGAAAGCTATTTTTCTCATTGTGAAGGAGTGTATTAATGTGAACATAATATTCCTGTTTGAGAATTTCAAATACACATCAATGTCACAGCTATTTTTCTTTTTAAGTAGGTATTCTACATGAAAACACTTGAGTTATTAGTGTAAGAACAACATAATTTTTAAAACTGTATTTAAACTTAAATCTTTTGAAATATAGTCATCATTCCCTAAGTGAAATAATAAGTTTTTACCATAATGTCACTTGAATAGTATTAACCTGAATAATAATTTTATAAGTTTCTGCTTTTCATATGTTTTCAAGTCTCAATTTTGTAGGAACAAAGAATGGTGGTATTTTGCTAGATTTTCTTTTTTTTCAGTGTTCTAGTATATTGATCTCAGATTATTTCCTAAAGCAGTTTTTTAAGGCATTTCAACTTATATTACTCATAATGTATTATTAAATAGTCAAATTTCCAACTCTAATAGTTTACTTCTAAAGTCAGTGTTTGGTATATTTGTAAATTCAATTATGCCTTACACAGCTGGCAAACCCAGAAATGTGTGTTATGGTCATATTTTATCTTTTTTTTCTCTTCTCTCAAAAGGAAGAAAAAAGATGTTATTTTCATAAGATCCTATAAATAAATGTCTTTTATGTCATTCATGTTAGTGTCTTAAGAGTTAGACCATTGCTTCTCAAATTTATATTCATCCAAATCACCTGGGGACCTAGCTAAATTGCAAATTCTGATTCAGTAGGTCTAAAGAGAGGCGCAAGAGTCTGAATTTTTAATAAGCTCCCAGGTGGTGGTTCATGGACCACCCTGTGAATACCCAGGCCTCTGAGATCATTAATCCAAATCCTATATAATCACCAAAGCTTTGAGCAAACTACTTAATGAGTAGTGACAACTTTCAAGTCTTTTTTTGTAATGTTCAACCTATTTCTTATGTGAACCTAACCCTTTTGTATAAACTGGACTGGAAAAAGAAAACTTGAAATTGTACTTTTAAAACAGTGAATTATGGTTATTACATCTTTCACCTTTACAATTAATACATGTTGGAATATTGCAAGCGTTAAAATTGAAGATTTTATTATATATAAATACATATATGGTACAAAAAAGTATCAAAAATGTGGCAATATTTATAAAATCAAAAAATATTTAATTTTCAGTATAAAATGACAGAGTAATTTGAGTTTGAGATAAATGAAGAGACATTTAGGGCATTTAAGAAAAATCAGAATGTATGTCATGTCTCTATTTTGAATGCCAATGAGCTTGACCTGTTACTGCATGAATGACTTCATATTATGCCAATACATACTACACAGTATAACAACTGTGTAGAGAGCACAGAAAGGAGAGAGGGTTTGGCCCATTCTGCTCAAGGAAAAAAGTAGAATAAAAAAAGCAGCAGTCAGTGATTACTGTTACTAGTTAATTTTTACAAAAGACAATTCATACTTTTCATAAACATCCCTTTATTCCTTGAAACTTCTTTGAGGTAGAGAATTGGTTCAGACTACTGTTCAAAAGCAAAACAAGGAACAGGGAGGCTAAAGAAGGTTTTTCAGAGATGAAAAGAATCATGAAGTCTTGACCTCCTTAACTGCTCTGCCAGCTCTTGCTGAAGAGACCAATCTATTCATGTCATTTTAGGATTTTAATGTGTCCACACCCTTGGAACTCATACAATAGGGTAGTTAATTCCTTTAAATGACATTGACATAATCATGGCTCAAACCTCAGTGCAGGCCAATACAATTTCATACAAATGTCAGCTAAATCACAAAAGTAAAAAAATTTTCTTAACACTTTTTGTAAGTTTTAAATTCTAATGTTCCAAGTGTTTCTTATTTTATCCTAAGGTGCATTTGTAATGAATTATAATTGCTGCTACTACCTTTGTCCTTGATGAAGGAAAACATTAGGAGAATGTGTTTTTAAACTAAACGTGTCTCCACTTGATGAGTGTCTGGAAGGAGCTTTCCCACCCAAAAGTGAGGTTTCGGCTTCTTTTATTTCCATCGCCCTTTTGTATAGTTCAGCAGCTTTTTCAAAATTCCCTTCTTCATAGCTTTGAAAGAAAAAAATTTTTAATATGAGAAAAAACCTCTTAACAATTCTAAATTACCTTATAGGATACAAAAAATCAACTTGTGAAAAATCGCTCATTTTTTCCAGTGCATTCACTCAGGTAATCCAGAAAAACAGAATACCCAAACTCTTTTCCTTTTTATTTGTACTGCTAAGGAACACTTCAGTGTCTATATGGGCACTATTAATATCATGTTATAATGGATACAGTAAAACTCCTAAGGGAAGGTAGGTATTCTCTGCATCCTGAGTTAAACAAACACAAAGCAAAAGTCAACATGTATTTAATGGTAAATTAGCTCAGAGGACAGCAGATGGCCCATATTACCCCAGAGCCAGTTGGTTGCAAATGTAAATCATCCTACACTATTTGTTACGATATAATGCTTTACTAAAAAGATTGTGAAACCTTCATTTCGCTTCTAGATACTACTACCATATCTCGAAGTAGGTCACCAAAAACAACCCTACCCCTTCTCCAAGAAAACTCAATGAACAATAAGTATTTTTTGTTGTTCCATGATAAGTCAAATTCAAGGTTCTAAAATAGAGTTTGGCTGTATGAGGAAAGTAAAAAAAGTTCTTACCTAAGCACAGCTAAATTTTTTAATGTTTCTCCAACTCGAGGATGCATCCGACCCAGGCTATCTTCATAAATCTTTAATGCTCTTTCATATAATGGCAAGGCTTCGATGTGTTTTTTCTTATTAAAAAAAGTAGCAACACTCACTTGAACACAGTGCGTTTCTGATATTACTATTAGCGTATTTCTAGACTAAGCTGACCAACTTGGGTAAGCACTTTAAAAATGTTAACATCCCCCTTAGAGATGCAAATAAATGGATTAATTTATGAATAATCATAATAGGAAAAGCATTATAACAGAAGCTCAGAAGATTGTTTTAGACCTGGCTTGGTAAACACTAACTTTAATCCAACTATGTAAGCACAAACCTGTTCTTTATTGCCCTGTGGCTACCACACCTACTTCTAACCTATCTCAGGCAAATGTCACAGCTTAAAGACAATACTAGATACAAAGTTGTAGGGAGTTTCCAGAATTTAAAAAAACTAAACCTGTGCAATAAACTAAACACAGCTCATGTTTAACACTAAGAGGAAGGGACAATGTTACAAGTATAACTTCAATAATTTCTCAAGTATTAAAGAAAGCATTAGGAGACAATCTTAAATTCCTTTGAATTATTTTCACTCTGCCTCACCTAATACATGTTAACCTATTATTTCATACCTTAAAACGATTCATTTATAAAGAGTTAAAGTGTGAGTACTTACCATTTGGCTATAGAGAACAGCTAAGTTCACCAAGGCAGTAGCTACACTAGGGTGTTTTGGGCCAAAAGATTTCTGCCGGATTTCAACAGCCAGTTCATATAAAGGTACAGCTTTGTCAAGTTTCTCCTAAAACACAAAAGTGAAATCAAACAAAAATATTAAAGCACAATACAATCTGATCAGAGCTTATTTATAAATAAAATTTCATATTTTGAGGAAAAATAATTCAGAAGTGTTTCCTCCCAGTTTATTGGTTAAGTTTATAGATAACTGAAACCTAATAGAATATGTAAAAATGCTATACTGAATAGAAAAACATTTTCTTTAATAATTCAGAAAGCCCTTCAGGATCACCCATTATTACTGTTTCTGGTGAAGTAAAAACATGTCAATTAAAATATGTTTGCTTCTATAGATGACTTAGAGAAGGCCTTGAAATAAAATCTCATTTCCCATCAAATCCCTTCCAGATTTTTCCAATTATTTCCTTTCTATTTGTTGGGGAGAAATAGCAACAATGGAGCCTTCTTACTAAAACAGCAACTTCAGTATGAGGATGATCAGCAAAGGATTCTCACAAATAAAGTCCAGAGAGTGTCCACACAACTCTGTAACTGAACTAATCAAAACAAGCTTCTCTGGCATTTTTCTGGAGAAGAATGATAAAAGTTACAAATATCACTGGCTGGAACCTTATGGCAAAGAATGGTTACATTTAATTGTGGACAAAGAAAAGAGTAAAATTAAAATGCTCACTTAATCAATAAAAATTCCTTCAGCACTGACAGCTGGGTGATTTATGTTTATGGTAATTTAAGAGCAAGCTTAATACTGGTTGAATTTCAGAACTTCTGAAATGAAATATAAGAATAAGTTTAATTGGAATGCTAATGAATGCATCTGTACTTAGAATGTATTTTAACAAAATCAAATACTTTAAGTCTGAAATAATATTTTTAAATGCTCTACTCAGCTATTTGTAAAAAAAAAAACTAAATCATGATTTAAAAGCTCATAGAAAATAGCAAGAGAGAAAAGAAAACCCTTGTGCACTGTTGGTGGGATTGCAAATTTGTATAGACACTATGGAAAACAGTATGGAGGTTCCCTAAGTAATTAAAAATAGACCTAGCAATTTCACTTCTGGGTATTTATCCAAAGAAATCCAAAACACTAATTCAAAAAGATATATGCACCCTATGTTCTCTGCAGCATTATTTATAATATCCAAGATATGGAAATAACCCAAGTGCCCATCTATAGATGATTGGATAAAGAAGGGGTGGTACATGTATACAATGGAATATTACTCAGCCTTAAAAGAGAATGAAATCTCACCATTTGCGACAACATGCATGGACCTAGAGCATATTATCCTAAGTTAAATAAATCAGGCAAAGACAAATACCATATGATCACACTTATATGTGGAGTCTAAAGAAAAAAATAAACAAAACAGAGACTCATAGATACAGAGAACAAATCAGTGGAAAGGGATTGAGGGGCTAAGTGAAAAAGGAGAAGGACTTAAGATGTACAAATTGGTAGTTATAAAATCGTCATGGGGATGTGAAATACAGCATAGGGAATAGCGTAAATAATACTGTAACACCTAGGTATGTTGTCAAGTGGGAACTAGGCTAATTGAGAGGATCACTTTGTAAATCATACAAATATCACTATGCTGCATACCTGGAACTAATATAAAATAATACTGAAGATCAACTGTAATTGAAAAAAAGAATCTATCCACCAGAAGATAAATGATTTTGCTGATAGCAAGTATGGTTTAACTGGCATGTTATAAAACACATGTAAGCATGCCAAAGATTACTTACCATTTTCTTATACAAGATCGCAAGATGCTTCACTGTATAAGCCAAAGAAGGATGATCAGGAGCTAACGCTCGCCTCCGAATGTCTAAAGCTCGTTCATATAGTTCTTCTGCTTTTTCATACTGTTTCTTTTCATTGCATAGAGCCGCCAGATTATTCAAAGACTGGGCACAGTCAGGGTGATCTGGTCCTAGAACTCGCTCCCTCATTTCTAAGGAACGCTTCAGAAACTGGTCAGCTGTACTATGAATAAAAGCCAAAAATGGTTTAAATAGTTTATTCTCTAGAAGTCAGAATCCCTAGCCTTAGTTAGATGGAGAACTGAGGCATCTTTATTCTTAAATCCAAGATTGTTAAAATGAAGGATTCAGCTCAAAATCCTCTCTCTCCCTCTTCCCATACCCTCTTCCCTTCTAGCTCTTTTCCAAAATTTAAAAATGCTTTCCTGATGGTGTGAGGGTCTAAAGTATCTGGATGATTGCTTCAATTCTCCATTTCACTTCTCCTAAAAGACAAACCCATAAATATTTTCCAAAAAAAACTTTTTATACCTTTAAAATTATTAGACCTAACTCAAAAGATTTTGGTATTCACTCCTCCCTTTGGGGTGAGTACTAATTAATTTTAAATGAACTTTTTGTAAATAAGACTAAAACTTTGCTAAATTTTTTGATAATGTAAAGTATCAAATTTGTTATGTTTTTCTGACATCCAAAGAAAGTATAAATATTAATGTCATTTTGAGTCTTCTGTGTCCAATTAAAATGAAGACTGAAACCAGCACCCATCTACATTCTTTTCTTCATTCTTTTTTAGTTCTAAGTTTCTTCTCCCACAATGTCTCATGTATATTATCTATACAAACTCACTTTTCCCAATCATATATAACATACCAAGAAAATTACAGAATAACTTTAGTTACTAAAAAAAAAAAAAAAAATGTAAAAGGAAACAGTAAAAAAAAAGCCATGGTTTTTGTTAAGTTTGGCTATGTTCATAACATATACATGAAATTTGGCATAGTTTCTATCATTTTCTTCTAGATTGACTTGATAGAAATGTGAAACAACTTTGCATCTAGGAGACAAAATAGATACTTGTTTTCATTAGTAATACCATGGTACTCACTCCAAGTTATTCTGAAGGTAGTAGAGAACACCCAGTTCATTGAGGGTCCGAGCATTGTCAGGTGTGTCCTTACCTAACGTAAGCTCTTCTAACTGCAGGGCCCGTCTACGCAAAAGGGCAAATCCATACTGGAGCAAACACAAGAAATTCACAGCAATCACCAAGAGTAAGTACAATCTTTGATTCTGAAACAATATACTAAAAACTTTTTTCACCTTTTGTTCCCTCCCTATAAGGTAGATTATAATTATTTTAAGTATTACACCAAATTAATTTCACAGTTGTTGAAAATATGTGTATTTCCACATGGCATCGCATTCCAAAATTCATTAAAAACTGTGAAAATGATTATGACATATTTTAGCAAAGCGAAGTGCATCCTATAGTGCTTCGGAAAAATCAAGAAACAGAATTAACTTGCAGATATTTACCAACCACACTACTGAACACTTAAACATCGGGCATTTAAATTGCACATAGTATTTGCAACTAGAAGACAAAAAGTCTTGAAGACCGAATACAGAGTATAATGAATATAGACAATATTGTATTATAATCATCAAACTGGCTAAGAGACTAGGTTTTAATTATTCCCACCACAAAAAAATAAATAATAATTATGTGATGTGATAGAGGTGCTAACTATCACTTCTGTGGCAATCATATTACAATATATAAATGTATCAGATCAACATCTTGCACACCTTAAATTTACAGTTATATATCAAATAGATTTCAATAAAAAAACTGCTCATAGCACTTCAAGTTAAAACAAAGATACTATATTTAGATTTTGTCAGCAGCTTAGAAATGTGAAAATAATTTTTCTGTGTGCTTAAGGGTAAGAACATATTTGCATTTAATTCTAACATAAAATGTTAAATGTTTTACTCCTTTTTCCAATCTTTTAAAGAACTGAAGCAGCTTTAAAGTCCATCTTCCAAAGTTTAACCTTCAAATGAACTTGTTTAACTTTTCAAAAATTAAAAAACAATTCCCAGATTTACTGAGATATAACTGACATATAACATTGTGTAAGGTTAAGGTGTACACATGATGGTTTCATCTACACATATATTGAAAAATAATTACCACAAAATATAGTTCCACTTTTTAAGAGTCTACTAAGTTGTTCTTCCCAGTAATACTAATATTTAAACACACATTAAAAATAAGAATATTTTAATCAGTATTTTTCTAGAAGTCACTTTAAATCTAAAGTTCTTAAACATGTAAGGTTTATGGATCTATATTATAATATTCAGAATTTCTCTTTTTCTCTTTGGTTTAAAACATAACACACAAAAAATCTCTCATTACCAAGTTGCCTTTTCTCCTTGTAGCTTTCTGACGAATTTTAAAAGATTTTTTCCTAAAATGTTCAGCTTGTTCATATCTTTAAAAAAAAAAGTAAAGTAAGTCAAACAAAAGAAACCTGTCCAAAGTATCATACTTCAGTAAAACGAAACCTCTCCTAGTATAAAAACTTTCTTGGCTATTAAAAATAGCATTATTTCTAGAAGTGATAGTCAATATGGAATTAAAAATCTTTAACAAAACCCTTCATAAAACAAAATCTAACAAATCTAGCCCTCCAAACAGACATTTAACATTTTTAACTGATTCGACTCACTTTGAATCTCTAAAAGAGAACCTAACTAAATGACAGTGTAAAATTTTAGTTTGATATATCATCATATATAAAGGCTAATTTTTGGTCAAATATAAATGTGAAATTCATACAAAATGTGTATGAAACAATTCTTCTAAAAATTAAAAGAAAAATATTCCAATATGCATCACTATGATGAGGTGAAAGAAATGATTTCTGATAGAGCAAAAGATGTCATTCAGTGGCTGCCTAACAGATAAGAGACACTTTTTATTTTACAGGACACCAACAAACTTTTTCTATAAAGCTCTAAATAGTAAGTAATGTAGGCTTTGTGGGCCATGTAGTCTCTGTTAAAACTACTGAATGAACTCTACTGACAAAACAAGGAGGTGACCACAGACCATATGTGAATGAGAAAAATGTAGCTGTGTTCCAATAATAGTGTATTTACAAAATAGAAGGGCATCTGGACTTGGACTGTGGGCAATG
Organism: Macroglossus sobrinus; assembly: GCA_004027375.1. Taxonomy (NCBI): domain Eukaryota; kingdom Metazoa; phylum Chordata; class Mammalia; order Chiroptera; family Pteropodidae; genus Macroglossus; species Macroglossus sobrinus. The sequence goes on from PVKZ01002457.1 coordinate 97,242, forward strand.
ATTTGTAGCCCCCTATATTAGTAATGCACTCAATGTTACAATGCTAGTCAGTGAAGGAACTCAGATTCTAACCCAACTGTATGACCCCGAAATCTATCCACGCTCTATCCTCCATGCACCTTCAGACAGAGATGAATCTTACAGTTTTATTTTCTGTTTGGCCATGAAGACCCAGACATAGAAATCATATTTGAACATGGTGCATTCAAAAGACTATAGAATAAGGGTGAGCACACAGCACAAAACAAAGCCTGCCAAATGACTGCAATTAAGAACTGTAACTCCTGGTCATAAAACCACAGTATTAGTGACCTAAATCTTACTTATTTTGTTTCTGGTACAAAGTTGCAAGTGCCTCAAGTTCACGTGCAATTTGTGGATGGTCTGCACCATATGCATTTTCAGAGATTTCCAATGCCTGTTTATACAGTTGTTCTGCATTGCCAAACTTCTTCCACTGCACGTACACACTTGCCAATTGGTGGAGGGACTGAGCTACCCGTGGGTGATCTGGATCTAAAGCAGTTTCTCGAATTTCTAGAGACCTCTGCAAAGGCACCACAGCCTGAGGAAAAAAAGATTAAAGACCAGGTAAAGTAAGTGAAAGGCTGTAAGATGTACTGTCTGATTAGCACGGCAAATAAAAGTTGCATGAATTCCTAGAAAACAGAGAACACTGGTTCTGATTCTGGCTAGCATTACCTGACTGAGTAGGCCGAGGTCCTTGAGAAATCGCCCCAGGGTTTCATAAAGATCTGCTAAGCAAATCATGTTCTCCTCGCCTTCACAGTTTTTCTCATACTGCTTCAGAGAATCAAAGTATTCAGCTGCCATTGCACTTTTGTCTTTGCCAACAAACTGCCAGTAGCTCAGCAACTCAGCAAAGTGTCCTCTGTCCAAAAAATAATAGTAATTCATGAAAAACAAACTTTAAAATCCACTATCAAGTGAAAATGCCAGACTTCATATCAGAATTCATACGGACAATGTATTATTCGGCAAGTAGACTGTGGGCTTGGACTATCATCTGAGTCCACTACTTCTTAGCTGTGTGATCATAAACATGTTGTCTGACCTCTAAAACGTCAACACCCTCATTTACAAAAGGGAGACACTGATACTACCTGCCTCAGGTGTTACTAGAAGGAGATTATGGCACATAGCAGGTACTCCACAGTATTGGCTATTACTATTAGTATCATTATGTTTACTCATCAATAGAAATCGATAAGAATCCTTTCTGGACAGTACGTAATATGCAATCAACTGCTTAGTTTACCCAACATGCTATTTTAAATGATGGAAATTAGAACAGAAGAAACTAATGAAACATAGGCAAACTGTCATAGAACATTTACTTTATATTTCCATCAAGAAATCGAATGAGAAAAGTAAGCTTACTCATCTGTAGATTCTGATTTCAAAAGACTCATGAAAAATTGAAATGGAGATCAGAAATAAGTTACGAAGTACAACAAAGAAATTTGAGAGACTTCATTTAGGAGCAAAAAAATAAATAAATAAATTATGCAGCTGGTATGAGCAATGTCTAAATTTCTAAGTAAGAGAGAAAAACTCCCTCATGCAGTTTAATAACTTGGTTCATAAGAAGATGTGGTTCTGACACTGGCAAATTCAAAGATACCAGAAAAGACAGACAATATATTTATGAAAAGGGGTAATCCTTCTTTAAATTCAACATCAGTAGAGCCCAGTTAGGTTTGAAGGTTACATTTTGAGGTATCTGAATGCCCTGAGAGTCAGTTATCAACTCTCTGGGTGATTTAGGTTCAAACTTGCTTCAATTCAAATTTAAGATATAAAGCTATCTCAGGATCAGTCCAGGTCTGATTTTATGAAGCAGCAGTACTCTTATCTTTTTACTCTTCCTCTTGAAAAACATAAATCTCATGTCAATTTGCAAACTATCTTAAATTTCTCCCATACGGTTTTATATTTCAGGTACCACTGACACGACTAATTTTCAAGTCAAAAATGCTGTTTTTGTTTGTTATGCTGAATGGCTGTTTAAATCTGTTTTTTGTTTTTTTGTTTTTTTTTTTTTCTGGGAGAAAGATGTTCTACAAATGTTTCTTACCTTTTATAAAGGTTTTGAGACACAAAGAGATTGAGAAGGCAATTGTGCAACTTTTGCTTGTTTCCCTGCTGCTGAAAAAGCCATGGGAGTTCATCTGCACCTCTCCAAGTCACTGGGTCCCGACTAGCGGAAGAGAAGGGGCAGCACTCAGTACAATGAGATCGCATAAAAAACCTTCAGACACATGCTGAAGGAAAAAAGTATATTTAACATATACCTCTGACTCTTTAATTATCAAATGAGAAATATTACCCATCTGTCCATGAAAATAAATAAAGTGATATTCAGGGCCACCAACTGAACTTTAAAGGTAGTTTCCTAAAATTGAACTATTAAAAAAATTGTCAAAATAAAAATGAAATGCACTTTAAAAATGAAATGCACTCAAAATAAATAAACCTGCAAAACTCAAAAAAAAAAAACAACAAAAACCAAAAAACAAAACCCACCCTAAATGGACCCAAATATTCATACATATAAATATCTATAGACACACACATATTTTTAAATTATTTAACTGGAATAAAATAAAGTAATAAAATGATACTGCATTGATTTTACTTAAGTTTAAATCTTTAATATAGTATTAAGACTTATGTAATCATCTTTTGTTCTTTTAACATTAATGGAATAGAAAAGCATTTAATTTTTTTTGTAATCATTAACATTTTTTATATTAAGTTATAAGTTAAGAAAGAGAAATAGCACCCAGAGTTAGAGGATACGGCAGAAGCTACAGATAAACAATATGGACATTTATAATACCTTAGCTGCATGGTGAAATAATTGATTAGCTTTTGTCTGTATGAAGAAATAATGGTGGTATCTTCCATGTACTCCAGTCTCACTGTTTCCCAAGCCTAAGGAGAAAAAGAAAAATACTGCAGTCTATTTTCCATCAGTTACTGTATACCTAATCATAAATTTGTAAAAAGCAATTTACAATTATTTCAATTTTTTAGTTGTATAAAAAAATGGTAGTAGAATGTTTCAAAATTCAGGATGTATTTATGTGATTAACTGACATAAGAATAAAAATTCCTGTACTAATATTTTAAGAACTCAAAACACAATTTAATTCAAATTGTTAACACATTAAAAATCTCAGAAATGGAAATGTTGAATCATTATGTTGTAGACCTGAAGCTAATATAATTTATGTCAAATATACTTCAATAAAAAAATCTCAGAAATGTGGATTGAAAAAGTACTAAAAAGAGTAAATTATACTTAAGTGATAAATAATAAAAGAGAAAGATAAGCCTATGAAATTACATTTTACTCCCCTCCTCCCCACAAATATAATACAGCATACTCAAATGAAAGACTTCATTTGCATTTGTATACATATATAAATCAATCATGGCATTGCAGATAATAAGAATTATATTAGTCGATATTTCCTAGATATTTACTACTATGTGGCAGACATTATGTCCAGTGCCTCACAAGGATCAAGGACTATCTCAATTAATACTCTTCACAATCCCTGTGGTAAACTGGAAAGTTCTGCTCCCAAATTAGAGAACTTGTCTAAGGTTACATAGCTATCAAGCTGTGAAGGGCTGGGTTGTGAACAGAGGCAGACTGACTTATAGAGTCCAAGTTCTTAAAACATGTATAACCGTACTAGCAATTCAATGAAGCATAAAATTTGAAAAAATATTTTTTCTCTTCCAGAAAGAAACTACCTTTTAAAGTAATAGCCATCTCATCAAAGTACTACATAAGAATATTAGCCAATTATGATATGTTGACATGTCATAAAACCTTATTAAAATATTCACCTGTAGATGTTGAAACTTGAGCAAACCACAACCGTAAGTCAACAAACACATTTTGTGTAAACTGTGGATAAGGGAGGTCAAGACAGCCCAGGACATCGCAGGATAGAGTTCCATCAATTCTGATTCACTCACACCATTGTGACTAACATTTACAAGGCAGAGAATCTAGGCAGAAAAACAAATAAATAATGATCATAAAGTATCTCTATATGTAAGTAATAGCCATTAAAATCTCCATAAGCTTATTGACTTTTTATTCAAATGATTTAATAAATCAAGAAACAGATTTTTTTTTTTTTAGAATAAAACACACTTCCCAAAAGGTACTAATCAGGAATAAGGCAGAATGAAAATAAAGGAAACCTCATTTACAATGGAGATGGGAAGCCCCAAAGGGGTAATATCTTATGCATATACAACTCACTGCAGCCTGTATATCTAGTAAGAAGGAAGAAGATAAGAACTATTTTGACAACGAAGGATATTAATCACATGGGAATTTCATCTTCTGCTTTTACATAAAAGGAGGAGGATCCTCTCCCACCCCAACAATGCACTAACCACTCCTTGTAGTTAATGAGAAACTGCCACAACCTGGAACTCTTCCCCAATAAACTTTTGCTCAGAACAACACTCCCCACTTGCCTTCCCTTTCCTTAGTTATCTGAACTTGCTTATAGTTTTGCCATAGCATGCTTGTCCCCAGTTGCAATTTTCTGCTATTACTGAATAAATCCATTTTGTTAATAAAAAAAAAAACTGGCTATTTATTAAAGTCAACAATAGTGTATATATAAAATCTAGCATGCCAAAGATAACACACATATAGAAAAAAGTCTAGTGAAAATTAAAACTGTAGGAATGTATTATTAAAACTAATGACAAAGTTCCAACTCTGACAAGATAAACATAACAAAACATTTCTAACAGCAGTTGAGCCGGGAGAAAAGAAAGGGAAATCCCCCAGGTGTCAGAAATAGAAAACTGAAAATCTGGGGATGCTGTCCCTGGGGAAAGTGGGGATAGAAGACAGGCAGCAGTCCCAGTAACTTAAGGATCTGGGTTTTTACACCCACAGTGAGGATGTAAAGTGAGCCGGTAAGCCCTATGAAGCAAGAAGATACAAATAGAATGCTTGCCCACACCAGGACCTTCCAAAGGCTGTCTTCTCAGGGAAGAGGAACATGAGGAAAACATCAGCCCACAGACATGGGAAGAAGACAAGGATACTTGTGGGCTAGGAGGTGGGACAGAAATTTGAAACCCCAGGAACCCCCAAGTTGAGAAATGAACATAAAAATGGATTCAGGTTCAAACTATATTCAGCAAAGTTGCTAAACATAATGTAAATTTTTAAAAGTCAAATTGAATAAATAGCAATGAACTATTTTAAAATGTCATTTTATTTGTCTTTCTATGTCTGACTTACTTCACATAAGACCCCATAGGTCCATCCATGTTACCCCAAAGGGCAAGATTCTATTCTTTTTTATTGCTGAGTAATACTCTCTTATCTTTTTTACCCAATTATCTATCAATGAACACCTTGCTTCCATATCCTGGCTATTGTAAATAATGCTGGAATGAACACATGGGTGGCATGGATCTGTTCAAATTAGTGTTTAGTTTTCTTCAGATAAAAACCCAGAGTGAAATTACTGAGTCCAAATGTAGTTCTATTCTTAATTTTTTGAAGAATCTCCATACTGTATCCCTTAGTGGCTGTACCAATTTGCAATCCTATCAATAACAGGGCATGAGAGTTCCCTTTTTTCCACATCCTCAATGGGTGAAAAAGGTAAAGGTTGGAATAAAAGGTACAAACTTACAGTTATAAAATTAATAAGCCACAGGAATATAATGTACAGCACAGGGAATATGGAATATATTGTACAGCACAGGGAATATAGTTAATAATATTGCAATAACTTTGTATAATGAATGACATTATAAAGTGAAAAGATAAGAAACAAACTGGAAAAAGACATTTATCTGCAAACTCTATATCAAAGGACTTGTATGTAATATTTAAGAATGCCTATAAATTATTAAGAAAAAGATGAACAACTCAAAAATGTTTAAAGGGCCTGAACAAGGGATTCACAGAATAGCCAACAAACATGAAAAGATTAAAAATCTCAATGAAAATCAGGAAAATGCAAATTTCCTGAGGTATCACTTGTGGCCACACGCACACTATGGTAGCACATATTCTTATATACCTTTCAAACATATTTAAACATAAATTTAGAAAAATTTGCTATTTATTTCAATGCATACAAAAATACTAACAAGGCAAAATAATCTTCCTTTTATAAGTTTATTATACTTTACCTGTTTCATTAGTTCTTTATCTATATCATTTGCCATGGACTCCTGGATAGATTGCAGAACTAGTCTATATAATGAAACAGTATCTTGACACTGGAAACACTGATGAAGGATTTTATCTAAACTGCCTGCTCTCCCAGCACTGTTGGAATTGAGAATAGATTTAATTTGTAACAGACTGTCAACATCTGTAAAAAATTTGGGTTAGATTAAAAACAATGTGGTCTCTATTTTTTATACTGCAACTGATAACAATTCAATAAAACATGATACAAAATAATGATAGTTTGATGGGTCTGCTGGAATCATCAAGTTTATTTTAGTGTACCATCTAATTCAATTCAATATACATATACTAGGACTTAATATATGCCAAACAATTACTATGCCTCATAGAAAAACAAGACAATATTCTTGTCATCTAGAAGCATGCTGACTACATAAAGGAAGCAGGAAAATAATTATAAGTAAATATGATTAGTTAGCCATGCAAATTAAATTTTTTTTAGAGTCAGAAAAGGAAAACATGAGGCTAAAAAAAATCAGTAAATGGGGGTTTGTTTAAAAATATTACAAAATATTTACCAACAGTTTCTTTTTTAAATATAAAGATATGTGAAAAAAAACAAACAAAAAAAGGCCCATAGTCCCTCTTAAATAGATAATTTCAATAAACATTATGAAATGTATAGAAAGTAACTCACACTCTTGAATTGTATTTATGCAAGCTACTGATATTCACAGAGGCCAGATTCACTGTACAATTTTGGGACAATGGGAAAGAATAGTGGAAATACCATCAGCAATACATAGTTTTAGAAGAGTTTTTCATTTCAAATTTGATGCTTAAGATGAAAATGTGGAACTGAGAGACAAGAGTACTAGATTCAGCATTTAGAATAGAAGTTCTGTTAGAATTACTATTTATTTGATAAGTACCAAAAAAAATATTAATCTTTTTTAAAAACCTCTGGTTTCTAATAGCAAAGTAGGCTGAGACAGTGCTAAAGAAGAAAACTTTCTAATGCTTATCTAAAAGCAAATTGGCAAATTAGTAATGGATATCTAAAACAGAAGAAACTATTTTAAGATGAAAGGTTTATCAGGATTTGAGAACAGAGACAACTAAAAATTCCTACCTACACACCTACGAACTAATTTTCAAAGACACCGATAATAACATTTTTATGCCTCAGCTGACTTCTCACTTTTCCAAAGCTAGGGGGCCTCAAGCAGGTGACAATGAGCACTCATAGCTGGGCCCTAAATTAGGGCAAAGAAAGCCTTCTTTTGCAACCCCAAAGGGTAAAGAATAGTGTGATAAAAATATTACACAAATATATTCAACAAGTGCTGATAATTCATGGGTCATCTTCAGTAGTAAGTCACATTCTCACAGGATGTTAGTATCACTGTTACAATAAAAAGAATATGAGCGGCCCAAGAGATTGTCATAATTATCAGTTCTCCATTTTGCATGGTGAGGAAGCAGTCTGCAGCAAACACAAAACATGCAGCAGATCATGTAAAGTAACCACCACTTACCGGGCAATCATTTTTCCAAAAAGGGTGACATAAAGGGCATTACAGGTTGTAGCAGAACGACAGTGTCGTTCTAGCTTCTTCTCCTGCACCAGTTTAACAAAAAACAAAACAAAAATACATAACCACCTTGGACTTAAGTAGTCTTTACTACCAAGCCATCACAAGTATTCCTGCAGGAATGACACAGTTCCTAGTATTTCATCAGCAGCATCACTGCCGTGTGGTGGTGGACTGAAGATAAGGTTGGCATATAGATGCTTTTTTTGCTTTAAAATTACTTTCTTAATATTGTAAAGTAAACCTTAAGACTAAAATCTTTTTTGTTGCTTATTCTATGTCTGTTATTAGTTTAAGAGCAAATGCATTTAATAAAGTAATTGCTAAACTCCAATTTTCCTTATAACAATAGAGAACTCTTACATTGAATTTTAAGTCTCATGTAAGGTATTTTATAAGAAAGCAGACAGAGAGTAACAAAATAGCAGCACAATTAAAAACTCTTACCTGCTCTTTACTCAATTTAATGTCTACAGAGTGGCATTCTGCAATTATAATAGATTTTGCATCTTTAGGATTTAAAGGATCAAGGTGAAGTGTAGGCCACAACCTTTTATTTAAAGAAAAAAAAATGACATTGTCTTCTAATAATATCACAAAAGCTGTAATCTTCTGACAACACAAGTAAAAATCCATTACAAGAATTTTTTATATTGCCTTTATAAAATAAGTAAAACTAACCTGTTAATCGTATTAAATGATATTACTCTTATTATTGTATCACAACGTGTATTATTTCTTTCAGCAATTAATCACAACAAAGACATAAAATAAATAGCATATACATTAGATATTTAAGTGGTAAAATATTTCTAGTTCTATGTTCTGTACTATCAGTAAAACAAAACATAAGTATTAGTACCTATAATAGTACAAGACACAGACTTTGCCCACAAGTTACTTGTAATTTAATTGAAATTTAATCACTCTACAACATGCAATCTCAGAGGGGTGGTCAAAACTGCTTGTTTAGGGGAGGTGGTGGAAAAATTCTTATTCACACTATTCACACATATCTACTTATATACATGAATTGATATATAGTATATGTGTGGTATTACATTTCTTGGTAGAGAGATAATTAGGAAGAAAATTATTTTAAAAGCTCCTTGGAGTGAGCAAGGCAAAAATAGGTTGAGAAACACTGTTCCACAGAATTCAATCATTGCATCCCTTTTTTAAGGACTGTTAAGAAGAGCTTGCATTTCAGAATAACAAGTGTCTGGTCTATTATTCCTAGCTCAACCCTCTCCCTATTTTCCTCACCCACAAATTTAACTGCCTAGTAGATATTACTATTCAAAGCTATAACTGAAAACAAACATCTCTGAAAACAAACCTGTCTGTCGTTTGCGCTTTCCATTCAATTCATGAAACCACAATTTACTTAATTTCTCAAGTCAGAAACTTGGGAGCCATCTCAGCCTTCACCTCCCTTAACATCTCAGATTTAACCTGCTATCAAATCTTACAGATTATACCTTGTTGCTAATTTCGTTCACTTCTCCCTATCCTCACTGCCACTTTTATAAAAAATATGAAATACACAAACACATATCAAAAACTTTCCTTGTTTGTACTTAAAACATTCTATGTAATCTGAAAGAACTAAAGTTAGCATCGTACCTCCATGCTGGAGGGCATGTTTCTACATTCACAGAAACAATTACTCTTACATTCACTGGCAGTGGATCTATCAGCCATTTCATGTGTTTTTCAACTTGCTTAAAAATATAAAAACAAAATTCAATCTATTAATTCAAAACATTTCAAAACAACCCAATAATAGCTCCCCAAGTAAAATGAAAATTCTCATTAAGTTTCTCAATACTACTATGGATAAAATCTTAATTTTGGATGATGTATCTCAGAATATTTAAAGAACAAGTGGCAAAAGACTATTGTTGCTGATCTGAATTCTGGCCACTTAAAGAAGTGTCCAGGCCCTAAAACTATGTCAAAATGAACAATCTTTGCTAATCATGAAAATTTAGTCATTCCAAATAAGACACTAGCGTCTACTGGCATACAGTACATTTTTTAATCTACATGCTTCTACCCTAGACATTAAACAGAAATAAAAGAAACAACATCAACATTTTATTCTCACAAACACATAAATTAAATGTCTGCTATAGTTATTACGGATATATTTGTCTCTTTCTGAGAGTATCAATAAGTTCTTAAGTAAAAACACTACCTGAATTTGATCTATAGAATCAATAATGATGATGATGCTGCCTTGATGACGGGCAGAGAGTTTTTCTAGCCAACGTGGAAATTCTTCCAAAAGCTTAGCAGGATCCAATGTCAGAGCAGATACTGACCAAGAGTGCTGCATCAACTACAAGATGAGGATACATACAACTTAAAGTAGAAACTCTATCTCTAAATTTTAAGCCCAAATTTGAACCTCACCAAGAAGACCTAATCACATTGAGTATTATTTTTAACCTTATGCAAAATCAAAATAAATGGGTAATATTAAAAATTGGTTTATCATCAGGTACTTAGCCCCAATAACTTCTGAATCTCAATTAAAATTCTGATAATTCAAAAAGACAGTATACCATACCTTTAGTGTAAGTCGTTTAATAATCAAGGAAGACTCTGAGCTGGTTGACATGGGCCTCCCCACAAAATGAGAAAGAATTAGTGTGTTAGGGGAATTCTTCTGTTGTAAATGAATCCTGAAAGAAAAAGACCTTTCATAAGACTGAAATAATTTACTGTCAACCAAAAAAGAATTCACAGTGCATTAAGCATCAAATGCTACCTGTCAGCAATCACATGGTCATTTTTGAATAAATATGGGAAATTCCCATTTTGACTTCACTTTTAGATCCTTTTAAATACACTGTTAAAAAATTATAGATTCATTAAAATTATAAGTTGGTATTAACTAATATAAACCAAAAATAGTGTACATTTCAGGTTAGAGTATTAGAAAATGAGCATAAATTTTTAATTACAAATATGTTATTAGAGGAAAACAAAGTTTCTTCGTTAAGTACAAAAATAGTATTTTCCAATCATAGCTTTAAATGAAAAAGCAATAAAAAAGAAATAACATATGCTAATCTTCAATGTAAATAATTATGAATGAAAGAAGATACTCTTACCCCTTATTTTAAATAATATGAACTGAAATGAAACTTGCTTATATGAACCTTAGTTCATAATTTGAAAAACTAGTTTGCATTCACAGTAAAGGTTATCCTTTGATATTCGTTATGACTTATTTCACTCTAGTCTTTGTCTTGTTTCAAATATTTAAAATCCCAAATAAATCTTTAAAATAAAGCTAATAATTGAAATAAGGCACATTCTCCCTAGAATTCACCCAATTCCATGTCACACTGACCACTCACTCCCTTACAAAGCATTCCCTTAACTCTGACCTACAAAATTTATACGAACAATCATAAATGCTCGTATTTCCTAATCCTTTCTGATTCTGTGCCTTTTAATATCCAAATTGTAGATATATCAGGGCACAAATCTATTATTTCACTCCCATTTGTTTTTTTAATGTTTAGCATAGACTATGCACAAAGGCAGACATGCAATATTATATTTTGTTGAATGAATCTGGTAATTCTAATGACACAATAACAATTGAATTGCACTGCATCATACCACTTAGATAAAAGAAGGGACTTTCCAGAACCTGGTCCTCCAGATACAAGAAGGGGTGGAATTGGTGCTGGTGCCGCGACTAGATCATTAAGACGTTGGTAATACTAGAAACAAAAATGAATTTAAATTGTGAGAAAGTATATGCCTCTTAGGATACTAAATAGAGTCAACTTCTGATTATCCTCTGAAATCACTGGAGAAAAGCCGCATGAGGAAAGCCGCATGTTGTTTTTAGTCAACAACACCCTTATAACGCTTATTTTTATGGCTAGTTAAATATGCCCAAAGTAGTAAACTACAAATAGGCCCCAATTTCTTCTATGCATAGTATTGCTATAAATAATGAATGAAGGATAACACTTAAGATCCCCGATCGGGTTTTACAATATTCAGACGTTTTACAGAATGCTGTAGAGAGGCCACTATATTACCCTGCAGTCCCTAAACCACACAAAGTAGCACAAAAGGCCTTGAGGATGCTCACAGGCATCTATGACCTCCTGGTCAAAACACCTGTCCTGGAAACCACCTGTTTCCTGGGATTCCTGGGACTAGTTCTAAACAATAGCAGGCTTCGTCTAAAGCCTTGGAGTCTCCCAATCTGCTGCAGAGAATCAGATTAGGACAGACTGCCTGAGATATTCCTGAAACTGAGTGAGCTCTAGGTAAAGCCCAAGAAGCATATTTCCCAGGCTTTGCCCAGACACTAAAAATCAATCCAGAGTTGAAAAGGACACATTCAGAAAATGAAAACATCTCAATGCTTATTAAGGAGATTCCAAAGTTATCTTAGGGGTTGAGATATTTATTAAGAGTAGCAGTGGTCTAAATGACAACTGTTAAGGACTTAAAAGAATATGTAATAAGTAGTTTATAGTTAGCTTTAGGGTAGCAGAAATTTCCAGCAACTACAATAAACTATTACTGGTATAGGCTTTCAATAAATTTTCTGTTTTAAAATCTAAATACAGAACATATTCTCCAGGAACTCAAATATCTTTGAGAACAATGATGCTTCTAAAGAAGCAAAGGCTTTATTGGTTTATGATCTTGCAAATCCTAACATTTTAGTTCATGGTTCCACCTAAAGCCCATGTATAGACCCACTGTTCCCAAATTAAGACCCTTGCAATAGAAGAAAAAACACAGGATTTGGAGCCAGAAGACCTTGGTTCAAATCTCAGATCTGCAATCTATTCTCTGTGTGCTCCTAGGCAAACCTAATTTGAACCTTAAGTTTTTCATTTATAAAATAACAATAATGATACCTCTCTTATAAAATAACAATGATTTAACATTTATCATGTGCCAAGTGCTTTACGTGTATTATTTGGTTTGGGCCACCCAACAACCATGTGAGGTAGGTACTATTAGTTATTCTCATTTTATAGATAAGAAAGTCTAAGTTTTGAGCTAAGTAACTTGACCAAAACCCATTGTTAGGAAATGGTGGAACCAGGACATAAACATAGACAGTGTAAATTATAAAAGCCCTATAATAATATAGCTGTTAGTGACAGCTACTACAATATTCTTTAAAATATTAGTTCTTACCTTGACTTAAAAAAGCACTCCAAATTTTTTGCACTTGGACATAGATTCTTTGTATATTTCCAATTCTGTATATAAATTATATATATGTATATATTATATATATATGTATATATATATATACACACACATATATATGTGTGTATATATATACATATATACATATGTACATATATGTGTATATGTATATATATATGTATATATATGTGTGTGTATATATATATATATGCTGGAGTGATTTGCTTATCACATTAACTACTATGCTTTGTTTTGTGAATGTCTGATATTTTGATTCCTCCAAGAATTGGAAAAAGATAGCTTTACTATTTTTATCAAATTTCCTAGATACACTAATCTTGGTCTGGTGAATTGCAGATGGTAGCATAATGAACATGTGGTTGATAAATCCTAATCTGTAACTAAAAATGTTTGATGTTCATAAGGATATTTGAATCTCACATCTTTCATATAATGCATACCTGAGCACACATCTCAACATGGATAATCAAGCCATGAGGGCAGGTATTCACACAAATATTAACTTTGACCACATTTAGGTGAAAACATAACCATAATGCCACCTTTAAGTGGTGACTGATCTCTGTTGGAACAATACTCCAAATGCTTACTTTCTCAAATCCCAACTCATGGGCTGAATTTGAAGCCTGTTGAAGAGTTTCCATTTGCTCTTGTTCATCATGTATATCCCATAGAACATCACCAAAATCATCATCTTCTGGAATAGAATCTTCACTGCCCAAATCCTTATTGTCCAGGTCTGTGTTCTCAAAGCCTAGAATGTCCTGAACACCAAGGGCAAGCACATGAAAATGAATGAAGAATATAAAGACCTTGTCGCAGTGTTAGCACATAGGCCTAAAGTGGGCTTCACCTACTGAGGAGAGTAAGTCCAAAACCATGGCCTTTGTATAATACCTACAAGAATAAATGAATAACTATAAAAACACTAGTTTAAAAATAAAATAATAAAATTTAAAAATATTAAAATAATAAAACCAAAGACCTCTCTCTTCTATTAAAAACAAAGTTAGAAGAGTATTTGACTCCCATGGAATCAGTTTTCTGAAAAATGTTACACTATTTTTGGTTATATCTGCCTCGTAAATAATTTTAAAAATTGTGCAAATGCCTGAGAAATATGCTGCTTTACATTTTTATAAGAATGTAATTACTAAGATGGGGTTCTTGATATCAAATATTTTTGCTGTGGTACCTAGTCTTTATATTGTGTCACTAAAAATATGTGTCCTTCAAGCGATAGAGATGGTAAATATGTCCATTTTCAACTGCTGCCATTTATTTTGCTCAACTGATTTTATTTATCCTGGTCCTAAAGTTCAGAAAGATGAGAAGATCAATCTTTATACTATATGTTGACACTATTAAAAATGTGTTGACAGAAGTTATATTATTATACTTTAGGGCTCACTATCTCTGATAACAAATCTTCATACTTGGAATGCAAATTAATTTTTTAAAGTAATCTAATTCCTTACTTCTCAAGTATAGACCCTGGGCGAGGTGTCAGCAGGTATGGGTGACCTCAGGCTAAACGTAATACATCTTCCTCTTGTGTCCATTTTACTCGAAGATGTGGGGGGGAGTATTTTTCTTTTTATTTTGCTGATATGTGATTTTAATGATTTTCTATATTGCTCAGCCATTAAAAAAATGAAATCCTACCATTTGCAATGATATAGATGGACCTAGATGTTATGCTGAATGAATTAAGTCAAATGGAAAAAGATAAATACCAAATGATTTCACTAATATGTGGAATCTAAGGAACAAAAAGAACAAATCAAAAACAGATTCACAAATATAGAAGACAATTTGGTGACGGACAGAGGGGAGAGGATTAGGGGGCTGGGAGAATGGGGTAAAGAGTTAAAGAAGTACAAGTTAGTAGTTGATAGATGGTCACAGAGATGGGGAGCACGGCACAGGGAATGCAGTTTAATATTTATTGTATTGGCTAGGTGGAGAGCCAGAGGAGAAAAGAAGCAATTAGGGGTATCATTTTATAAACTATACAAATGTTTAACCAATGTACTGTACACTTGAAACTAATAAAATAAAACTTAAAAAATTTTTTTCTATATTAAAAATAAACACAGGTATACTATCAAGCAGAATATAACCACATATATTTTCAAGATAATATGATACATCATAGAAACTTTCAGCTCAGACACCTCTATGATCCATGACCACAGACCCCTAAAGGTATATTTCACCCCTCTCTGCTGTTAGGGATAATCTAGTAGAAAAATTTGAGAGGGATTTTTCTAATATACAAAAATTCAAGGGGTACACAAGAGACTCTCCATTGAATAGAATGTACATTTTCCCTAAAATACTTTTTAACTAGTACTTTTGTAATCCTGTTTACACTTAACAGGTATTGAAGCATCAAACAGTTTTGTGAAATGGGTGAGCGATAAAGATATATGGCACTAGTAACACTGCAGTAACAACACAAGATGAACTCCCAACAGAGCAGTGGCCCTCTCTCCGGGTATTATTTTCAGAAAACAAACAAGTGATTTTCTTTGAAAAAACCAATTTTACGGAAAACAGTCTTAAATTATTTGGATGAAATCTTAAAAGGAACGCATATTCACCTGTTTAATAATCTTCTCCACACAAATATAAGTTTTATATACTCCTTCTGCAGGATCTCCTGAGTGATCAATGATCTTGAAGAAAAAAGGGAAGTTTAACAAAAAGAAAAAATAGTAACAGGAGAAGGTGGTAGTGCTTACATGTCATGAACTGCTCTAAGTACTTTCCGAGTAGTAGCTCATTTCTCCTCAGAACAACCTTATGGGGGAAAGACTATGATTACCTCCATTTAATAGAAGAAAGAATTGAGGCAAGTTCAGTAACTTGTCTAGAATCATGCAAAGGATTTAGTGTGAACAATGTTGCAAAAAAACAAAAAACATACTTTTTTTGCTTATGTGTCCAAATTTTATCTTATGTATTTCTGTATCACTCAATATACACAACCTTCAAAAAAATCAAAATTATTTTTTATGCCAGTAAAGCTATAATTCTACAAAACAAAAAAAGCAAAATGTAAAACAGTAGTCTTTTGAGTCTGGTGAATGAATGCCCTATCCATAAAAAAAACATGCATATTGCTAATAAACAAGTAATGCTTTAAGATTAGAATAAGGCAATGGTTTAGAATGCATATCAAGTGAACTAACATGGAAGTGTATCCTATATTTACATTTATAATTATGGTAGAGGATCTTATTTTACTCCTATTTTTATAAAATAAATTTATCCTTCCAGTGCATTATTTTTTTGAAGTGACATTTACAGAATAGAGATAAGAAAGGAAAATTACTATCTTTCCTCGTGGGATCTAGTGGACTAAGCTGATAACAAAAATATTAAAAAAAAGAATGAAATGGCTCTGGAGATTAACTATAATAAAAATGCACTTTTTGGCTTAGGTTTTTCAGTTTAATGTTATGCTGATCTCAAGTTATCTTTTCAATACTAAATGATGTAAAGATGCTTGTCTTTACATTTGATTTTATTTTCTGGCTGGGAGCAGAGAAACAAAAACTTAAAAAAATCCTAGAATTGGTTTCTATAGTATTGTTAACATTAACTATAAACATTTACCAAATCATCTCAATGTGCAGTCATGCAAAGCCTGTAGTTTCCATTCTAAAATATATCTCACGATGAATCTAGGGATGACCAAATCTCTTTTTCCTACTCATCATCAGTTTTTTGCTTTTCTTAGTGCTCTTAGGAAAGGCTGGTATAAAAAGGCTTCTTACACTAATCCTTGATCAAAAATAGATAGAAAAGAAAAAAAAAGAAAAGAAAAGAAAAAAAGCTTGGAAAGAAACGCTAGAAAAAAATCTGAGTTGTCTACTCACAGGTCATATTTTTTTTTGTCTTCATGCTGGTATTTATTTCTCTCTTTCTCTCATAGTCTACAACTAATCTCTTAGGAAATCAGTTGGCTCTACTATTAAAATTTATCCAGAATCCTACCATTTCTAATCACCTTCTCTATATCACCTTGGTCCCATCTACCAGCATCTCTTACCTGGATAACTGCAATAGGTCTCCAACTCTGTCCTCCCCCAAAACCCTCCAAACCTCAGTCAATTCTCAACACAGCAGCCTAAGAGATCCTTCTCAGAACAGCATTTCTTCTGTTTTGGCTTAAAGTCCTCCAGTGGCTTCCTATCTCAATTGAAGTAAAAAAGATCAAGGTCCTTAAAATGGTCTCCAAGGTTCTACATGATCGGCCTCTTACCTCTCCTATTAACCTTCCTTCCTTTCTCTACACACAACAGGCTCATGCTGCCTTATGGCCTCTGCCTAGCACTGCCCTCTGACACGTATGTTCTTATAAAACAACCTTATGAATTTTACCTTGGCTTTGTTTGTCTTGCTCAGGTTAGAAACTTGATCAATCAACTGCTGGACAGAGTAAGAACTGACTTTCCCATCCTCCAAACGATGATAAATTAATCGTGGTTTGCCTTCAGGATTTTTCAGAAAAGCTTCTTCACAGTCTTCCAATAAAAAGCTATATTGGAAATCAGTATTACTTTTACTATACGGCACTGTGGTAGCAAACAGTCAATTAACTTAAGTGTCAATAATGGGTGTTTACTGTAATGCCAAGTGCCTAGAAAAGGCCCAACTGCAGAACAAGTTAAGCATTCCAAAAATGGATGTTTTTATAGTCTGTTCCTGCTTCGTATTAAAATATGTTCATTATTTAGCAGACAATGAAAGTAGTTACAATAAATTATGTATTAAAATTTAAAATATATAAGTAACATTTTTAATCTACTATAAAAAAACTCTCAAAAATACACTTAAACATGGCTAAAAAGAACAGATCAGACTCATGAGACTTTGCAGCTTACCTTGGTAAAGTTAAATGAATGAATAAGATAACTAATGAACTCTTCTCAATTTCCCATTTTCTTACAGTGAGGTATTGATTTTCAATATCTATTGGAAAATATATAGCATGGAAAAAATATCCCATTGTCTCACACATTCTTTTAAGTTTAGGATAATAGTCCTAAAAACAAATTAAAACATATAAAAGCACAGCTTATTTAACTAAAGATCTAGCCAGTTTCATACTAAAAATAAAAAAAAGTATGCTTTAGAATAGTTTATGTTAGACATTTTCTGAATAAAAATTTTATAAAGTACATAATCACATTTAAAAGAAAATCTTTAAGGGAAAAGGCAAGTTTCTCTATAAATGAAAATAATAATAGCTTAGCAACTTGGCTGTTTCTAGCTCAGAAAATCATTTACTCTATAATAAAACCTAAAACAATGAGAGAAAAATATTAGGCTATTTTACTTTGGTATTTGTTTATTTTTATTATTATAAATGATTTCTATTTTATTTTTATAATGAGTGAAAAATACAAATCCATATATCTATATAGGAAATAATGTCTATTTTTATAAAATAAAAATACATTGGTCTATAACAAATTAGGTTATCAAGTAATGATGACTATTGTTATGCAATAAATTAGTAATTCCCTCAACATGTTTGGAAATAACCATATTCACATAGTGAGTGAAAGCTTTGATTTTAAAATATTTTTTCTTCTTGCTGAAATTGAGTAACATCAAAAAGAAAGTTAAATAAACTTATTAATCAACAATCTAGGGAGTGTTAATATACCAGGTATAGAATGTGACATGCAGATTTATTTAAAGTTCAGTTAGAACAGATAGTAGTCAGCTAACATTTCTGCAAAGAAACTGGTGGCAAATATTTTTACAAATCAATAATATCTTATCAATTTGGCTGTTTTAGCAGAGGTCTTTGTGGTCTACTTAGTCTCTGTCACAATTTATTCTACCATGGTAGTATAAAGTCACCACAATAATATGTAAATGAATGACCGTGGATATGTTCCAATAAAACTTTATTGACACTAAAATTTGAATTTCATATAGTTTTCACATGTCATAAAATATCATTCTCCATTTGATTTTTTTCAACCATTTAAAAATGTAAAAACCAATCTTAGCTCTGGGCCATACAAAAACAGGCTGTAGCCAGATTTTGCCCACAGGCTATCGCTTACCAACCTCAGTCTTAGATTAATCCCAATGGCTGTCTTGAAAAATTAAAAACCATTACAAGGATTAAATTTTGTTATAATCTGAAACAGATTCAAGGATAGAACTGGCAGATATTTATTAAAGCAGGCACTATCAACAAGGGTCTTACACATTGTGAATGTGTAATGAAGCATTCAAAAGCACAAAGTTCCAAGACCTAAATTTAAAAACAATGATAAGACCAACCAAGATTTTCTCTTAAGAAAAGCCTGCAATGCTTCCTGCTCTTTAAGACATATAATCTAGTAGGTAATAACCTACTTGGGTAGCTGTAGTAGTATCAGAAAGGGGACACAATACTGACTTCTATTTTAAATTGGTGAATACATAATTTATAAATATCCTTACCTTAAGGAAAAGATCCATTTCAGGCTGTGTTTCATGTGTATAAATGAGGTAACATCTGACAGTGTTACTCCACAGAAAATGAGAAAACAAGGGAGTAACTTGTAATAAACTAGCTACAGCAATATCCCAGTCATCTGAAAATAAAATTTCTCATAAGTTCATGAAAAAATATTACGAAAAAACATTTGACAAGATGATTTTTAGAAAGTCAGAAAAAAACACAATATGTACCAAAGAATAAAATCTGATCTCACTTGTTAATACTGACATAACTTCTAGAATAACATATTGGAAGGCAATCATTTCTCTACTGTCCAATTCTATTCTGGGGCTTAAAGCAATCAATGTCAACAGTGGTTTTTGCTGGGTACCACTGGTTCCACAAATGTCATGGAACTGTGCCACATGGGCTGTTCATTTAGTTTGCTACTTGAGTAGAGCTTACATTTTCAGGCTGGCCTATAGTTTTATCTACTTATTATTCTTGAAATATACTAAGTCAAAAATAAAGTTAAAGAATGGCATAAAATGAAAAGTAACCACAATGCTATTTAGTGAGAATAAACATTGTAAGACATATTTGGCTAATTCAAAGGCATAATTTAAAAAATGATTTTCATTTCGCTAATATATAAATAATTTTTATAGTTTTAAGAAAAAAGAGTGGAGCTACTTATAACTTCTCAGATCTGTGACCTGGTATTGAAATTCTGAACAGATCTTAGAACTAGCTATTTTGGACACCAAATGATACAAAAATAATGAAAATATTATTCTTTTGACTATGAATACTATATTACATAACTGAGGTTTTTTCTATTCTGTAATCTGCTCTAACCTTCAACACTTTCAAAGACACAGAGAGAAAGACTAAAAGCTATT
Organism: Macroglossus sobrinus; assembly: GCA_004027375.1. Lineage (NCBI taxonomy): Eukaryota > Metazoa > Chordata > Mammalia > Chiroptera > Pteropodidae > Macroglossus > Macroglossus sobrinus. The sequence goes on from PVKZ01002457.1 coordinate 117,648, forward strand.
GTTTCTCAGTTAATCTACATTAGACTCTTGCAGCTCAACTAAAATACCTGAGAATTCAAACCAGAAGCTCAATTATTAGAACCTGACTGGCCAGTCTGGCTGGGGAGCACCATCTAATACTTTTGTGAATTACATAACTTCATTAGCCCTGGTCATTGACAGCACCAGTACATGATGGTTTGACAATGAAAGACATCAGCACACAAATCTCATGCTCTGCTGATGGTAGTTCTCCCAGTACAGGATTATAGGACATAAACAGTTAATACCATCGGCTATGGTAAATGGAAAATGGCATGTGTTACCTCTGTTGACGTTTGCAAAGGGTCCCTCCACATCTATAGAACTGTGGGCGAACTCAGGGCCCCTGCAGGACTGCTGAAGTTGGATCATACTCCCTATGGAAGGCTCACTTCCCAAGGCTCCTCCAGTCCAATACTCACACTGGGTTCCAGCAGCTGTTAAAGCAAAAGATTTTATCTTGTAAAAACCAAATTACTAAATAGTCAAACTTACCATGTAAACTGAACAAGATTTCTAGTTTTAAAAAATACTACAATATTATAAATATAACAAATCTTCAAACTTTAATAATTTTTAAAGCACTCTGCAACTAAATTCCGGTTAGTGCCTTGAATTCAAAAAGGGAATCAAAAAGAGAAAGATGAAAAAAATTAAGAATACAATAACCTAAGGAATTATAGTAACAGAAGTTAAAAACATTCCCACACAAAAATACTTAAAAACATTTCTAACTATATGATTTGGGTATCAATGTAAAATTTTAAGGAAAACAATTCAAAGGAATACTAGTACTAGCATAGCAGTAATTAATATTGGTAATTCATTAATTTAAGGATAGAAAGAATGCATTCTCTCTCCCAGAGCAACAAAATTAATGTCTTAATCAACAGGTACTTAAGAACTTACTGATTTTATATAAATAATATTTGCCAGAATACCTATAGGGCATCCTTTACTAAACATAAGAAAACTGGTAGTTAGGTTAAATCTCTGGCAAAATTGAGATGATTATTTGTAGGTCTTTAAATCTCAAATGAACGACATTCTCTCAGGCAGTCCTCCATGTATAAATCGAAATATGAAGAAAGACCTAAGAGTAAATATTAACTTGTTTTTATCAACTTGCCAAGACAATTATAACAGTTTTGGAACACTATACATTTTAACATATGTCAAAACTGCAATAACAACTAGGATTAATGTGGGGCATAAAAGCATCTTCTCAGTCACTTTAAGAATCACTCAGTAAGAATCACTTCATTTTTTTTTGTTCTCACAAGTTAATAATAAAAACCCCAAGATGCTGGTCAGATTCCAGAGGTACTAAAATGGAAATTAAGAGAGAATTGTCAGTTGCCATACTTCACTCTAAAATGTATCAGTTTGTAAGACTATAGTTTTTTTTTTACGAAAGGGGAAAGTGACTGCATTATCCCACTGCATTTAAAAAAGAATCATTTTCTTTTTCCAGTAGCAGTCATATTTTATTAATATTTTCTTGGAACATGGTGAACCCTTTCATTCTATGATTCCAGGCTTTGATTTCTAGAAAAAAATATTTTATATATTTAATTATAAAAACAACTTAATTATAAAAACTTTTTGACTAGTTCACATAACTTCATTGGCAACTACTCAATGAAATAAAATGCATACATTCTGATAGTTGCAAAGAATACATTGCATGTGAAAAAATAATGTGACAGAGACTAATTGTCTTCCCATATCTATTTCCCACTTCTTCCTTTAGTAACAGAATCCTACACTTTAGGTGGATAGTTGGCTCTCCTGCTGATGATTACATTTTTCAATCTTCCCAGGTATTGTTCTGGCCAATGGGATTTGAGTAGGAATAATTTGTATATCTTTCAGACTGTATTTTCAAGGACAGGAATATATTCCTTTCCCTTTTCCCCTGACTAAAATGTAGAAGTGATGGTGGGACCTGAAGGAGCTATCAGACTAGACAGAGAAAAGCTTGAGTTAAGGATGATAGAGCAGGAAGATAGAAGGAATCTCAGCCCCGACAACATCCTGTACTTCATGGAAAAGAGCTGTCATAACAGCTGAGAAAGTAAGTGCAACTCTATTTGTAACAGTAATCACTTATAAGTAAAATGATACAGAGTTGGCTCTACAATATCATTACACCTATGTCAGAAGTTCAAAATATTATAAATAGGAAATAAATTTACCAGTAACATCTGTACAGTTGTCATCTGAATCAGACTCCCCAGGATCAAATACTTGGATTCCTTGAGCCTGTAGCCTTTGAAGTTTGCTCTCCAACTCTCGCTTGGCCCTCAATAAGTCCTGAATTTCATTTTCCTTCGTCTCCCTAAAAATCTTTAAAGAAGAATTTAAATTTTGAAAACTTTTCTATAATAAAAAAGTTGTCATTAACTTTTAAGGGAAAAGTCTTTCATTTGTCAAACCAATATTCATTTGGTCCTTGATCACCTCTTTTGTAAGAGGAATAATATGAGTACCTCCATCTCACTGTTATATAACTGGAACACAGGGGAAGTCTGCGTGCTGTGGTGTGGGGCTGTCTGTGTACTGCATAAGGTTTAGCAAATTTGTCCCTCCTCCACTAAATAACAGTAATGCCCTCCCATATAAAACACCTCCAGATATTTTCAAATACCTTCCCCCATACAGAAATACTATTTTTTCCCCAAAATCCTTATTAAAATGTTCACTTTTATACCTTTTCTTTGAAATTATCTAAAGTCTACCAGGTTCAACTCAGAAATGTAAAAAGCACTCTACTCTAGTTTTTATAACCTTCATGACCCCTACATCACTTTCTTCTACTTATTACTTCTGTTTATCCATCGCAGCATTATATGAACGTAAAAAATATACTGTTTTTATTCCTCATCACTTTGAGGGTAAAAATATAAGGAATACCTTGAATTGCCTTTTAACTTTATCTCTGTCATGTTCAAATGTAGCTGCTCTCTCCATTGCTTGGTATTTGGCTTCTAAAGCACTTTCCTTTTCCCGAAGTATCTTCTGGTAAGTTTTTTGAAGTGCCTGGAATAATTTACTTCGTTATTTCTAACAAAAATAGTAGTCTTCCCAAGTTTTATATTATCTTACATACATATTACAAAATTTAGAATTTTAACAATTTACTTACTATTTTAACAGTTATCTAGAACTGCATATTACCATTTTATTCAAACACAATAAAAAATGCAAACATGCTTGAAGTATAGTAAATGAAGATATTTCAACATTAAGCATTCGATGGAAATTAATACTTTTTCTTTACTGCACCAACTCTTAATCTTCCCTACATCTCACTTTCTCCATCTTTAAAAAAACAAAAAGAACAATTTGTAAGCTTGATTTGAATAATAATTCTGGGAGACAGTGCTCGCCTTGCCTCCATGTCTTACTCATGGTGTTATTCACAGGCCTCCTCCAATTAATGCCTGACTGAATGGATTAATAAATACAGAATAATTTTTTTTTAATGTCTAGATACATGAGAAAACACCAAAAGGATTACATAAGTAATCAGGATTGGTAACAGCAAGAACCTGAAACTATGCTATTTGTCAACCCTTACAGCACTTCTGCCTGGTTGGTCCAGACTTTTCTACCTCCACCTCACAGTCATTTCCAATGTGCAGTGTTCACTAGACAGTGGCCTGGATGCATGAAATCAGATAGCTGAAATGCATAAGTGCATTTTACACAGGCAAGTGCGTTATGTCTGCCTGGTAAGCTATTAAGAACAGACTGCTGATAAGTATGTCTTCCCAGATAACAATGCCAATTATATAACAACAGCTAATGGTGGTGGGGGTGTGGAGTGGGGAGTTTACTAGAATCCCTAGCCTAGAAGGAAGAAAAGGAAGAAGGCTTTTTCTTTTTAGAAAAATCAGTGTGAGGTATTTATTCAGTTTCTGCTCTGATGAGCCCAGGAACATCTGGGCTGTCTAGAAGTCTCTAGTGAAGAAAAGAGAATAAACAAATCACAACCCTCAGTGGCACAATGTCTCACAACCTTGCCCACAGAAAAGCAACTCTTTGCTTTCTGTACTATTTTAAAGAGTTAAAATAGATCTACTACAGGGAGGGCAGGCAATAATTGTGGGTTTTTTTTGAGTAAATTAATTAAATGTATTAAGGGAAAGGAATCTGACTACACCTCAACCAGCGCAATTAAGATGGTGCAAATCAGGGGCTTCCAGAAAAATTCATTTTGGGGTCACTAAAACCTAAGAGCTATGGAACATCACAAAGAAACTGAGACATGTGCCCACCTTCAAGGTGTGTATAATTTGAGGGAGCTGGGGAGTTTGTTAACTCCTACGAAGAGTTTGATGAGCTGATTCAACAGATGTAACAAAAGTCTTTTGTGTGTATGCGTGCCCTGCCGGTGTGAATCTACTTCCCTGAGCCCTGGAGATTGGCATTTGCTGCTTCAGGACCCTTTCAGGCTAATTGCTTCAATGTGTCTGAATGAATGAACCAGAAATAAAAAAGAAGAGGCGTTAGTTAGGGAAGCAGTTTAGATCCAACAAAACGTCCTCTCAAATTAAAACGCAGAAAAGTTTCTGCTCAACTCTCAAAACTACTTGGTTTGGAGAATGGACGAGGCAGAATGGACGAGGGACGGGGTCAGGCATCCAGAGTCCAGCTTGGCAGTGTCGTCAAAAGGCTACGCGGCCATGGGTGGGACGTTCCGGGGCCCAGTTTCCCGGGTGTCACGGCCGCCCTCGGTGCGCGCCCAGGCCCAGCGTTACCTGAAGCTCTGCCCGCAGCCGCTTGTTCTCCGTGTCCAGCTTGGCCTCGCGGCGGCCCATGGATAGCAATTCCTGGTTCTTGCTGACCCGGAAGATCTCGTACTCCTTCTTCAGCCGCTCGTACTCGGCCACCGCGTACTCCAGCTCCGGCACCGAAGAACCGGTTGACTTGAAGCTGGCACCTAGCAGCCCGCCGCCGCCCGCCCCTCGAGGCAGCGACCCGGGCGCTGCCCCCGCCGCCGCCGCTCCCGTGCCCCGGCGGAACGAACTGCGCAGCAGGCGGGCCTTGGGCTTCACTTCCACCGGGATCTCGCAGGCCTCTCCGCCTCCCGCCCCGTATGTGTCTTCGATTACCTCCCCACCCGCGGGGCTCACGAACGACGAAGCTGTCCCCATGGCGCCGACAATTGCCCCAACCCTGGGTACCAGGAGGGGGCGGGACGGCGCGAGCGGGGCGGGACCGGGTGAGCGGGAGGAGGCGGGGCAGCAGGAGGACGGCGGGGGCGGTAGGGGGCGGGGCAAGAGGTATGGGGCGTGGCATCCGGTCGGGGCGGAGCAACAGGACGGGGCGGGGCAGTAGGACGGGGGCGGGGCAGTGGCTAGGCGCAAGCACGCGGAGCTTCTCTCAGCTTCCGCTACCAGGCTCGAGGCTTCCTGATTCACGCGTGCTTCGCAAGTGAGTACTGGCCTGGGCTCGGGGTTGCTCTCCCTCCGCTGCTGCTGTTTCCGTCCAGTCGCCTCCTTGACCCAGCACTCCTCTCTGAAGGCAGTTGAGAAATCTGAGGAATTTATTGAGCGCCTGCTGTGTGCCTCGCACTACGTGTCGCTCAGTATGCAAGTAGTTGGAATGCCCGGCAAGATAGTACCAGCCAAGAAAACGCTTTTAGGCTTTACAGCCTGAGACCATCAGGAACAATCCTTCGATGAGGTGAGGTTTTTTGACTTTTTGCAACTACGGGCACGGAGACCACACATCAGTGAAATTGGGGCATCTCATCAAATAAAGAGAAAGAATATTACAGTATTTGAGGAAATGGTGGGGTATAGATAAGATGAAAAATGAAAAGACATGGGGGAACCATTTTAGATTTTAAAGTCAGGGAAAAGGTGGAGTTGGCATCTTCTCTCTTACCCTTCACCTGTTAATTCGGGCTTCTAAACTCTTCAGGTTTGGAGCCCTGTGAGAAAGGACAGGAGAGAGGGAAGGAAAGGCTCCTGTTTGATTGACACTGCTGTGAGCTGGATGTCGGGCTCTTTGGACTTAGTAAACCGTTAAAGCTGACCCCTTTCCTCTTAGAGTTTTGTAAATTCTTCAAAGACTTCTCATAACTGGGAATCTTTAATTTGGGCTGGTGCAGCTCTATTCCAGGGAGCTGGGATTTTATACCCTTATACTAGCCAGTTATCAGCTCTCCTCATTCCAAACAATCCCTGTAGGGGCAGTTGAGGGCTGTCTGCTGGCATCACTTCCAGTGGGGGGAGGAACAAATCTTTCAAGTCATCATGACATATATCACAATAGGAAACACAATCTTTGCCCCAAAGAACTCTGGGGATGCAGGCCATTTCTAACTCCATCCATCAGAATAGCTAGTCATCCTTTCTCTTACCTTTTAGGTTTTCTTCAGGAGAGAATCAGACACCAGACCATTGTATTCTTTGAACTCTAGGAGATGCGTAGTAAGCTCTTTCAGATAGTTTCCTGGGATAAAGGAAACACTCCAACCATCACTTTACCTTTTACCAAGAATTCTTTCCCTTTTAAAGTCCTTTCTGATCTACAACTTCTAATTCTTGTATCTTCAATGTAGATCTGTGGTTTAAGTATCATTCCACTAGGTTTCTGACCACATCCTTTGAAAAATTCTACATCTTAGTCTTGCACCTCCTTTGGAATGTGCCTCAGCTGAAGACTTGCAATATCATGCTTGCATAATGAAATAAAAATCCATCACCCATTCTCTCCAAAACAAATTTAAACTACAGTACCTTCCCACAACTGGTAGAGTAAATTCAGATTCTGCAGCCTGATACAGAGTGCCCCAAAGCAATGAATTTCCTCTTTCCCCACCTCTTCATCTATCCAGAAACACCTCTACCTACCTTCACCCTAGTCAGGTTGATTTTCCTCTTCTCAAATGTGGTTTCTATTTCCTTTCACTACTTTTTGCCAACCCTCACTTCTTTCAAAGTCTAGCATCTTTAAGAAATTTTCTCTGGATAATTATACCTTTCAAGAGTTTTTTGCATCAATAGTTTCAGCAATCTTCACCTACTATGTGCAAAGCACTGTACTCAACTATTTTCCTGACCTTGTTCTTTGTTATATTTACACTCTATAATCTTGGTGTGTTTGTTTTTTTTAGTTGTTATTGTTATTGTTGTTATACCATTTGTTGTTTAGATTCACCACCAATAATTCTTATTGAGCTCTTGCTGAAAACATAATGTAATACAAATGACTGATGACCCAAAGAGATGGCAAATGTGGCTTCAGTTCTCAAAAAGCATATGAGTTGTCACTGCCTTCCTTAATACCCTATAAGTAGTTTTGCAGATGTCCCCAAACACAAATTCAGATTTCCTGACATCATGGAGACTTCTCCCTATATAGAAGTTACTGGCTTTCTTTTTCATCAAGACAAATATGTATAAATTCAGCATGCATACTGACATTGGATAACCCTTGGTTAATGCCTAAATGACCTGAGTGTCTCCAGAGGCGATTAAATACAGAATGCTAGCAGCTACTCAGAATAGTAGTGTGTTAGGTTTTTAGCATATTTCTTAATCCTAAAACATCACAGAATTTTATAATTTGCAGCTTCATAATTTGTTTCCCTTTATGTTGAATTTAACTCACAAGCCTCAGTTTGTATTTTGAAAGGCTAACTTTGAATACAGACATATAGTGAGGAATAAAGTCTTTGGCAGGCAGCTATGGTTGATTAAAGATGCCTACAACTTTTTTAACACTCCTCCCATTGAAAGGTAATATTTATGATGAAAACAGGCTACATATTTTTTGGGACTTCGTGCAAATGAAAATGTAGTGCCCTTTGTTCAAAAATTATAAAGAATTTCAAGATGACAACAGTAGAGCATTAAATCAAGCATGGGGCCCTTTTGAGTTCAGGGACCTATGTAACTGCACTTGAGGTTTTTCAAGGGGTAACATACCCATAACTATAGCCTGTTTGTGATTCCTCTCTTTGAATTTGTTTGGGCTCTATGACTGCTTTGACCAATAAACTGTGGCAGAAATGACACTGTGCCAGTTTCTGAACACAGACCTTGAGAGAATGGCAGCTTCTATTTCATGTGTCTTGGAACACTCTCTCTGGGAGGCTTGAGCAACCATGCAAGGAGACCTACCACACCAGCTGATACTGTCAGACTGGAGTGGTTATGTGTAGACATTCTATGCAGCAGTCCCAGTTGGGTCCAGCCTTCTGGCCAAGGCACATGAAGTGAAGCTATCTTGGACTCTTCACACCAGCCTATTTGCCAGCCTTTTACAACTAAGTGACTTTAGTTGTTGCCACAGGGAGAGCAGATGAATCATCCAGCCAATCTCTGCCTAATTACTGACTCACAAAATCATGAGATATAATAAAATTGTTGTTGGCTTAAGTCACTGAATTTGCGGGTAATTTCTTTGTACAGTTGGAACAAGAGAAAAATTTCTACACAATTGGTCAAGGTAGCTTGTAACATTAATAAATAATACTACCATCTTTTTAAAAAATGTCATTTGTAGAATAAATATCATTTCTGTAGGTTAGTATGTGTTTGGTTAGTGAATCTCTATCACTTGGAACAGTTGTTAAAAACAGATCCATTGAATTTTAATTTCTGAGACTGGAGCTTGCAAATTTGCATGTTTAGTTAACTCCCAGGTGGTACTTAGGTAATTTAAGATCTCAGAACCACGGAGACTGCATAAAAACTGTGGCTAGGGATGATGTAATTTCTTGCCACTCAAAGTCTGGTCCACAGATAGCAGCATCAGCATCACTTTGAAGCTTGTTAGGAATCAGATTCTGAGGTGCTATCACAAACCTACTGAATCACAATGTGCAGATTAAAAAGATCCCTGGGTAATTTGAATATACCTTAAAATTTGAGAAACACTGCTATAGAATGATGATTCTTAACTTTACTTGTATATCACAATGACGTGGAGAACTTAAAATACTGCTGCCTCAGACCAATTGGATCTGAGTCCCCAGGAGTGGAAATCTGGCCATTGTTTTTTAATAGCTCCTCAGATGATTTTAATCAATAGTCAAGGGAGCAAAAAAATAGTTTCATCCTGTGCCATTTCATTATTGCCAAAATGTGTGCAATTCCCCTTGGTAATAATCTTAGCATATGTTTGCATGCATCTAGTTTCCTATATAAACTTTTTTTCATCACATTTTATCACAGCGAGTGCACATATGATTCAGACCATTTTGATAGCATGTGCTTCAGTTATAGAGATGGATATGGCATCACAAGTGGCCAAAATATCCCTGAGAAAATTTATCACCTTGAGATAAATGACCTATCTAATTGGAAATGCTACACAAAGTAATACATAGTCTTCAAAGAGAAACAAATTTTACAGAAAGAAGGATTTTTAGTTCTCATTAAAATTGTCAGCCTTAAGCCAGACTGTTTAGTCCTGCTCTTTTCTACCAAGTGTAGTCTAATTCCTAAGATCTTTTGCCACAAAGTCTATAAGTATGACTCTGATTTCAGTAATTACGTAATTAGTAATGCTTAATCTGATTAAGCATCTGTGATTTAACTTTTTACCAGTAGAGGGCAGTATAACTCAGTAAAAATTTATTCGGCTGGTAATTTGTATATGTAAAAGAATCATCTTTCTCATGATAATGATGACTTTAAAGATTTCAGTTCAGATGCAGTTGTTTTCAGTAGTGATAATCCACAATGCCTTACTTAGTTCCCATCACAAGTAATAACATGACTCTGGAAATTAGTCATGAAACAGACAAGAGCAGGAGTCTGCAAACTTATTCTATAGAGGACCAGATAGTAAATATTTTACCCTTTATGGGCCACATGGTCTCTGTCTCAATTACTAAACTCTGCCATTATAGCATGAAAACAGCCACATACAATACTTAAGTAAGTGGTCACGTCTGCATTCTAATTGAACTTTATTTACAAAGAACAGGTAGTGGGGCAGATTTGGCTTGAGGGCTATAGTTTGCTGACCCCTCAAGTAGAGGGATAGTTTTTGAACATGGATAGTTTTCAGAAGTACCTAGGGAGCTAATTAAATATTTAGAGTCCTGGACCTCACATCAAATCTACTGAATCAAAATATCTGTGGATGGGGCCCAGGCATTTGAAATTTTTAAAGTCCCCACATGATTCTGAAGCAAATACTAATTTAGTAACCATTAGGCCAAAAGATATTAACTGCCCCTTTTAGGGAACTACAAGGTGCTCCTTGGCCTATTAGAATATTTTCAGTATTTGAATAATTATCCATAGTATAAAAGAACTAAATGTAAAGCTTAGACTCAGATTGTCTATATAGGTACTCTCCAAGAACACCAATGATCTTAGTTTTATATAAATGTTTGTATGAAGCCACTGGTTTAGGGATTGTTTTGTACCATAGCACATTGACAAAGGGGCATACTGAATTATTTTGAACAGAAAAGGAGAGGAGATAGAAGAAAATGGTAAAAAGAGAAAAGTGGAGAGAGATGATGAAATGTTGTGCAGTATCCCCTTAAATTATCTCGAATCCTCAATAAATTTACAACTTCAAAATACTTGCTGTGATTGGATTTTTGATTCATTCTCTCTCTCTCTCTCTCTCTCTCTCTCTCTCTCTCTCTCTCTCTCTCTCTCTCTCTTTTTCAGAGACTAGTGGAAGGGAAGAGTTTAATACCAAGGTGAGTACTAGGGTGAAACAAATGCAACACACAGGGATATAGTGGGGATGAAACTTGAGTAAGAATATTTTAAATACAGAGTATTCATTCCTCATGAAATGTGTCTCTAAAGATAGGCATGCGCTGGGCTGTTTCACCTTGGACTAAGCAAATGTATGGATATATAGATAGAAACCATGCTTTACAAAGAGCCGCCATGGGTTTTGTTAAGAATGTGATAACATATACTTTTACTTGTAGTCCTAAAGCATACTGCATATTTTGGACATTTGTTTAACAAATAAAGCAGTTTTAGTTTTCAGGAGCAGAAGCAACCTCTGGGATGCAAGAAGCCATTTATTTCTTGCTTGCTGAGGAATGTTCTTTTGTTTCTCAAGTTCAGAGCTGTTCTCTCCCCCTCCTTCCACTCCCATTCAGGTTCATTTGTGAAGTTGAACATAACCTTAATTTCCTCTGTGGAACCACCCATTCCGAGCCTAGTAGCCAATGTCCACTTTAGGTTGTGATTAGTGACTATTATTTCTTACCCATGCTCATGACCCACATGGCAGGAAGAAGACAAGGAGCCTTTAATCATCTCCCACAGAGGACAAATGAAGTCTTTTTCACTGCTGTATAAATATGAGAAAGGATATGCCTTTTCCATCTTAAGTCAGACACTGAGGAGAAAGTTAGCTGAGATCTGTAGTTAAGAGAGAGAAAAATGCTTCACAAGTAATATATGGATGAAAATGGTAGGTTTTAACTTTCAGAGTTTAAAACATGGAACAGTTTTTTTTTTTAGATGAGATTTATTCAAGGTTATAAAATTTTTACTAATTTTGATCATAACAATAATAGAAATTTTTATATGAGGGAAAGCCTCAGTCTATAAATGAGTTGTGTCGCAATAACTAATTTAATAATCTGGTATTTAGTATTTGAAGCATATTTTCTCAAGAAACAATGTTAGACAAAGTGGTTATTATTTCAGCTTAGCACATAGAATACCATTTATGCTAAGTGCAGAATAAAAACAGTTCAAATGCCGTTGTAATATTTATTCTACGAAACCATGATTTTAGCATATTTACTCAAGTTATTTAGGAACACATCTATCTTGAGTAGATATCACCACCGCTCATATTTGTGGCCTGCTAGACATTATGAAGAGGATACCTACAGAAAAAAAGAGTGAAGAAAAAATAAATGAGAGAGAGAATGGGGAAACAATAAAAAAAATCAACAAAACTAAGGTTTATTTTTTGAAAAGATAAACAATTGACAAAGCTTTAGCCAGACTAAGAAAAAATAAGACAATGTATGCAAAAACTCCTTGACCTTGATCTTGACAGTGATTTTTTGGATATGATAGCAAAAGCACAAGCAACAAAAATAATAATAAAAAGTGGGATTACATCAAATTAAAAAACTGTATAGCAGAAAAATCCAACTAATCAACCAATCAACAAACAAACAAAAAAGTCAACTAAATGAAATGGCAAACTATGGAAAATATTTGCAAAACATGTATCTAACAAGGGGTTAATATCCAAAATATATAAGACATTTGTACAACTCAACAGCAAAAAGACAAAAAATAATTAAAAATGGGCAAAGAACAAGAGTAAACATTTTTTCAAAGAAGAAATAAAAAATGACCATATTTCATATTTCAGGTATATGAAATAGCGTTCAACATCACTAATTATCAGGGAAATGCAAATTAATAACACGATGAGATTTCACCTCATAACTGTTAGAATGTCTCTTATCAAAAAGACAAGAGAGAATAGATGTTGGCAAGAGTATAAAGAACCCTTTTGCCCTGCTGTTGGAATGTAAACTGGTATAGCCATTGTGGAAAATAGTATGGAGATTCCTCAAAAATTTCAAAATAGAACTTCTATATGATCTGGCAATCTCACTTCTGAGTATATATTTGAAGGAAATGAAATCACTATCTTGAAGAGATATCTTTACCCTATGTTTATTGCAGCATTTTTCACAATAGCCAAGATATGGAAGCAACCTAAATATCAGTTGACAGATGAATAAAGAAACTGTGGTATACACACAATGGAATATTATTTAGCCTTAAAAAAGAATAAAATCCTGACATTTGTGACAACATGGATGGACCAAGCATTATGCTAGGTGAAATATGCCAGACACAAAAAGACAAATGCTGTATGATCTCACCTATATATGGATTCTGAAAAAGTCAAATTTATAGAAGCAGAGTAAAACAATAGTATCAGAAATGGGAGGAATTGGAGAGATGTTGGTCAAAATGTACAAATTTTCAGTTATACAATGAATAAAATCTGAGGATGTAATGTATAGTATGGTGATAACAGTTAAAATATTGTATACTTGAAATTTGCTAAGAGAGTAGACCTTTCTTCTCACAACACATCCCAAAATGGTACCTATATGAGATGATGGACATGTCAATTAACCATATTATGGTAGTCATTACAATATATATGTATGTCAAATCATTTTGTACTAAATTTACACAATGTTATTTTTCAATCTTAATAAATCTGGAAAAATGTGATCTCACAACATACTCATCCAAATAACCAAAATAAAATGAAAAACAGAATTCCAAATGTCATAAGGACAAGGATTTGGAGCAACTGGAACTTTTCTACACTGTTTGAGAGAGTATATATTGACACAAGCACTTAGGAAAGTTGTTGGATAGTATCTCTTAAAGCTACATATCCCAGCTATTCTAGTCTTAGGCATAATCTTTACGGAAATGCATACATACATTTACAAAAAAAAAAAAAGTAAAAGAATGTGAAGAGTAGTAGTGTTTACAACTATTCAAGTTCCCATCAACAGTAAAATGGACAAATATATGGTGGTGTAGTCACAGTGGAATACTACACAATAATGAAAATGAATAAATTACTTCAGTAGGCAACAACATAATTACATTTCATAACTGTGGAGCTAAAGAAGCAGACCCAAATTTTTTAGTTTGTTTCTGATAATCATTTATAGTATATCCCAAAGCAGGCAGAAGTAATTTATGATGATAAAAGTCAGTAGTTTCCTTTAGCAAGAGAGAGACTGAGAGCTTGTAGGGTGCTGGTAGTATTCTGGTCTTTGATATGTACCTTTCCATCTGGAAGATAGTAACATGACTTATTCACTTTATAAAAATTAACTCATTAACCATTTCACAATATTTGTAAATTAAACCATCATACCTGAAACTTATACAGTAATGTATATCAATTATTTCTTAATAAAACTGGAAAAATTAATAGCTTTACACTTAAGATTTGTACACTTTTCTACATGTCTACTTATTTTAATAAAGAAAATCTGCTTTAAAAAAAGAAAAAAAAAGAGAACATCTATAGCCACAGGTCAAAGTGGGCACATTCTGTTGGTCTGAATCAGATGCTCCAGCAGAGAGGGGACCTGGAGGCGGGGACAAGGACCAAGTTGTTATATGGCTTACATTGCTTGGATCTTAGCAAGATTTTGTGTTAGTTATTTGACTTCTTGCACTTAAGTTTCATTTGAAAATGGAGATAGTTTACTTTATAGCAGTTGTAGAAAGCCAAATGAGTAAACTAAAAGTGTTATAATTTATTTTGTTTTGATCCTCAGGGATCCAGAAAATCTGACAAACATGACAGATATATGTATTTCATTCTTTGAAGCCTATTTTGACAGTCCAAGACTCAGGCTCTTCATGACAGAAAAAAATACTGGCATATCTATATCCTTAAGCATACATCACCACAGTCCTAAATATTGGTGTCTCTTCTTTTGTGGCTGTTCCATTTTGAACCAATCAAACCTTTCCACAAAGATGGTCTGTTAGATTCTGACATCAAAAGGCAGAAAATTCCAGACTCCTTAGCAGCATCTCAGTTGTTTTCAATAATCAGTTTTTTAGATGACAGACATAAATCAAATTGAACCAAACCAGAACAAAACAATATCCACAAAAATGCTACCCTGAAAATGGAAGAGTTATTTATTACCATGCAAAAAACCTACCTAGAATAGAATATGATTTTAGTCTTGACAAAGCATTAGTTGGTAGCACAGAATTACAGGGTGTAGCAATTAGGGAGTAGTTTGCTTAATCACTTTTTATTACCTATAATTAACATTTTCTCCACTTCTGTTGGACTCAAGGAGTCTCCCCAAAACTGTGTCTTTGGCTTTTCTTTCAGTGTGCTTGGATTTTGAGTGGCCCCATCTTCATCCATGAGGTCATCTGCTTACAAGAGACATTTAAATTCACCCTCCTACCCTTGAACTTATCCTCTCTGTTCATTTTCACATTACCTTTAGCCAGTTGTACTTCATTTGTAATTCAAATTGTACCTGATGGAAAGCTCATCTTCTAATCATTCCCATTGAAGGTAGCCACAGTCTTTTTTTCCTCACATGATTTAGTCTTCAAGTCTGACAATTAGTATTGTGTTTCACCACTTTTTCACAAAGCCAGTTTATGTAAATTTACACAATTCTCAGTCATTAGGAAGTTTCCAGAGATTCAGGTGTCCACTACTCTTACCTTCTCCTTCTACAGGTTAATTTTGATCCTTGGTGGTTACCCATACTTTCCCTTAGAAGTAATTTAAAAATACCACCTAAGAAGAAAACTTCAGCCCCATTTAAAAACTATTCTTTCTCTTTCTCTTATATGCACTGTTTATTATTTAGAATTGTTCACTTTTTCTTTGGAGGATTTTATTTTTATTTTTTTCATTTAAAAACTTTTTATATTTTTTAATTACAATTGACATTCAGGATTATTTTATATTAGTTGCAAGTGTACAGCATAGTAGTTAGACAGTTACATACTTTATGAAGTGATCTCCCCACTTAGTTTAGTACCCATCTAACACCATACAGTTATTGCAATATTATTGACTATATTCCCTATGCTGTACTTTTCATCTCCTCGACTATTTTATAACTACCAAAATGTACTTTTTAATTCCTGCACCTTTTTCACCCAGCCCTCCTACCCCTCTCCCATCCAGCAACCATCAATTTGTTTTCTGTATCTATGAGTTTGTTTGTTGTGTTCTTTAGATTCCAAATGTAAGTGAGATCATGTTTTTCTTTATTTGATTTATTTCACTTAGCATAATACCTTCCAGGTCCATCCATCTTGAAACAAATGGTAAGATTTTATTCTTTTTTATGGCCAAGTAATATTCCAGGATTTTAGATTTTCATGCCATCTTTTTTTTTTTTTTATCTCTGTGCAGTTTTAGAGTCACAACAATATCTCCCAGAATGTTGGAGCTACATTATCACCATATTACATTCTCCAGCACTGATCCTTTCCAGTTAATTTCTGAGACTTTCCAAAGCTTTGGATTAGCAGAAAGGAAAAAAAGAAGCAGTGAGACATACCAGGGTTCAAATACCAGCTCTGTCAGCAGCGTGACTTTTGGCAATTTACTTTACCTCTCTGAACCTGCTTTTTTTCTGTTAGGCCTTTTTTCCCCTTAATAGTAAAATGGAGTTGGTAATACGTGCATCATAGACAGGCCATAAGAATGATATTTGGTGTCACAGTGGTAGCTAGCTTTGTCTGGCATGATCCTTTGCTAAGTCAATGGTAGCTCTTTCCTCCCCTATCTCCACTACCATCGCAAACCCTTGCCTCCAGGGACTAAATAGAACCAATTTCATGAAAAGTGTTACATGGTTGATTCAGACTGAAGTAGGTTCTGACATTATATGCATTGTTAATAAAAATCAACTATGTAGCTACTACTTCTATGTAGTTCACTTATAGGGAAACCTCGGCTATGTGAAATATCACCTTAAACCCTTAGGTCAAAGTGAAGAAAACCGATGGCTGTAAAAGTTTTTTCACTTTCGATAGCCAACACTCACTGACAGGAGAGGATTTAAGGTCTTCATGAAGATCCTATGGACTATTGTGTTGGATATTAGCTTCCAAATTTATAGCAGATTAGCAAAGACTGGACAAGGCAGGAATGTTGTGGAAGTGAAAATAGCAGCTGTAGCCTGAAGTCAAGAGCAAAAGCAGAGAAACTACGAGGATTGAGTAGGAGAATTAAACATTTTGAGGAGTAGTCTAGAATTTAAAAGAACACTTCTTTAAACATTGTAGGTTAGTATAATAATCAATGTCCATAGTAATAATTCTTTAATTGTCAGTAAAAGTATGCATTATGTTGTTTTTAGTTGGTTTAAGTATGTTGGAAAGTAATTGTTTTTTTTAATTTTTGTTTCAAAAAAGCAGTTAATGTTTAAATAGTTAATATGCTTCCTTGAAAACGATGATGTTTCTTCATCAAGAAATTTCAGTTATCTTGTAATTTCAGTATATGGAACATTTATGATATCAGTTACTTCCACCTATACCTGTGTTTGAGTGTGTGTGTGCACATACAAAATTATGAGTAATTCTCTTTAAAATATTTTGCTATATTTTCATAAAAATATCTCCTTTGAATTCTACATTGGGAGATTAAGATACCAAAAGAATAAAAAATTTTAATTTTAATGTAGTTTCATAGAACATGATGCAGTGAGGTGCCAGAAAACCACATCTGTCAGATAGTATTTCCTTGGATTATAAACAAACATCCTTTGAGTAATTAGCTACTTCTTAAAACATCATCTTCTAAAAAGTAATTTTTGTCATTTTTTTCTTTGCTCTAAATTATCCTGAATGCTTCAGCTTCTTAGAAGAAAATGGCTCCCAAGAACTATGTAGGTTTTTGAAATTATTTTTATTTCCCTAGAGACAGTTTCTGTATATTATTGAACTCTATCACAAAATTTATATCCTGGGTAGTTTTTCTTTAGTAACATCCTGGATTTAAATGTAACAGTTACAGAAGTCACATATACATTGACAATACTTATTGTCAATACTCCTGACTTAATTCCTCCCCTCCCCCCACATTTTTTTTTTCTCAGAATGAACCAAAGACCTAGATACAACAGATGCTGGACTTCTATTTCCATTTAAAAGGAAAAAGAAAAACTGTATCTTAACTTTCATTTAGATTAATCAGGTATTTAAAAATATTATTTTATCTTTTTATATTTATTGGTTATACATTTACATATTATTCGTTAGTGGTTGCTCTAAACATTTCAGCATGTATCCTTGGCTAATTAGAATTTATTACTAATGAAACTTTTAGTACTCTCATATAATACAAGAATTTAAAAACTTAAATTTCATTTACTCTCCTTCAACTACTGTGCTTTTGTTGTGCATTTTATTTTTACATATATTTAAAATCCTATATGACATAGTTATATTTATATAGTCAACATTTATTCATATTTATGCCCTTTTTATCCTTTCTGTTGCTCTCCCTTCCTTGTTGCATAATACTGCTTTCATCTGGGGCCACTTGAAAAACTCCCTTTAGTATTTTCTTTTAGGGAAAGCCTACTAGTGATAAGCTCTCTCAATTTTTGTTTGTCTTAAAATCTTTATTTCACTTTCTATTTTGAGTGGTATTTTTGCTGAATATAAAATTCTAGACTGGCAGATTTTTTCTTTCAGCATTTTAAATGTGTCATTCCATTGATTTTTGGCTTTCATTGCTTATGTTTAATAGTCAACTGTAAATCTCACTGCTGAGCCCTGAAGACGTTGTCCCCCCTGCCCCATGTAGCTGCTTTTTGATTTTCTCCCTTTCATTTTTAGCAGTTTTTGTATCTGCTTTGGATTTTAGAGTTTCTTGAGCATAATACTTGATGTCTTAAGGTTAATCATTTTTATAAATTCTCAGTCACTCTCACTTATTCATATATTATTTTTGTTCAAATCTCTCCTGTCAACCTATGGTTGCTGGAGCCAATTTAACACCAATTGATATACCCAATTTGAGGTACAGTGAAGAGGGAAATTTTATTCAGTGCAAATAGCTTAGTTGTGATCAGCACAACTGTGAGAACAGCACAGCTGTGAAACAGCTCAATAGAGTTACAGTTCAATTATGAAACAGCAATCATGACAACAAGGCTGCCTTGGGCTGAGGCCCCTCTCTGGCTAGACAGCTCTGCTCTGCTTTGATCTGCTCCAAACTGGTCTGGTCCACCCTGTTCCCCTCTGTCTCTCTGCTATGCTCCAGTCTGCTTCAGCAGACATCATCCATATTTCACCTTCAACCTCAGAAATGCAGTCTTCTGCCTTTTATAGGAAAATGTCCTGGAGCCAGAGGGGAGCTGACTTATGCAGAGAGAAGTCCCCACCCCCGGTCCCTGATTAGTCTATCATGGGGGCAGGCTCCAAATCCTCACAGTTTGATTAGTCTAAAAATTTTTGTGCTGATTGGTTTGAATGGAGCCTCTCTAATTGGTCAGTGAAGATGCTGATGGCAGATATAGCTGCACAGCTCTGATGGGACAGGGAAAGTCTCAATCCTATTGGTTGAAGTACAGTTCCAGGAATTCCTTTATAAGGGCTGGCTCAGACCACAGGAACACAGTGCACCTCCAGGAGCTTTTCTTTGTAGTTATCTTTTTTCTCAAGGTCCATACTTCCTATTCTGGTTTTTTAATTAAAAGTCTGACCTTTTCACCTTATATGTTTCATTTATTTTTTTACATTTTCTACTCTTCTTTAGTTCAGTCTGGATATCATATACTGAATTATCTTCAATTTCACTAATCCTTTCTTATCCTGAGTTTAATCTGCCTTTAGAATCATCTACTTAATTCTTATATTTATTTAATTATATTTGCTTATTTATACTAGAATTTTAATTTAAGTCCTTCAAAAGAGTCCAGTCCTTTCATAAAATTCCCATATTGTAATCTATATTTTTGAATATCTTAATCTTCCAGAAGTATTACTAAACCAAAAGATTTTAGTATATAACAAATCTGCTGAAAAATGACTTTTGCCCTGGCCTCTTGAATCTTATATTTCCAAGTAGGAACAATAAACACAAGATATATAGGTTAAAAGTCATGAGGATAATAAGTATCGAAAGAGAGCATAATCAACCCGCATTTATGACATAAAAATGGTTATAAAATTTAAATGCTGAACAGAACTTTAGTGAAAATGTCAGCTAACTTCACCATAGTGCCTAGTGTTTTGCACCTTATAAGTATTAAAAAAAATCTATATAACAAATGCATTCTCTAAGTGAGTAAATCAAACCCAAAATATAGCCCATCCAAGAAACACAATACAAGCATAGGTAAGATGGACTTCAATTCAAGAGAATGTAACACAGAATTTTCATCTCTACAACGTATCTTCTTCCATTGATGCATGTCCTTTATTTTTGTTTTTTTACACTTTTATGACAAAAATATTAAAACATATATGGTTAATAGAATGATTTACAAACACAAAGTAAATAGAATAATGTATCCCCATGTAGTATTACCATAGAGTTCAAAATTGTTCAACATTCTAATATTTCACGTAATTCTTGTTCATCTATTTCTTTACGTACTCTCCAACCTTCAATTTACTGTAATTTTGTCACAACAGAATTGAGGTAGAATTTGTAAACATCAAAGAAAAAAATCAGAACTGTACAATATTGGTAAGTGTATCTGCTCATATAACTGTACTGTTATGGACAGACTTGTGTCCCCCTAAAATTCATAATTTGAAGCCATAACCCCCAGTGTGACTTTATTTGGAGATAAGGCCTATAAGAAGGTAATAAAGGTTAAGTGAGGCCATTAGGGTTGGATCTTAATTAGACAGGACTAGTATCCTTTTAAGAAGAGGAAGAGACACTAGAGATCTCTCTCTGTAATCACAGAAGGGCCATGTGAGCACATAGCAAGATGGTGGCTACCTAAAAGCCAAGAGAAGAGGCTCAGAATGAAACTAAACTTGCCAGCACCTTGATCTTGGATTTCATGCCCCTGAAACTATGAGAAATTTTTGTTGTCTAATCCTCCCAATCTGTGGTATTTTCTTACGGCAACTATGGTAGACCAATGCACATACCCTAGAATGACAGAGAACATTTTAATCTACCTAGAAAATTTCCTCTTGTCTTTTCCCAGACTATCCCTAATGCTCTTCTTCCCACTCAAGTCAACCACTGTTTTGATTTTTTTAAACCTTATATTTGCTCTGCCTGCTTTAGAAATTCATTTAAGTGAAATAATTTAGTATATTGTCTTTTGTGTTTCTTTTGTTCAATATTATGTCTGGGAGGCTCATCCATGTTGTTGTGTGAATAAGTAGTTCATTGTTTTTCATTTCATTGTATGGATATATCACAATTTGTTAATCCATTCTCATGATGATGAACATTTGAGTTGTTCTAGTTTTGGGCTATTGTGAATAAAGCTGCTGTGTACATTCTTGTACAAGCCTTTTTTGTGGACATAAGTTTTGATTTCTCTTGGATAAATGCATAGGAGTGAAACTACTGGGTCAAAAGTATGTATATATTTAACTTCATAAGAAACCACCAAACCTTTTCCCAAAGTAGTTGTACTTTACATTCCTAGTAGAAATATGTAGGAATCTGGTTGTTCTATATCCTTGTCAACATTTATTATTTTCAGTCTTTTAATTTTAGCCATTATAGTGGATGTATAGTGGTATCTCACTGGCATCTCAACTGATATTTCCCTAATGATTAATAATGTGGAACACATTTATTATATGCTTATTGGCAATTTGTATATTTTCCTTTGTGAAGTGTCTGCTGTGTGTTTTCCTTTTTTCGATCATTTATTATTATTATTATTATTATTATTATTATTATTATTATTAATGTGGTAATTCATTATATATTCTGGATATGTCCTTTGACAGACATAAATTGAGATATTTTCTATAAATCTGTGGTTTTCCTATTCCTTTTCTTAGTGTTGTCTTTTGATGAGCACAGGTTTTAAATTTTGATGAAATTTAACTTATCAAAAATTTTTATCGCTTTCTACATTTTGCCTAAAAAAAATCTTTTCCCATTCTCAGGTTATGAAAATAATCTTCTGTGTTTTCTTTGAAAGGCTTTATAGTTTTACTTTTATATTTAGGTCTATTATTATCTATCTTAAATATTAGCATACTTAAGGTCACATGATATATACATAGCTTTGTAACTTGCTCCCCCTCTATTTCATCAATCTTTTCATATGTTATTGAAAATATTTCATGAATAATATTAGAGGTTATATAACTTTCTATACTATGGATGTGCCATAATTTATTTAGTTGTTCTTTATTTTTAAACATTTAGATTCTCTCATTTTTCTCATAAATAATATTTGCAATGGAGTTTTTTGTTTCATATACATGTTTACTTTAGATGATTTATTTTGGGTGCATTCCTAGAAGGAGAATTACTGGGCCTAACAGTATGGAATATCTTTAAGACTCTTCATACACATTATATTCCTAAATTCTTTCAGAAAAGAATGTGACAACTTAAATTCCCTCTCGCAGCATATGAGAATAGCTATCTCATCATATCCTCTTATTGTTTACTAGGCCTCAGTACTTCTTTTTTCCTTTAACATGTTAAAGAAGATATTTTTTTTATCTTGCAGCATCAATTTGTATTTCTTTTATTAATGAGTTTGACCTATTAAAACAGATTTACTAAACTTATTTTCCTATTTTTTGAATAGCAGTTGATGTAATATGCTCAGTTGCCCATGACTTATGTATAGGGGTTATACCTTTATTTTCTGTTGGTTTGTTCCAGAAATTTATATATTGAAGATAATACTCTCTTATTTTGTACTCATATTATTGTCAGTTTTTGCTTGTGATTTTTGCTTATGATTTTTTATGTTGTTAATGATTCTAGTCAAAATTTTTGTCAGTGCTATAAAGATATTTAGAAATACATTAATTACAAAATTTCAGAGGCAGGGGAAGATAGTAGTGGTGACCTAAGCATAATGGCTTTCAGTAGTATGGTAGAGTAAGGATTTTTATTTTTGACCTGCTCAGAGATACTGTATATTTATGCCTAGATCCCATGCTTATCCTCTGCCTGTTTCCTCATGTATAAAATACAGATAATAATAAAATACTATATACCTATGGATAAAAATTTATGTGACTCTTAGATGATAGCATAGGATAGTTAATTGCAAAATATTATAGCCTATAAGCTATTTAAGTTTATATGTTATATGCTGGGTACAGACCTGTTTTCATATATTTGTAGGAGATAAAAATGTAATAAAAATGCATGCATCATTTCACTTTAATGATAAAAGTAAATTCATTATATTTAAGATAAACAGTTTCCTGAAAGAAAAGATAGATCATTGGAACAGATTCAATTGCCATTGTGTATAATACCTTAGGAAATTGAAAAAGAAAGAAAAGTCTTAATGAAGAAGATACATTCTAAAGACACCTTTTGTGATCAGACACAGCTGTGCTTTCTAAAACATAACCATAGGCAGCTACTCTCCTTGGTAGGTAATACCAGAATTTACTACTTTTCCTTATGGATTCAAACCATCTTGCTTATATCAAATTGCCTCCTTTAGATTATGGACTCATCGACTAATAGAGTAGTAGACATGGAAGATTATCTTGTCTAGTTTTATTGTTGTGAGAACTGAGGCTCAAAGGGTTTCAGTATTTTCTCAAAAACTAGTATTTCCTAAATATCAATGCTAGCTCCTAGACCAGACCTGAAGTCTCTTGTTTTCTGGTCTGGAGTTTTTCTATAGCTCTACATTAAATAAAGGAAGTTAGTTAATAAGAAATTTTAAAAAACAGAGCTACCTTGTGAAAAACAGGACACTTCAGAATTTGTATTGTTTAGCATAAAATGCATTAGTCCAAGAACCAACATGTTTTCTTGTTCAAAAGCAATGATTTTATTGTGTTTCTGGTATAACAGGAAAGAAGTTACCAAACTCCAGAATGTGGAAAATTGTGTGTTTAAAAGATGTGCAAATTATGACGCTCACAGTTTGTCATGTGGTTATAAAATAGATCCTGCTTCACAAGGCTTTCTACCAGATGTCAGAAGGCAAAACTTTTGGAGGTATTTTCCATTTGATACTTAAGAGAAATGTATACATCTGAAAACCTCTTTTAAATTTACTTCAAAGGAAAAAAATGTCTGCTGTAACAACTCTTCAGCTTATTTGTGAAAAATGAATTGTCATTTCATTTTAGAACAAGGTAAACAAAGCCATAAAAAGCACTGCTCAGAACTGTCAGAGATACATACAACTTTTAAATCAGAAAGGAAGCTCATTGCTGCATTTTAAGCCAGTGCTTTGTTATAGCAAACTAAGTAAGTTGTTGAAATGATGAATTTTTTAAAAAACCATTCTAGTGTTATGGTGATAAACATGCTATCTACACTCTTGTTAACTACTGCAGAGCATGAAAAATGAGACCAATCCACTGAACTTTGTGGAATAAATTCATTTCTATAGGCTGTGTGGAATGCTTGTTATTATCTGGATTTATTTTAGATTATATGGACTATTGTTTGGACAAAATATAGTTCTAATAATTGCCGATAAAAAAGGACCCAACTAAATGCTATTACTTTAGTTACTTCACCTGAAAATGTGTTTCATCCACACTTAAGTGTCCATATAGACATATTGGAAGATAAGAGAATCTGAAACTTTTTGTGACTCTTTTAGAAAACTAATCAGGAAGACAATAAATATAGGATTTTAAAAGTTCAGTCAATATATTTAACTCAGTGAACCTAGCTTAGCTAAGTTACCCATTTATTTCCCATCACATTCTCCTACAGAACATTAAAGTGTTCTAATTAGATTCTCACAGAATAAATTACAGTGCCATATTGGCAATTACTGTTTATATTTTATTGAATTAAGTGTCTATTTTTGTTTTTTGAAAACTTGGTCCAATGACTATTTGTGTAGCTGATATAAATGAGTTGGTGTAGGCTTTTGACTGTGAGCCCATTTCAAAAGTGAATTGGCTATGGGTAGAGGGTATCTATAAGTTCCTTTGCAGGTTGAAGAGTGAACAGAGGACATTTACACTTTAGTTTCTGGTACATGGTCCAAAAATCCCTCTAAGACCTAATGCTAAGAAAGAGTTCCATCTGTAGAATCACTAAGCAAAGGTAAAACTTAGTATTTTCTCTTTTTTTTGGTCATATTTTTCTTAATAAAAATGAAAATAGAGATGTTGAAAAACTGAATTTACCAAACAGTTCTTTTTTGGGAGTTAAGTCAGCAGGAAACCTATTCTAGTTCCTCCTTTCTAGGTCAAGAGAGAAATATTCTAACAGCACTCAGGGGATTTTGAAGTATATATCACAACTCCCCCCAAAAGAATTAGAAGATCAAAAATATAACTGCTTAACTAATGATGAAGATGAAGAAGTGCAGACTATTCTAAAATTCTAGTGCTTTGCCAGTGTAGCTTTGATATTAACTTGACATGTGTCTCAGTTTAGTAGAGTATATACTGCAGAATTATTTTTTTGGCAATATGCTGTATGATACTTAAAAGTATAATGTTGATTGGGTCAAGAGCAGCATCAAAGGTCTTGCTGGCACGATCAGTATAGTGGAACAAGAACACATATATTCTACAAGGATAAAGATGGTTCCTGACAAAGACTGAAATAATGTGACCTTTCTATGGTAATTGCTTTGCAAATTTTGCCCCTGAACAGGGCTTCTTGTTAAATCACGAAAGACAAAACTTTCAAACATGAGACTGTTAAAGAATTTAACTAAAACTCCGGTGAGAAATAGAAACACAAACAGGATGACAATGATCATTCAGAGTGGTGACTATCACCCAATTTCCTGATGATTATGTCTGTTTTTATATAATGTTAAATTGTACTCCTGGAAATTCAGCAACTGGGAAAGACCACTGCACTGGAACCAACTCTATTTCCAGAACATTAATCAGAGAACAAGTCAACATTTATTCACAGCAAACTACTAATTGATATTTTCTACAGGGTTATTTTTTGAGCTTTTGAATTATAATTATATGAGTGAGATAAATGGAAATCTTTATTTAGGATGGAAAGGATGATGTATTAATCAGCATCTTGTTTGTTCTGTAGTCATTTACTTCTTTCAGTCCTTGGCATTTTAGGTCACCTATAAGTGTGTATGAGAAAGCCAAACCCTCTGCAACTCTTCTAAAATCAGTCAACAATCAGCAATTTAGTTTGTTCATGTATTATTTGTTCCCTTTTAGACTAATGTTTTATTTAACCAAGGTTATTACTCTTACTGGCTATGACCTTGAGTAATTTGTTTAACCATTTTAAACCTTAGTATTTTGTTGGGATTATAAAAAGGATGATAAAACGGGAACAGAAATATAGCCTGTTTTACAAAGTTGTAGAGGGTAGTAGGAGATAATTATCACAAAGTGTTCATGACAGGGCTGGCACACAGTAAGAATAAATAAATAAATGAGTTATGTTAGTCTTATTAATGATTCATTAAAACTGTGAGGCTATGTATATTTGTATATGTATGTACATCAGTGTGTTTTACCTCTAAAAGCACATTGCTTTTTGGTTTTGTTTGTTTGTTTTTTAAAATTTAGAACATTTTATCAGGTTGTACTTTTAAAACTACTTGATAAACACACACACACACACACACACACACACACACACACACACACACACACGGTACAAATTAATCATCTCCAGCTTACAAACAATGCCATGCTAACATCGCAAGCTTCTTTCAGGGGGCCAAGGATATTTTTTTCTCTGCAAGCAATATGTTTCTCAGTTATTTTGTTTTTAAAGACTTTTCAAGTTCCCTGGGTGGGAATAGGTCAACTATCCTTACTATCAAAGCTTTTGAACCACTTACTTGACAACATGTTCCATCATAAACAAAAAAGATTAAAAAGACAAATGGGAACCAGCATTTGTGTCTGCCTAGGAGAATCAAAGGTGGCATCTCCATTTGCCTTTTGAAGAACCATTATGAAAATCTCTGTTTGAAATATAAAGTTAAAGTATATGGCTATTTCTCAAACTTGAAAAATTTGCAAATGCAGCCTCAGTTTATGACACAGTATATCTAAAACTCAAGAATCACTGAAGCAAGGACATTTCATATTCTATCCACAGTCACAACTTTGAGGGTAGTTTCCTTAGGTAAAAGGTAATCTGTAATGATGTCCAAAATTATATTTCAACAATACAAATCCAGGGAAGTAACATCCTAGCCTACATTACTTCATTAATCCCTTTTTAGTCTTTTAGCCTTTGTTGGATATTTTTAAGATTACTCTATAATATAGTCAGCATTTTATAATCCTTTATAAATGTATCCAATTTTAAATACTACTACTTGTTTATGAAAGAAAGGATGACAACTTTATAGACAATCAGTGCAACACATATTTTATCTCATTGTCACTGAATTCCTGCTCCTTTCATCCTTAACCATTTCATAAAACTCTCAGTTGAACTGAGACATATAAAGTAGAAATTACTTTCAGTTTTCATTGCACTTTCAAAATAAAACAAAAGAAAAACTGAAGATATACCCCCCACATCCACACAAAATGAAGTTGTATATTGTAACATGCATTTTATTCAACAACTCCCCTGTAACTAAACTTCCTATTTAAAAGTTTGATTGAAGTGCCAGGCTCTTAAGAAAAAAAAAATACAAAAATAATACATTTTTTTTGGCTTAAGGTTATTAAGACATTTATTCTTAAATACCCAAAACCTCTTCTTAATATATTTGTCAAGCTTATTTTGATCACAGGCATTAAAATTCAGATTTAACAACTTGGTCTGCTGGAGAGAAAATTACACTTATCTAAAAATCTGATTCCATTAATTTAGCTCAGAAGAACAAACGTCTGTGTAAACAATATATTTCTTCTTGTAGTATCTGTACATTTCAGAGTACCATTTTATAATACATAGGAGTTTGAGAATGACTTCAGGGTAGGACAAAAGCAAACACAATGTTTGGTCTGTGTACACCTAATCTCAAGTGTGCTCCAAGACTGCTGTGTCCATCTGGAGAAGGAAGGACTGTCTAGTGCATGCAAGTGATTAATAGCATTTACATATTGTACAGATACAATTTTTTGATTATCTATATCTATATCTATATCATCTATCTATCTATATATATATACATATATTTGATAAAATGAGAAGACAGACATTCTATTTTTATAGCCTGAATATAATAAACTATTCTGTAGTAATTTTGCATCAAAGATTTAGAATTTATATCATATGTATAGAGACAGCCTACTTTGTTCTGATCTCACATGATCATTGCCTGAAGTTCAGTTTCTTTGGCTTTGATATTTATTACTAAATGCAAAAAGTTGATTTCTCTTCACAGTCTTAAATGTTTTGAGTAGCTGCCAACCAAAAAGAAAAGGTGAGGGATGAAGCCTGAAGTGAACCAATATGAGGACCACCAGGAATCCAGATGCTTCACAATATGTGATCAGAACCGTGTCCTTGAAGGAAAGATAGCACTTGGCTAGGGCATACTCTGTGGGTGTCATGCTGCCCATGATGGAACTGGAGTTGTTTTTGTTCCCCCAACTGAAAGATGGAACTCTGACCTTGGGGATCCCTGCCCCATGATGCACCTTGCAGGCACTGTGTGTGGCCACTCAGGACCAGGCACGGCTGGAGCCACCACAGCAGCTTTTATGAGGCCTTGAGGGAAAGCACATCATATTGCTTCTTAAAGGGGATGCCCCATGTCTTCCGGAGGTGCCCCCATGATTCCCAGAACAGTTAATGTCACTTCTCCAGGAGAGTGGAAAATGCTGCAGAAGAACTGGGGCTGATGCTGGCAGTGGTTGCCCACCCCCACAGTGCCTGGAGCAATGTTCGTCTCGGGAGCAATTCAGTTTGTGAGAAATTTTGATGAGTCTAGCTTCTGCTTCAGAGCAAATGCTGCAGCTATGCCCTTTCAGTGCAATGCTGTTGACTATCACAAAATTCCTTTCTATGAAAACAGTCTTTCGGGGCAGAAAACTTTCTCAAATCATTTTATTTTGAATGTGTTCATCTGATATTGGAGGCCAATGTTATGGTTGCCAGCAGCTACCTGCAGCTGCACGTGATGTGGGTATCTGGACATTTTCTGGAACCGCTCCACATCATCTGCCCGGCCCGAGATTCTCTGCTTCCCTTCACCAAAGACGTCCCCCAGAATGAAGACAACTCTGGCAGACAACCACAGGGCTGTCTATAAAGCTCTCTCCATTTGCCATTTCTTGCAAACCCCTCCAATAGTAGTATCCCAAGAGTTGGCAGCAACCAGGAGTCAGATTCATTGAGAATTCACCATGAGAAAACTAGAATCCTGGGTAAGACCTGGGTGACCAGGTCTTAGCCATATACCTTTAAAAGAATGAAACTGGTAGATGAGACTATATGAAGTTTGAAGGCTCCGAGTTGGCTTGTGCTCCCCCAAATCAGAGCACCTTTACACATAACTGTATCTTCCTCAACGACTCGGTCCTTGGTGCCAACCTTAAATGTCTTCTAGACTTTTCTATCTGCTTGAGTTCTGAGTACTGTTGTTCATCAGAACCTCTGGGAAGTCTCTGCAAACAGTTGGAGGCTGGGACAAAAACGATACCCAGAAAGGTAATGGGAGACCACTCAAGAGAAATTGTTTGGGCATAGAAAGGCCATTAGGATACAAGGTTGCCACGTCTGGTTGTCGGTCCAGATGATAGACTCTGGCCAGGCTCTCGGTCTCCAGACCTCAGGGCCCCAGCACCCACTCATTGCAGGGTAGTGGCCACAGTGGCCTAGTCGCTT
Organism: Macroglossus sobrinus; assembly: GCA_004027375.1. NCBI lineage: Eukaryota > Metazoa > Chordata > Mammalia > Chiroptera > Pteropodidae > Macroglossus > Macroglossus sobrinus. The sequence continues at coordinate 147,093 of PVKZ01002457.1, forward strand.
CTTTAATGCACCACTGCAGCTCAGGCCTAAAAGCATGTTTATTTTTCAATAGATTTGATGCTTTAAAACAAAACTTTTTGAAAATTTTTATAAACACTTACCAAGAACTGACTTCATTAAACAAATAAACAATGGCTTTAGAACCAAAGTAGTATGAAAGCATGTTATAAATATTTATTGTGGATTATTGGAAAATAGTACATTAACTCTTAGAACTTTGATAAAAGTAGAGAGTTTTGGTCTGAAATGTGTAGGTAGAAGTAAATTAAAGCAACCAGAATATGTGAGTCCTCGCTTGTTTAATCTTTTATGAGTTGTTAATATGGAAACCTTTGAAAGAATTTCTTCTCTATCAGAAAATACATGTAGATATTACATTTGATTAAAAATTTTTTTTCTAATAATGATTCTTTTAGATTATATCACTAAAAGGTCTTTAAAAATATCTTTTTCATTCCTGCCTACAATGATAAATACTATTATGAGACTATTTTCCTATTGCCTTAGATTTCACTATTTTTATATTATACACATTTCAAAACTGAGCTGCCTTTAAAATTGCATTTATATTGCAGAAAAAAATTCTTATTGTATCATAGAGACCTAAAGATTCTGATTGACAGTGCCCAAAGCCTTTTCCCTTGATGGAATTATAACAAGGGACCTCACCCTATGTCATTAGGGCATTTTGTGTGTGTGTGTGTGTGTGTATGTGTGTGTGTGTGTGTGTGTGTGAAATAACTTATACAGAATTTATTTAGAAGTGTAAAAACATTTTTTTTTCTGTTTAGCAAATCAATTTTTCTAGCATCATTTATTTAAAAAAGAATTCTCTTCCCATTCATAACAATTTCTCTTTAAGAGCCACTCGTTACTATTATAGACAATGGGTTTGGGGCCATTCCTCAGTGTTGGTCAGCTGTTCATTCTTGCACCTTTGTATTCTGCCAGGCATATGCACTCATAGCCGTTGACGATGTCCAGACAGGTGACAGCGTTCAGGCACAGAGCAGAGAGACACCAAGGAGTTCCTGGGGCTGGGGAGCACTTTGTGACAAAAAAAAAAAAAAAAGCTGCATTTTAAAATTATTCCTGATTACATATGAAGGAGACTAGAAACAGAAAGACAGACACTCAGATGGTCCCTGAATCTTTCTGGCTTTCGTCTCTGCAATCAGTCTTTTAGTTTTCAGCCATGTTGGCCTGTTTGCTATTTTCTGAGAGCTCAAGATCCATTGGTAAGGGGGGGTGGGGAAAAATCAGACCCTCACCTTGCGCTTGTGGAACTTAGAGAATCTAAGGAGAATACTAATAGCAAAAAAACCACATTATATGAATCAATGTACAATTGCAACTGTGAGAAGAGCTATACGGGAGAGATTTTTGGGATAAGGAGAATCCAGAAATGAGAGACTTAATCTGACCAGGGAGGTCAAGAAAGGCTCCCCTGGGGAGAAGCTGTTTGAGCTAGTCTGAAAGGATGGAATTACTAGATGAAAAGGCCCTTTGGCAAGATGGATTTTAGTGAGTGCAAAGGGCTTTAAAGGACAGAAAGGCCAGGACAGATTGCTGTGGGCAGTGTGGAACTGGAAGAAGCTAGAGAGGTATGTAGGAGCCAGAGCATTCTGGGCGTTTTAATCTTAAAAGAGTCCCCTCTTTGTCACAAAAGCAGTGAGAAGTCTTCATTGGGTTTTGACCAGCAATATGACATGATCAGATCTGCATTTTGAGAAGATGCCCACTCTGGCTGCAAGTAGAGAACAAGTTATAGGGAGCAAAAGTGGTTCAGGCAATATTTGTTAATAGGCTACTTATAAATCCACACAAACAATGAGAATGGTTTGAACTAGCATGGTGGGGGAGATGGAGAGAAATGATCAGATTTAAGAAGAATTGGATATAGAAAGTAGGGGAAAGGGGAGTTGGGATGAGATCTAACTTTTTGAGCTAGGAGACTGGAAGAATGAGCATGCCATTTGAATTAGGGAGCAATAAAAGGTGAAAAGCTAGTTTTTCAGGAAACAGTCTTGACATATCATTTCTGATATGTTGAATCTGAAGTTTATTTGAGGGCCCTGTGGTGAGCAGTCAAGCTTTGGGGGTTTGGAGTCTATTCAAGGCTTCCCTCCACTCTGGACTACTACTGTGTCTGGACTATTGGGTAACATTTTAATTTCCCTAACAAACTTTTAGTAGGAACCTACCTTGGATTTAGATCTTGGAGCTGTACTCTCTGGCCCTGGCCTGCCCTAAATTTCCTCTTTAAAGTTCCGCTCGCCTCTCTGAGTTCAGTTATAACAGAACTTTCCACTCCTCCCCACACAGAGCTGCCTTGAGCTTCAGCTGAGTGGTGTAGTCTTTCCTGGAGGTGAAAGGCTGGAAGGTGACTCCTGGAAGTCCTATCCCCATCTCTGTCTATTTCTTTCCATCCTATCAAGCTAGTCTGAAACATATTCACCAGCAGGCTGTCAGGTCTGCTTCTATTTATCTTTTCACCTGTGGGTGTAAGCCTATTCGTTTGAGAGGAGTTTAATGGTGACCTCTTATCCCAAGGGCCCTGTCACTTCCCTGTTGTTTCTTAGCTGCATTCAGCATAGATTTCTTGTCTCATTCTGTTTTAGCTGAAACTACTTATTAAACCTCATGGGAAATTCCTGTTTCTTGTCAGGAATTTCTAGAGTTCTCAGCTTATGGGTAAAACAATATTGACAGGTCTTAAGCTTGATTATATTCCCAAGTTCTCTTTGATGACTTAACCCTTCAGGTAAGTACTTCAAAGTGATTTTCTAGAATACTGCAACATCAATTTTAGAACAGAAAAATGGTTGACAAATATAGTGATAATTAAAGATCATGCCTTCCCAAAAGAGCAGGATCATTTTCAGCATATAAATGTGTTTTTAACAATTGATTGATTTGTTCATTTACTGATTCATTTATTTGACAAACATTTTCTGGGTTCCTTCTTATGAGCTGCATTAGATGGAATAATTTCTTCTATTTCTTTTAATTAAAAATTGACCAAGGAAATTTCTGCTGTCCACTTAACTCTGGGAAAATAAATGGTGCGATGCTCTGGGCAGCAACTGAGTTATTTAATTTGTACTCACTCTTTTAAAAACTTAATTCTCAAAAAAAAAAAAAGCAAAAACCAAAAACCTTTATTTGCTTAATAAAACACTTTAGTGGTTTATTTCTCAACATACCACTCCTGATACATTAAAAATGAAGACTGAAATATTTAAAAACCTGTAAGCTTCATTCATATTCTATGTGGATCTATCTTGTCATAAGATTTTTATTTTTATCTACCTTAAATTTAGGCTGCAAAGATAAATTGCCTCACTGTATCATCTTTTAATTATCATAGAAGTAAGTGTGACATGTAATTTAATTTATCTACATTTTATCTTAAATATATATGCAATATTACAGTGAGATATTTCTCAGTGTTTTCCAACTATCGCCCTGTGAATTATATGATATGAGGAGGATGCTTTTCTGTTGATATATAAGGAAACTGGGTCACAGAACAGTGGAATGTCTATCAAAGATCATCCAATATCTGTGGTTGCAGAACATAACTTCTCTGGTAGGAAAGAAAATGACACAAATGGATACCGATAACTCTAATCAACTTCTGTGAACTCTTTCCATATAATACATTTCTTCACTTCGAGTTTCCTTCACACAAAAAAAGTCACAGTAATTCTCATATTATTTACTTTTGTTCAAATTTTGTTTATAATGGTTTAAAATTATTTTTCATTTATCCATGTGTGTTTTTTTTTATTATAGATTGTGGCTACCATGGAGCAAGGACCACAACTTTTATTTATTTATTTTTAATCTCCTTCTTGGAGATAGGGTATAGAGATTACCATATAATTAGGAGTCAGTGGATGTGTAGCTGATTGTAGTGCTGTATTTTTCATCTTGTATATTTTTGAGTGAAAATTTCCTAACAAAACCCTGATGATTGGTGGTCAGTGAAGTAAGCCAAGGTCAGAGAGATTTCCTGCCTGAGTCTTACACACTGCTTATCTGTGGGCAGATACTATGAAGAGAAGAAAAAATTATTTTAGGCTGAGCATTTGAGGAACTTCTTATATTAAGGTTCAGACAGTGTGTCAGGACTTAATGCTGGTCTTCTGACTTCAAACTCCACACTTTGTTTATTTACTCCTTAAAAAGCACAGACCTGGCATTTTAATACTGGGTTAAATTCTCTTCAACTTTGAGAATGTATTGTGTATAGAAACATTTCTTAATATTAAAATCAAAGAAAAGAGAAGGAAATACTTCTTATGCCACTAAAATGTGTTTATAGTAGTTCATAAACTTAAAAGAATTGAATGTTAAGACATTCTAATAGTGTAACTGAAAAAAACTCAAAACCTTGACTTGAAAAAAAAATTGTCATTGTGGAAATTTTCTATTTTCTGTTTCTGCATCTAGTTCAGTTTATGTTCCAGTTTCTGAGCAGCCAGTTGTTGAAACATTAGTCCCAAGTCAAAATCAAACATTTCACACAAAGAATAGCATTTATCTAAAGTGCAAACTTCTTTGTAACTGGAGTGTACAATTTATGAGCAGAACTCATTTGATCTGATTCTATCATATTCACAAAACAGGCTCATTTTGAAGTGGTACAATAATGCTTTCTAACAAGTAAGGAGCCATCTATGATCCATCCACTTTTTTAGATGTTACCTCACTTGGCCCTCATAATGGAACTATTAATTGAGTAGAAGAGTCATTATGATTAGCATGCCCATTTGAAACTCATGATTTCAAAGCCATGATCAAACAGATTATGGTCCAAAGCATAAGCTGATATGTAATGGGGGGAGGAACATTTAATTAAGTGCTTATTGTGTATTAGAATGACCAAGCACCATTAGATTTTTATATTAGATTACATGAGATGAAATATATAGGTTAAGAACATGACTTCTGTGTTTGAATCCTAGTTTATCACTAATTTTATAATGTTGGACAAATATAAACTCAGTATCATCATCTTAATGGAGAAAATAATTCACTTATAAGATAAGAAAAGTAAATAAGTTAAGGGATATAAAGCTCTTAGCACAGCATCTAGCTCATACTAAGCACTCAATAAATAAAACTCTTAGTATTAATCTAGCTAAACCTCACCACACACACACACACACACGTATCACCAACAATAACCATATGAGCGGAGCAACATTTGTATATTCTTTGTTTATAATCACTCCTTGGATGATCTCATCCAGTTTTTGGCTCTGACGACTGTTTATTCATTGATGGCTTTCAAATATATATCTGTACTGTGCACTTCTTTCTTGAACTTGTATATCCCACTGTATATACCTGACATTTCTTCCTAGATGTCTAATGGCATTGAAAAAGTAATGTACCCCAAAATAAGCTCATCCAGCACCTTCTGCAACTTTCCCCACCCCACATAATGGCAACTCTGTTCTTCCAGTTGCTCAGGCCACAAAACTTGGTGTCCTTCTTGACTTCTCACATTCCTTCTCTCTTCAACATTGGATCCAGAAATAAATTCCTCTCCTGATATTCAGAATGCTATCACTTTCCACTATGCCCTACTTATTACTGTATAGCATACTACTGTTTTATCTTGTTTATTGTATGCCTCCCTGTTAGAAGGAAAGCCTCATAAGGGTAAAGAAAATACAGAAAAATTGATAGTGACAGAAAGGATGTCAGTGGTCGTTTGGGATCCAGGACTGCAAAAGAGCATGAGAAAACCCTGGGGGTGAAAGAAAGGTTCGGTATCCTGACTGTGTCAATGGTGTCTCAAGTGTACACATATGTCAAAATACAGCCCATTGTATCTTTTGAAGGGATAGTTTATTTTTCCACAAATTATACTTCAATAAAGTTGATGAAAAAGTAATATATATCAAATTATGAATACTCAGTGTCTGAGGCTTGACCAAAAAGGTCTAGAGGACCCTAGTAAATAAACTTGTTTCCTTCCCAGGATCCCAGGTCCCAAATACAACTAAAGTTAACCCAAGCAGAATCTGTGTAAGGGGGAGTGACAGTCCCACGCATTTCACCTATGGAGGCAAATGGAAAACATGAATAGGGAGGGAAGAACAAAAATGGATGGTAGAAAACAGACATCACACCAGTTATTTGAACTGAGGGAATTTAATTTAAAGAATTATTAATTACATAATTGAAAAAATAAAAAGAGAACACTGAGGTATTAGGGAGGTAGGAATTGCAGAATGCAATTACAACCCATCAATTTGGGGAAAACGGATGGAAGAGGTTAGAATTATTACAATTTGGAAATTCAGAAGATGGTCCTGGGGGCTGGGACCTAGACTTCTGCTGAGGCACAGGCTGGCTTGTACAGGTATTTCTGAGGCTAGTTTTACAAGAGTCAGAGAAACTACAAATTGGATCAGCCTATAGGAAGAACCTGCTACTATTGGAGTGAAGAGGCATTTCTGGGGTGATGTTTAGAGGGACAGGAAGCAAACAGAAAAAAGCACATTCTTTCTCCCTCCATCAGCATCCCCAGTTGGCATTGCCTAACTGCGAACAGTGAGTCCAAGCTCTAGCACCATAAGAAGCTAGTGGGGGTGGGGACAATTTGAAATTGATTGGGCTTCAAACTCTCTTGTCTTTAAATCTTGGCTTTACACTTACTCGTTTTGTGATCTTGGGCAAGTTACTTAACCTCTTTGAGCCTCAGTTCCACATCAGTAAAATAAAGGTACTATTCCCTTATAAGCTTATGGTAGTAAGCCTTCAATAAATAGACTCTACTATTTATTTGTTTATGTAGTACTAGTTCCCCTCTTACTCTTCTAAATTACTCCTGGCATCATCAATATGGTTTTGAAATTTAGCCATATTGTTGTGGATATAAGTAGTATGTTCTATAATTTTTTTTTTGGTATAGGATTCCATTGTATAAATATACCATAATTTACTTATTCATACTCCTGCTGATGACTATTTGGGTTGTTTCTGGTTTTTTGCTGTTAAGATAGGGTAAGGATAGCATTGTATAAGACTTTGTATGGGCACATGTTTTAAATTCTTTTGGGTAAATGCCCAGGAGTTACAGTGTAGATACATGTTTAACTTTTTAAGAAATTGTGAGTTTCCCCAAGTGTATGAGAAATCCAGTTTTTCCATATCCTAGTCAACATTTGGTGTTGTCAGACTTACTTTTTTCATTATGATCATGGTGTGTCGTATCTCTGATCCCTTTTTCAAGTTTTTGTGGATTCTTAACTGACATCTATGGAGCCTCTTTGGGGTTTGTTCATGAAGTTATATGTAAAAATGTGCGCTTACATTTTCATAAGCATAGAGGCCATATAAATTCCAACTTCTTAAAGCAGTCCCTTGTTCCTCCAAATGTTAACAATCATACAAAGAACAGTCTCTAGAGATATGATTTTTGTTCAGTCTGATGGGCTAGGCTATAATTAACTAGCAGCAATCAACTATTTATGTTCTCACATCTTAAAGATTTTGTTTTACTATAACATGCAGTTAAAATAACACAAATTCTTACTAGCTCTTAATGTCTTAAAATCTCATTTGGCCCAGATTTTAAAATGCCCTCATGTATCCACAGTCCTTTCTATAATGAAATCATGTCCTGTGGCCCTGGGCTATTAGGAAAGGAAATTTACATTTCTGATTTGATTAAGAAAAATTAGTTATGGAGACATTCACAATGAATGTCTTTTGGTCCACCTGAAGCTTGAGCAAATAAAACAGGTAGGGGAAATTTTCACAGACATTCAGCGTGTACTGTAAGGCCTGGTTTATGATTGTAATTAGCTTCATCATTGTAGTCTTTTAGGAATTTGCCTCCTAGATTATTTATTTTCATGTGCATAATTTTGCAAAGGTTTTCAAAGCATCATGTGTGCATTTGTGTGTATGTATGTATGTGTAAAATTTAAAAGTCGGTGAGCTTCAGTAAAGATAAAGTTTCCTTTTTATAAACCTCTCACGTTCACTTTTAGAAGTCACACTGAATGAAGAATTAAAGAAAGAAATGAAAAATGTTTGCTCATTCTGTAGATGTTCTGTTTATGCCCAATTCAAAACATTCCATTAATTTGCAACAGTCATTTCCAGTATAATAAAAAAAGAGTCAGCTTCTAGCATTTATCTTTGTAAGTGCCTTTTGTTAGGAGTCTGGGTTTGAATAAAAGTAAGATAGATCATGTGTTGGCCGATTTACACTACATTCAATACATTGCTTGAGTATTAAAATAATGAAAGAGATACAGTAGGATGGCATTTCTTTCCAGACTATCATAGTCATAGAGGCATTAGTATAGTATCTCACTGAAGGTCATTTGATATGACTAGGGGAGAAATGGAGCAGGGGAGAAAATTCTAATATACTTTAATTTTTTTTGTAATGGATTTATTGAGATATCATTCACATACCATATAGCTCACCCATTTAAAGATGTACAATTCAGTGGTTTTTCAGTATACTCATAGAGCTGTGCAACCATCACCACAGTCAATTTCAGAACATTTTCAACATCCCAAAAGAAATGCTTTACTCTTTAACAGTCACCCACTACCTCCATTTTCCCTCAGCTTTTCCAGCCCAAATAGCCATGGATTTTTATGGATTTGCTTATTCAGGACATTTCACATTAAGTAAATCATATAATAGGTAGTCTTTTATGACTATCTCCTTTCAATTAGTATAAGATTTTTTAGGCTCATCTGTATTGTAACATGTATCCTTACTTCATTCCTTTTTGTTGTTGAAGAATATTTTATTGAGTGGATATACCACATTTTATTTATCTAGTTATTATTGATGGATGTTTGGATTGTTTTTACTTTTTGACTATTGGGAATAAGCCTGCTGTGAACATTTGAATACAACTTTTTGCATAGACATATGTTTTCAAGTCTCTTGGTATATACCTAGGAGTAGAATTACTGGGTCATATGGGAGGTCTGTGTTCAACCTTTAGAGGAGCTGCTAAACTATTTTCCAAAACAGCTGCATTATTTTAGAATCCCTCCAGCAAAGTATCAGGGTTCCAATTTCTCTACATCCTGGCCAACACTTGCTATTGTCAGTCATTTTTATTACAGCTATTCTTATGTGTGTATCAAGTGTAATCTCATTGTGGTTTTGAGTTGCATTTCCTTGATGACTAATAATGTCAAATATCTTTTTATGTGCTTATTAGCCATTTGTATATTTTCTTTGGAGAAATGTCTAATCAGAGTTTTTGCTCACTTTTTACTTGGGTTATATTCTTATTATTGTATTGTAAAAGTTTTGATTAATAGCATGAAATGGGAAAAATGATAATATGGGAACCTCCAAAATAATAATAACATAAAAAATGATTGAGATGCTTAGAATCACATAACTTATGAGATGGAAGACACCATAAAGATGCCTGAGGCAAAACTCTCCTTTTGTAGATGAGGAAAAAAATTATTGTAAAGGTTAAATGATTTCCTAAGAAGCAACATTCAGAAGGTTAAAGAACAGGGACTCAAACCCAAGTGTTTTCATGCAGAATTTTCTACTCTAGCTGATGCACTTCATTGTGTGGAAATGCAGATCTTTGTTTGCCTCTTGTTATTTAAAAATGAGTAAAACATTGATATTTATTGCTGTGGATCATACCAGGTTTTTGTTTAGAGAAGAAAGAATGAATAATGAGTTAGAATGATGCCTCTCAGACTTGAATGTGCATCAGAATTGCCTAGAGAGCTTGTGAAAACACAGTTGTGTCTAACATGCATAATACATAATATTATGTAAATATATATTTTAAATCATGATACATGATGCACAAGTGCCATTGACAAAGATTAAATAATATATAGCTTTTATTATATGGCCTCAAATGAACATTTATTGAATGGAAATTGAAACACATAGCTCAATATGTAGTCTTACAACCATGGGCCCAACCCCTAGAGTTTCTGAGTTAGTAGATCTGAGGAGGGACTCAATAATTTGCATTTTAAACAGTTTCCCAGGTGATGTTGATACCTGCTGGTCCTGGACCACACTAAGAGGACCACTGCCCTAGAGAAAAGAAAACATTACAGTGCCTGGAGCAGGCCTAAATTATGATATAATGCTATATACAAGTGAAAAATCTTTCCAAATGTCCTTATATTTAGTCTCTTTCATTGTATACTTTGGAATACATGACTCACTTTTTCTCATGCTGGCTTGAAAGGGAGATAGTAATAAAAATGCCAGTTCTTTTGGTTTCTCTGAACACAAATTATAGAACTTTATACCATTCAAACATTAGATATAAATACATACAGACAGACAGACAGATAGACAGACATAAATTTATATTTATTTATGAAAACGTTTGACAAGGATATTTGGCTTTACTTTTTACATAGAATGGTTGCTTGTTATACTAATTTATATTTCTTTAGCCCTTTACCTCTTTCTCCCCACCCCGCCTATGGTCATCAGATTGTCCTCTGTATTTGTGAGTCTATTTTTGATTAGTTTGTTCTTTTTGTTATTTAGATTCTGCATATACGTGAAATAATATGATATTTGTCTTTCTCTGTTTGACTTATTTTGCTCAGCATAATAATCTTTAGGTCCATTGTTGTTGCAAATAGTAGGATTTCTTTTTTATGGTTGAGTAATATTCCATTGTATATATGAACCATAATTTCTTTATCCAATCATCTGTTGATGGGCATTTAGGTTGCTTCCATATTTTGGCTATTGTGAACAGCGCAGCCACAAACATAGGTTTATATTAATCTTTATGAATTAGTGTTTTGGTTTTGATTGACTATTTTAAAACATAGCAGCAAGAAGATATTATGATGCAGCTGGAAAGCCAATCAGATTTCTCTGTAAGAGCTAAGTCATGGCCAGGGTACTTAAGAGTACTTAACTTCCATTGGTGCTCTGTAAATATTTGTTGAATGGATGAATGCCTGTCTGCCATGGGTTTTACTTTGGCTTAGTCATGAAACTTTCAAGTTGAAGAACATGGATGATAAGTTTAGCTGTATTTTTCAGACTTCTATATCATGGTGAGAGGCATATGCATTTCATTAAGTCTTTCTGAAACTCTGTACATCTTTTTTTTTTCTTGAGACTTCTGAACTAATATCTATACTTAAGCATTAGGCCTTAGGTGATCAAATATATTTAAAATTGAATACTACACACCTGACACAAATGATGCTACTCAATTATTCCTGAATTCTCAGAGAATTCTAAAATGTAGCATTTGGAATTATCCAGTGAATCAGCCTAAATAGAGTATGTTTTAAGTCTTTTGTATACTATTGTTTTGGTCGAATCTAGTTTAAGAAGTAAGGAAATTTTTATAGATAACCTTAGAATACATGTCAATCATTTTAAAAAATAGATCCAAGGTTGAATTATCTATATAAAACTTGGAAAATTTTCATGATATAAGATATTAAGGCCCTATTTCTAGAACCAGTTAGCAAATTATTTTCCTTTTTACCATTTTCTAAAATAGGTAGCCAACAGGCTAATTGCATTTTGAGGCGAGCACAGTGGAAAGGTCCATGGCCTTTGATGTAAGAGTTGTGTTCATATTCTGGCTTTGTTACTTCCAGGCTACTTGACTATAGCAGATGCTGTGTTGTGTTGCTCAGATCCCTATTCAGGACTGAATTACTTAGTTTCTCCAGCTACTGCAAGTGCTGTGGATGGCATATGGTTGGTTGTTGTGGGGGTAAAATATTCTGGCTCCCTCATCCCAACTTGGGACAACTCTTAAGCATTGTCACAGCTCTAGAGCTTTCCCATGGAATCAACTGAGGCCTCACTAAGACTGCGTAGAAGCCCCATCTTCCCTTGGCCTAATCCTGCTTTCTTTCCTTCTCCTCCCTGTAATGATCCTGAGAATACTCTCTATACTTTTTTGAACACAAATCTCAGCATCTGCTTCCTAGGAACCCGATATGTAATGTCAGTGATCTTTTATGTTATTTAACTTCTTTGACCCTAAAAGATGTTTTCTATAACAATACCTGTCTCATTTCAGGTTTTTATCATAACTATATTAGATAATGTGTTTGACTGGCCCTGGCACAGTGTAAGAGACAAGATAGATGCCCAATAATATTAAATTCATTCCTGTTATCCAGCTAGATTTCCTTCTTGTTTGTAGTTAAGTCAGTTTTTTCCCCTGACTACTTATCTTGTGCAACCACAGATAATAGCAGAATCTGAGATCTGAGATTCTGTGAAAATTTTCAGTGGGTTTGCCAAACCTCAGACAGCATTATTCTAGGACTAGTTATAAAGAAAGAGGGTTTACAAAATATTACCACAGAGCTAAGTAGGCCAGGCTATGATTCCTAATGACTGCTTCTGAACTTGGTTTCCTCTGACTGCCAAGATTGTGGATGAAAAACTTTGTTTTTCTAAGTTAATAGTCTCACGTTTGATTTAAATAGTCAACTTGAGAGAACATAATGCCACTTTGAGAGCCAATTTTTTTTAAGATTTTGCTTTTTTCTCCTTAAAAATATCATATAGCAAGAACATACTAAAGCACTTCACTGCAACCTATTGGATCATATCATAGGTAAAGCCAACAGTGTCATGCAAATGGTATAGTACTACTCATTAAAACTGGAACATCTATAATACACATGTCACTAAAACGGGTTAACCCAGACAAGGACTCTCAGAGTGATGATGATTGTTCACTTTGATAAACATTTATTAATAATAATTCTGTGTTATGTTCTGAAGTTGTAGAGATGAATAAGACATAGTCCTCCTCTTTCAAAAAACTCATCTTCTAGTCCTTGAGGTTGCTGACTTTGTGGGATTCTTTGTTGGTAAAAAAAGGGGGATCAGAAATAAAATGTCAAGTATTGTTTTTAACCATAATAGTATCTATGTAATAGTGAAAGAGTAGCTAACATGGATTGCTTATTATCTGCCAATATCCATTCTATTCTTCTTCCTTTTAATAAAACATCACTTCCCCTACAATTTTAACTGGGCATATATTTATCTAGATAGAGACTACATTTCCCAGCCCTCTTTGCTGTTAGATGTGGCCATGTAACTGACTATATTTTGGCCAATGGGTTATAAACAACAGTGATGTCTGTGGTTTCTGAAACATACCTTAAAAAAAGAAGCTCTTTGCCACCACTTTTTCCTCCACTGCCAGCTGGGAAATGACTCATCTACAAATGAAAGCTATATATTGAAAACGTAGAGACATCTATGGGTCACTTTAGAATACCACATAAGAAATAGATTTCTGTCCTACTTAAGCCCCTATATTTTAGGTTCTCTTTGTCATAAAACTTAGTCTATACACTGACTAATTAATACCTGTATTATCTTATTTAATCCTTATAATTATGTGAGGTATTTAATGGCATTCCCATTTATAGATGAAGAAACTGAATCAGAATTTGCCTAACCAAGTAGGGAAATTGGAATTGAAATCCAAATAATCTATATTCAAGTCTAATTATTTTCAGGAGAAAACTAAAATATTTTCTAGTCTAAAAAGTAAAAGATTATAGAGACATGACCAAAAGTTCATAAAATGAAGTAAAGATAGTTTAAACCAGTCTGGTTCATCAAATCTTATCTATTAGAATTTGAGGGCTTCTTTGAAGATTGAAACTAGAAGAATTAAAGTTAATAAAAAGAGGAATTGTTCTATTCTTACATAGAAAGTTAACTAAGAGAAATCTCTACCCCAAGAAGTGAAGATTAATAGTATAAATTGGTTGACATTTGCTTAGGTCATCCATTCACAACAGACTCAGATTATGGACATTTTGTGGGTATATGAGTACATTCTTAACTTGTAACTTTAAGTTTTAAAGAAAAATTCTGCCTTCCCCACAAAGTTCCCTTTGCAGCCTCTCTCTGCCAGAAATCTCAGATGGACTGGCTGGCACAGCATGACATTCCTTAAATTCTCATGCTAGCATAGCATACAAAGCTGTGAGCAGCTATGCTGCCAGTAACTTCAACGAGAAAGAAGTAGACCATATGCTAAGATATAACCTCTGTAAATATCCTTAAATTCACAGTGATGAACAAACAGGTGTTTAATAACCAAATTTTAAAATTACATCATAGTCTGGGTTTCAGAAGATCATCAATTTATCCTATATCCACAATCAGATGACTGCAGATTATCTTTGAGTAGGTTGCTCTTGGAAGTTTTCTGATGTGAGGACCTTCAGCATGAAAGAGTGACATAAGTTTGTTCTTGTCTTTGGGATGAGCCATACTCCCCTTTGTGTGGTCTTAAGTTATTTGCCTTCTTTCCTTTTCTTCCAACAACTGTGTTTTGATACAAATTACACCACTCTCTCCCCCTTCCATCCATATCCTCCCTTCTCCTCTTACCCTGTTTCTCTCTATTTATGCTAGAGGAAGGAATGTCCCTCCTTTCAAATATCAAAGCCTAGACCCCCTTTGTTTCCATTTTTTGTTGTGATATTGTCCATCAATGGTCCCTCTCAACTGACTCCTCAACCTTCCCATCTGGTGACCTCTGTCCCTTCTTAAAACACACACACACACACACACACACACACACACACACCACTCTTGTGGTATTTTGTAATGTGTTAGGTTGGCTAGGCTGAAGTAAATTTCAAAGAATTCCCTTTCCTGTATATTTGTACTTATTTTGACCACAAAGGAGATTCTTGTGAGAGGTTTGGAGGGTGGAAGTAAAGGAGCAACCATCTTAGAGCTCACAAACATTACTACTTACCTGCTGGCCCACCTGGTTGCTATGAGGCAGCACCTCCATCTGCAACTGCTCTACCTTCCACTGGACCCTCATTCTCTACTTTCATTCCTAGGCTGGGTATATGTGTTCAGCTCTGTGAGGAATGTTCTTGCTTCTGCACGGCACTCACACCGGTGTGGTCAGAGATAGCAAGATCTGACACAGGCTTCGGTCCACCCTATGGAGCTCCAGCTTATGTTTGCGGGTTCCAAACTGTTCTTGATCTCCTCCACTTTATATCCATCTTCCCTTCTATTTACTCTGTGGAGTTCATTCTCTAGCTTCAGACACAAAGACAGCCTCACAGAGACTCCTTGACTAGCTACCATAATTCCATCAGCTCAAGCCCCGTAACAAATCTGTGTGTGTGTGTGTGTGTGCACGCACGCGTGTGCGTATGTGCACTCCTAGTGGTTGATTGTTACTGATACACACCTTTTGACATTTTTACTTGACACCCTTAAATCGTATACTGCCCACATTCTTTCTTTTATTTCATCTCAACATTCTCTAGAACATAGTTTATATTCAGAACCTTGCTACAACATATTCATTTGTTTGTCAAAGAGACTAGCTGCATCAGAATGCCTCTGAAAAACACAGTAAAATAGAGATGCACAGTAAAATTCAAGAAACAGTGCTGTTTTAAGTGGAGTATAGAAAGTAAATAAGACCAAAGAAGGTGAGGGAAGAAGGCCCAGCTCACAGTTAAGCACTGGAGATATCCAGTAGACAGATGAAGATAGGGATTAGCAGTCCTGCTCAGGGAACCTGGGCCTTGGTGACCTCATTGATACTGCTCTTTCTGGGCACCACAAGTTATTTTTTGTAGTGCCTGAAAATGTGCATTTCTAACAAGTTCCCAGCTCATGCTATTGACCTGGGGATCACAACTTTGAGAAATACACACACACACACACACACACACACACACACACACACACACACACACCTCTTTTTGTTTACTGTAAGGGTTGCTGTAGAGTCTTCTCTCCCTTCTTTATTAGACTGTCAATTCTTTTAGGGCTTATTCTTTATATCCTTAGAGTTTAGCAATGTGCCTGACCAAACAGACATTTCATGAATGTCTATTGATTCCCTGTATAGTTCTGCCTCTCTTCTATTCCCTAAAAGTTAAGGACCCATTTCTTTTCAGCAAAAAATTCTATTGTACAAAGCATTCTTTAAGATGTGGAATTATTTACACCCCCTGCAAAGTTCAGAGATATGAGCAGTTGGACACTATTTCCAGTGAATTGCGCATAATCCACTCTCTGTTTTTTTTTTTTTTATTGGCCTGGAAAATTAAGCTAATTATCTTTTGGTTGTTGGCAACTTCTCAATAAGAGATCTGTCAAGTGTAATACTATCACAAGGCATTTGGCTACATAAAGAAGAGAGAAATTATACATGAAGAATAAACATTTTTACCCCATTGGGGGCAAGAAAGGGGTGAGGAGAAGAAAACTACATTAATAGTTTAAATGCTCTTTTCTCATGAGAGTATTGGTTTATACCAGTTAACACTGGGTTCCCAGAGATGATGCAATTCTGTTTCAGTGCTGCTTTTCCCTGACAGCTCAAAGCTTGGCTTCATCCCAGAACTGTTTTCTAGCCTGATGTAACTCCCCAGTTGAGCTATGAAGAGAGAACACTCTCAAAGTAGGTTTTTAATCTTTCATAGTGTTTTTGGAATTATTGTGTTAAGGTGTCTAGGGGCCCTCATGTACCAGATTCTTCAAATAATATACTTTCTTGTAAGTTGGTTTAAAAAATATAACTGGGTATTAGAATATGAATATGATAGCCTGTGAAATTATAAAGTATAATTACATTTTCCTGTTGTTATTCTAAGTTGGATACAATCCATAGTGATTTATCTTTTAGAATAAGGCAGCATGTTTATAAGGTACTCACTTTACAGTGAGACAGCTAGGGGAGAGAGATTTAATCCTAGCTTCTACTTTTATTTAAATAGGATCTATATATTTTGGAGGCATTCAGAATTGGTACAGAAGTGGCAAATACATGACTGACCAGTCATGACCACTGAGCCCAAATACATCTTCATGATGACCACTGAGCCCAAATACATCTTCAGAATCCTCCTCAACACATTAAGTTATATGGGTAGAAACCTGGAATCTGGAGTCAGGACAGAGCTGAGTTTGAATATACATTACTTTACTTACTAGAGACATGGCCTTGGACAAGGTACTAATCTGTAAGCCTTTGTAAAAAAGGGTAATACAGAAGGTCCTCACTTAATGTAATTGATAGGTTCTGCTACTTTAAGTGAAATGATGTATAATGAAACCAATTACTAGAGGCTAATTAATGTAAATAAGAATTATGTACAAAGGCACCCCATCAATGTGATAACCATCCCCATCCATTTCCACATACATGCTGCCACTCTAATTCAATATACCTTCATCTCGTGCCTAGATTTCTGAAATAGCCTCCTGCATGGGCTCTCTCCCTCTATTTTTGCCTAACTTCCAATCTCCGTCTTGGCCAGTTTGACATTTTTAAAATACAACCTTGGCCCTGATCCCTACTTAAAATTCTTCCTAGGCTCTTGTAATAAAATGTAAAATCAAGAACTGGGCCTCTATGGAATGACAGAAATTTGTCTCTACCTCTTTCTCCATCCCCATCTCATATCCTCTTCCTCTTCGCTCAACATCATAGCTATATTGGCATCTTACAGATCCTCAAATGAGCCAACCTCTTTCCTTTCTCAGGGCCTTTGCACATTCTATTCCCTTTTCCTGGAATGCTATTTTCCCACTCTTAATCTTCTTGACTCTGATTCCCTCTTTAGGTTTCAGTTCAACTGTTTCTTCCTCAGAGAAGTCTTCACTTATTACAACTCCCTAAGGTATAGCCCCATTATTTTCTGTACACTGTTTCTATTTTTCCTTCAAAGAGCTTACCACAGTTTATAATTCTACACATAACTCTGCTTTTTCCATATTTCTCTCCCCTCTAAACCATGTGATGTTTATGTGTTTAATCACTCTCCTAGCTTAGGAAAAGTCTTAAGCAGGTTCTTTTTAGCTTCACGAGCATAAGAACAGAACCTTTCCCTTCCTTACTGTCACACAACAACGGTACATTGCAAGGGCCCCACCTTCCTTCATGGTGGTGCTTACTGTGTCCTGGTATCTTATAATGGGTAGTTGCTCGGAATACTTTTTGGAATAGGTTAAAAATTTTTTATAACAAATTATAACATTTTAGTGGCTTAACACAATAAAAAAAATAACTCCTGTTTACACAATTCAAATGTTTCTGAGACCAGAAATCCAGGGGTTTTTCTAAGCAGGGACTCAGGAATTAGGCTCTATCCATCTTTTGGTCCTGACACCTGCTAGGTCCTCAGAGTCCTTCATCTATATCTGGAAGGACAGGGAAGAGGAATCAGGGAGGACTGCTTTGGACAGAATAGAAAGTGGTATGAGTCACTTCCTCCCACATTCCATTGGTCAGATCTCACCAGTTCATAGTATAGCTTCATTTCTAACTGTAAGGGAGGCTGGAAAAGAGAATCTAACCGTGTGCTCAGGAAGAAGAGGCAAACATGGAGTTTGGAGCCTGGAGAAAGGGTGGTTGGTATAGGACCAGGCGTGGGTGATGGGTTCTGATGCACCCTTGGCTACCATCTGGTCTTAGATGGACACAGATTTTCCTCACTAGAGTCCTGGGCAGAGATATGGCTTGTACTCATTCATGGCCCCTTTAGGTCTGGATTGTCACCTTCTTTCCCAACTCACTTGTACGGGAGTTCTCTTGCCCTCTGTCTCTCTTCCCCTTTTCAGCTCAGAGGAATCTTTTTTGACCTAGTGGAATATCTGTGGGGGATGAAGCCCTGTTTATGCTGGCATTTTGTCTATTTCTAATGTCATTTCTAATCCCCTAAAATATAGATCTGCTTTTTTTCCCTCTGCTTTCTGCTTGTTACTTCTTTCCCCCGAGGCAATGAACACAGCCTAGCTATGTGAGTGGAAACAGGGAAAGGAAAAAAAGGGAACTATTAGGAGAAATAGCATTAGTTAATATTTCAAAAACATTGTCCCACAAAAAATATAAGCTCAATGAGGGTAGAGACCATGTCTATACATTCACCACAGAATCTAGCAAATGGACTCAGTAAATATTTATTGAAGAAATAAATGCATGAATAAGCACATGAATGTTGTAAGAAGCAGCATTTCTCACGATGACCTCTTGTATCCTGATTTTTTACACCTTCTTAGGCTCTCCTTCTCAACAGGATGTGAGCAGTACTCTTCAGGCAGGGAGACCAGAGAGAGCTGTAGTTATGGTGCCTTGGGCTTTGCAGGTTTGATATATTGCCAATATACTTTTATGTGCACACACATACACATGGAGAGAAAAAGTAATCAAAGAAAACAGAACAGAGAACAATAATAAAAGGAAGAGGAATAAAAATACCCAGTGCCTGGCACATAGGAGCCCCATAAATGTTTATTGAATGAGGGAAAAGAAGAGGTGCCCAGTTTGCGCCATGCAGGGTCTGAAATGGGTAATTCATAAACATGCATCGAATTCCAAAATCCTTTTTTTTGAAAGTTTATTAAAGAGATCTATGTTGTAGCCTCGTCATAATGTCACTGTTGTCCTTAAGGGATAGACTAGGTTTGTTTTTCTAGATGGTCTTTCTGACCCTCAAGGAATGTATGAGTTCTGTAGAGTGCTGGGGAGAAATAACTCATGACAGAGAGAGGCAGAATCAGGAGGCACAGATGGTTCCCACTCAACATTGAGAAGGAAAATGATGTCGCTTAAGATGGGTTCTTTATCCCTGGTTTCTATGCTGATTTTTTGCGGGGGAAATGGGAGGCAGAATTTAATGATAAGCTTTCTTTTTGTTTATTTTTGTTTTTGAAATCTTTTCTCGACTTTTGTGGCAGACACCAAAGCTTGACACTCCCAACTCTCACATCAACCCTCCTTCTTCCTGGCCTGTGTCTATTATACAGGCTGGAAAAAAAAATCCTCCATTTATTGACCTGTCTTGCAGCCAGAGGAGGCCATTTGACACAATTCTGGACAAGGGACATGTTAACTCTCCACCATTTCCCCCTTTTCCTATTTGAATGGACAAGATGGTAGCAGCTGTAGCTTCTGTTTTGTGACCATGATGGAGAGGTAAGAGACCCACAGAGATGTTGGCCCTGACATTGTTGAACCACTGAATCAATGCTAGCAGACTTTCTCTTATCTTGGGGAAAATAGACCCCTCTTTGTTTAAGGTACTACAATGAAGGATTTTGTCACCAACAGCCCAAAGTATTTTTTGCTGGCTCTATTCTTTCTTTTCTTTTTTCCAGATAAAAATAAATGAGCCAGCTATATTTAATAAATATGACAAATTTTCCACATAATATTAAAACAAGATTTTAAAATATAGACTTGCAGAATAGGCCAGATAAGTTTGAAAAAGGATACAGTTGGAGGATTCACACTGCCTAATTTTAAGATTTATTCTAAAACTAAGTCTTTATAAAATCGTTATAAATCAAGACAGTGTGTTATCGGCAAAAAGATAGACACATTGGTCAATAGAACACAATACGGAGTTCAGAAAAGATGGAATTGCAAAATATTAATCACTGCAGAATATTTCCACACAGAGGAAATATCCAATAACCCAAATTACCTCTTCTACTTAGAGATTCAAGTCAGCTCAATCCCAGTGACTTAAGCCTGAGATAAATTGTAATTATAACAAATATGTTTAAGAGTAACTACTATGTTAGTCTTTTCCTTGACTAGCTTGTACTTTTCTAATTTCTAGTCTTATGCTATCTCTCTTATCTGTTTGGAGTTTTAGGAATACTCCTTTGCCAGTCCTGGCAGTGAGAATTTTCAGCACCACCTATACCGCCTCCAGTCTGGAGCAGGTACAAGGATTGTTCTTTTAGGGTTTCCATTGATCTTTTCCTGCCCTTAATGATTTTTTTTTCTCCAAGACACATCATCCAGCCTCCTCTCTGTTATCTGAGGCTCCACAGTTTCTTTCTTTCTCATTCCTTCCAGGAAGCTCTGAATCAGATTGTTTCACCCCCTTACTTAAAACCTTCAGTGGATTTCCCTTTTCATGGGCTCTGTTTCTTCAACACAGTGGAGGTATTGGGGCCTTTGTTCTTTTTGGTCACCGGTCAGGAGCACTCTGTCCCCACTTCTTGGTATTCCTAACCCTGTCTAGACATGATGGTCTCCAACCAAATGTCTTCTTTTCAAACAGGCTTTCCTGTCCATTCTGTCTCTCCACCCTGAATCATTTCACCTAGTTTTTACATTTTCTTCAAAGCTTTACGAGTCTCCAATTATCTTGTTAATTATTTTGTATACTTTTATAAACTCCATGAGAACAAGGACCTTATCTGCTAAAAGATGACATTTGCCTTTGGTTTACAAGAAAATGAGTACTTGTGGACTTTTCCCTTCAGGGTAAAGTCCACAAGTACGCTGGCCCTCTTTCCACAGAAAAGTCCAAGTTATTTCCATGTCATTATTAACAGCATTCCTTTCATTCTCAAAAGTGTGCCCTTTGGAGTGTCAATACCTTGTTCTGAGTCCTTGTCTTGGGTCCTTAATGCTAAGAATTATGTTTTTGCGATCTATGCTCTTTGTAACCATGCCTTTCTTACATAATGATGGCCTCAACCTCAATGTGGATGTTATGTAAAGGAGGGAATGAGTGTGGGGTAAATGAGCAAACAATCTATGAATGACAGCTACATCAGTTAATATAAAATTATTTCTCTGTTATAAAGGTATGTTTGATGACTTTTAGTAATTGCCGAGTATTCCAGGATATGGATGACTGATGATTTATTTAACTAATTTCTTATTAGTGAATATTTCAGTTCTTTCCAATTTTTTCCCTGCTATCTATGTTGTGAAAATGCACATTCTTGTATTTTTGTTTTTGTATACATGTGCAAAATTTCATCAGGATAAATTTCTACAGGTAAAATTGCTGTGTTGAACTGTATGTACATTTACAATGCTAATGATTATTGTCTAAGGTGATTTTAAGTAGGAAATTAATATAACAATTTTCTTCCCCTGAAGCAAGCACGTGTTTCCGTTCCAATATCGGGCTAACACACTTTTATTTCACTCGTACATACAAATCTACCCTCTATAAGGAAGAAGGTTTGTATATTCTAACTATATAATTATCTTTTGCACTCCCAGCATTCATTTAGTGATCTCTAATGAATGCATATGGAGTGAATTCATAGATTGTTAGCAGTAATATATTTTCTGTGTTAATTTTAGGCTATTTAATAGTCACAGATGGGTGGATCACTAGTTTATGCATGTTTTTTTAAGCCAAGAGTACCACTATCTACAAATTTAATGGTATAGTTATATGCTAAAATCTGAATTAAAGCCAGTCTATGGGTTTCCTTTTGAATTATACACATAAATCACAATATATTAGAGCTGTAAGGGATCTTATAAATTGCGTGCCTCAATTTATAGTTTGGGATGTGAAAAAGGCACCACACAGATGGGGTCCCAAAATTGAACATATGAGCCCTGACATGCCCAGTGAACAGGAAAACAGTGTCCTTACCTGGGTGTCCCTTCCCCTGAAGAGCCCAGAGCCATCCTGGTCACTTTCATTTCAACTTCTGGAGTCCCAGCTCAGATGTATATACTCCTTCAAGGCTAGAGGACTCTGCTGCCCCACAGGGACTGGTGACTCCAGTAAATGCTCCTAGTGTAGACCTTTACTTGGGCCACTTCTCTCCTTCAAGGGGCCAGAGAGGAGATCCCCAGCTTAGGGGTAAGTTCAGCTAAGGGTGGGCTCCAGGCAAGCCTGGCTTGGACTCCCATCATTATTTCTCCTCATAGTCATTCACACAGCCACTTCAGCAGGACCCACTCCTGCTTCCTGGTTCCTGGCTGGGTCCCATCTGCAGTGTGCACTGACATACAGCTCCCTTTTCAACTTCTAATCTTTGCAAAGACCGAGCTGGTGGTCCAATCTTTTCTTCTTGGTAAGTTTATCTGAGAGGTCTTACAGCCCTTTCCTGATTCCAAGCTCTGCTCAGGGCTACCCTCATCCACCCTGACTAGTTTTAATTTCTGAGACAAAGGTGGAAGGCTTGATTGCTTCCCATTCTCAGCCCCTGGGCTCCAAATGCAAATT
This sequence comes from Macroglossus sobrinus, assembly GCA_004027375.1. Taxonomy (NCBI): domain Eukaryota; kingdom Metazoa; phylum Chordata; class Mammalia; order Chiroptera; family Pteropodidae; genus Macroglossus; species Macroglossus sobrinus. The sequence goes on from PVKZ01002457.1 coordinate 170,094, forward strand.
TGGCTACTCCCTCCCATCAATCTTTAGGCTCTACATATCAATATTTTCTGTCTCCCTCATACACAGACATTAAATCCCATTTTACCCATCCATTCTACTGAAGATTATTTAAATCCAGTCCCCTCATTTTAAAAATGGGGAAACTGAGGCTCAGAAAATTTACTTACCCAGGGTGACACCCCTGGGCACGACAGACCAGAGATAAGAATTCTTGCCCTCTGTATCATAAGCCAGGGCTCTCTTATTTCCACTGAAATGTGTCAATTTTGTGAGTTTTCTCTGGTGAGTTTTGAAATCCTCAGTCACTTTCTCTTCAGCAATCTTGGCCACATTCCATGCTGAAATATGCTCAGACATGCTGGGGACCTTTTCTTTAGCTAATAGTGATTTTCAGAGTCAAAACCAAATCTCTCATTAAAATTAGCTGCTGTTTCAAAAAATCCACATCCTTGTTCCCCTTTATTAGGAAGGAATAATCAAGAGGTAGCGCTGAGCACATTCACTGCCCTAGAATGGCCGTTACGGCCTCTCAGTGACCTCACGAAACTAGAAAGACGTGTGCTGCAGCCCAGCATTTGGTGCAAGTCTCCCTTCCAGTCGCAGCTCTGGACTCTCCATTGGGTCAAACCTTTTTGAAGTGTTCCCAGTTCTATTTCATTCTAAACATTTGTCACTTGTTGGATAGTTTAGGGAAGCACCTGGAAAGCAATTAGAGAGGGAAGAAATCCATCTGAAAAGTAATCTCAGTCCACTGAGTCATGGTTTTTGAGCTCCAGGGCTAGAATTCTTACCTGTGGCCTGGAGTTCCAGGTATATACTCATTCTTTGGAAGAGCTTTGGATGCAGTTTGAGAGCGGACCTGTCAGTGTGGGGAGGAAGGGAGAGTAGTAGGAGTGTTCACACTTAAAGTCCTTCTTCTGAGGAATTCTATTCGAAAAGCCCAGAGTTTTGCTCCACGTTGTCAGAATTTGAGTAGTCGGCCTGCCTAACATTGGGTCAGACTGCCAGCTGACACGTTGTCAGAAAGTCATTCTACAAAGACAACTTCCAGAAATTCCTGAAAAATATCTTTTAAAGAATCTTGTTTTCATCTTAATTATCTTTTTTAGTGAACATGGGGTAAAGACTTAATTCTCTAGGTTGCATCCATACATTTTACTGAAATGTTGAAATCCCACTTTATGTTATCCATGTTGGTTCATATCTATCTGAGAATTTCTAGGCCAAGGCAGTACATTGAAGCAGGTGAGGAGCTTTTAGAAATTCACAGTGTGCTGGCCACCCCTGGGAGCAATTAAATCAGACCCACTGGTGGTGACACCTAGGCATCAGTACTTTTTAAAACTCTCAGATGATTCTGTTGTGCGGTTTAGTTTTGAGAACCACTGCCTAGAAATTGCTACCTGCAGGCAATAATTTGCCTGAACGCTGAACTCTAAGTTTTGAGAGGGAAGAAATTTGTTTGTTGACCCTTGCTAATCCCTGACACCTACAACACGTCCTGGTCCATGGTTAGTATTTAATATATATTTACTGATTGAGTGAATTCATGCTTATTTTGAAGTCCATAAGGATGTAGATAAAGAAATGCTCTGTCTTGTGCCTAGGGATAATGTTGCACATCTCCAGTCATGGTGCTGGATCAGTGTTAGAGGGTTTTATGCATCCTAAAATCATGGAATGTTTATGGTCCTTGGAAAGAGACCTGGCTGGCCATGGCTATGGGGATGCTTGCGGGGGATCAACACAGGTGGCTGTTTACCAACTAGAATGACAGCATTTTAATATTTTAACACTATGTCCTCCTGTACTTGTGTATAAATGGGCCACAGTGGTTTAAGGTTTTGGTCCTTCTACAGTTGCCAGGGATTTCCTATTCTGACAGTCTCTATGTGATCTGATGCTGTCTGTTCTCTGACTTCATCTTCTTTTGCTCCCCAGTTCCTTCTCCCTGCACTCCAGCCACACTGGCCTTCTCTGTGTTTCCTGAATACTGTCAAGCTCTTTCTTGCCTTAGGGTCTTTGCACTTGCTGTTCAGTTTGCTGAAACATTTCCCTGATGGAAAGGGCTGCAGAAGTGGAAACAAAGAAGATAATGACAGCAGCCAGTTTGGCAAAAATCTGCCATGTGGCGCCTTTAGGTAAATTTTCAGTTCTTTAGATAAAATGTTCAACACCTCAAATTTCTTTTTATTTTCTCTCTCTCTCCTCAAAAATATTCTATTTTGGCTGCCAGAATATGAAGATTATTTTTTTTCTTTATGTTTCTGCAATAAATCTCCTAATTTTCTTCCCCTTTCTACTTCATACTCCCTGCCCACTCCCTTCCCCAGATTAATGCTTTATTCTGGCTAAGGAAATGCTTCTTATTAAAAAAAAAGGAGAAAAATGCACATTTATATAGTTTAAGATATTATCCCAGTTACATTTATAATAGTTACTCACAATAGGCTCAAGCACTGGGCTGAGTACTTTTTACACATTGTCCCATTTAATCTTCATAAGAGTTCATTTTACAAATGAGAAAACTGAGACCTTCGGTTGTAGAAGAAATGCTTGAGGAATTGTTTCTTGTTAAATGGCAGATCACAATTTGAAACCAGGGTTGCCTGACTCTGTAGCCCATGCTCCTAACCCTTGCTCTCTCTGTAAGATCATCATCAGTAAGGTCTCCTTTACAAAGCTCTAAGATTCCTTCATGTTACTTATTTGCTTGAAGCTTGCTTACTGCTCTAAGGAGTATATACTAACTGCAAACTGCAGGGCTAAACTTAAAAAAGAAGACAGCCAAAAGAAGCATGACACAGAGTGATCATAATGGCAAACAAATAACAGAAGAATAAGAGAGAGTCTCTGTACAAAAGGCTTTTCCTAATCTAGGAAGTGGCAGTGATATTTCATCATGAAGCTCAGTCTAGCAAGAATGGGCCACCAAGCTGAATTATATTTCAATATCTTATCTTCATGTTGGGCATATAAGCAATGGTACATACTGTATGCATGATTATTTTTCTTTGTGTTAAGGCATGTCATTGATGCAATAAATTTCTCTTAATTTATAGTATCTCAGTTAGGATTCTCAAAAAACCATGGTTTCTTAGTCCTAAATTTAGCATAGTTGAAAAATATTTCTTTACAGCTTCTATCATTTTTACTTAATCCTAAATTATTAATACTTCCAATTTATTCCTAAGAAGTTACTATTTTACTTTCTAATTATTCACGGGAAAGATTTAAGTGAAAACATTTTAACTTTTGTATTTTTTTTCTTGCACCATGCTGTTAAAAAATAATGGCAAAGTGTGGTCCCTGGACTAGCAGCAAGTACGTCACCTGGGAAACTTATCTGAAATGCAAATTCTTGGGCCCTACTCTAGATCATATGTGGTCTCCTAGAAGCTTTATCGTTTTAACTTTTGCATTTAAGTTTATAACTCATTTTTTTTCATATATTTATCCAATTGAACCAGTACCATTAATTAAAAAAAGACTTTCCTTTCTCCAATTAAATTACCTGAGCTCTTTTGTCCAAAATCAATTGACTATAAATGTACGGTCTATTTCTGGGCTCCCTAATCTGGTCTATTAATCTATTTGTCCTTCAGCAGTCCAACACTGTCTTGATTACTGTATCTTTATGGCAAGTTGAAATCATGTAGGGTGAGTCTACAACATTGTTTGTTTGTTTATTTAAGTCTTCTTTAATTTCTCTTGGCAATGTTTTTTTTTGGGGGGGGGGGTTTGTCTTTTGTTAAATTTTTCCTAAGTTTTATATATGTAATTTAGTGCTACTGTTAATGGTATTTTTAATTTTGTAAAATATACATAACAAAATTTTATCATTTAAACCATTTTTAAGTGTGCACTCATATTAAGTACATTCTCACTGTTGTGCAACCGCCACCACCATCCATCTCCAGAACTCTCTTCATCTTCCCAAACCAAAACTCACTACCCATTAAGCAATAATTCCCCAGTTCTTCCTTTCCTTTAGCTCCTGGCAACCACCATTTCACTTTCTGTCTCTATAAATTTGACTATCTTAGATACTTCATATAAGTGGAATTATACAGTATTTGTCCTTTTGGGACTGGCTTATTTTACTTTGCATAATATGTTTACGTTTTATTCATGTTCTAACATATATCAGAATTTATTTCTTTTGAAAGGCTGAATATACCATATTTTGTTTATCTGTTCATTCATCAATAGATGCTTGCTTCCATCCTTTGTCTATTGTGAACAATGCTGCTATGAACATGGATATACAAATATCTGAATACTTGCTTTCAACACTTTTGAGTATATACTTTAAATAGTATTTATAAGTCTCTGTTTTCCAAATATTTAATGCTAAAATATAGAAATATGACTGATCTTGATCTTGTATCCTGTGACTTTTGTAATTCACTTATTAGTTCTACTAGTTGTTTAGTACATTCTTGAAAATATTTTATACATATATTCTTGTTGACTGTCAATAATGACAGTTTTACTTCTTCCTTTTAAGCTTTATTACTTTTACTGATTTTTCTTGCTTTAAAGCGTGACTAAGACATTAAGGACAATGTTTAGTATAAGTGGTGAGAGTAGACATTCTTGGCTCTCTCCCAGCCTTAGGGTGAACGTGTCTGATATTTCACCATTAGAGAAAACATTAGTTGCATATTCTTCATTGATGCTTCTATCAGATGGAGGAAACTCCTTTCTATTCCTGCTTTTATCAGTTTTTTAAAACAGCTTTACTGTGGTATGATATATAAAAAACTGCATCTGTTTCATGTGTATTATTTGATGAGTATGAATACATGTGTACATCAGTGAAACCATAATCAAATTAATAAACATCTCCATAACTTCCAAAAGTTGTTATGCATCATGCATGTGCATTAAATTTTGTCAAATATCTTTTTGCGCCTATTGAAAAATATAACTAGCAAAGGGCAATGAATTTTATGGACTAATAATCATTCAACTTTTAAGATAAGGTGAAAGGCTTTGCTACCTGGAAAAAATTCAAATTTGTATAAACTAATAAAGAAGAGAAAATGGTTGTTGGGGCGGCAACCAACAATGGTGGTATAATAAGCCCTCTCAACTCAGTTTTGGAATTTTGTGAAGTTTATGTTACAAATAAATTAATAAAATAACTTGCTACATGTGATATTTTGTTTCACCTGTCCATCTTGCTCATGACAGTCAAATTTGTCTTCTTAAAGTATAGGAATGACCATGCTACAACTTTGCTCATAAAATTTGCTGGCCACCTATCCCTGCAAAACAAATTCCATTGCACAGTATCCAATGTCTTTCTAGATTTGACTGTATGTTGTCTTTTTAGTAGTATCTTCCATTGCACTTCTTTCTGCCTTTGTCACACATTTACTCTTCCTCTGACATGCTGTACATTCTGGTGTCTGTTATTGCTTATGTCTTTGCCCTCCTTATGTACGCCACAATCCATTCATCTTTTATAATGCCATCCACAGTATTTCCTGTTGGAATTGATCTCTATTACCCCTGTGTTCCTATTGTGCCTATAATGCTTTCTTATAGGATATTTAGTGGCAAATATGTTTGGATTCTGTTTTCCTCAACTGTGTATCCCTACATTGTCTCACATAGGGATGGCAGAGAACACAGAAACCACAAGTCTCCATTCATGAGCCCGTGGAAGATATTACTAAATAATTACAGCATGATTTTCCACTAAGCCTAAATGCATTTCAAGACACTTCAAGACATTGTTAATTTATTATCAATAGCTGCTTCTGGCATTTATTATCTGTTGATTAAATGAAATCTGCATTTCATCTCTAGCTATATTTACGACCTCATTTATAATGAAAGTTTAACACTTTGGTTAGTTAAAAGTGAATTTCACTACCTAGACTCCATGAGTGGTTTCTACCAGGAACTCGATTTGTTTGGGAGAGAGAAGAGAGGCTGGAAGATTACAGCAGATTGTAATACTAGAGCATTATAGCATGTGGAGGAGCTGACTGCACAGAAGAAATCTGTTAGTAAGAGTGACAAACTCTTGTTAAAGGGAGGCCAAGCTGTCAGACCTATTTTATCTTCTCAAGAAACCCACCAGGAGACCTTGTTATTTTCTTGGTAAGGAATCCAAGAATTAGTTAAAAGTCTACATCAGCTGTGTGTAAGGCCATTTCCTGGGAATCTCATGGGCCAACGGGAATCTCTTCTGTGCAGTCAGCTCCTCCACATGCTATAATGCTCTAGTATTACAATCTGCTGTAATCTTCCAGCCTCTCTTCTCTCTCCCAAACAAATCGAGTTCCTGGTAGAAACCACTCATGGAGTCTAGGTAGTGAAATTCACTTTTAACTAACCAAAGTGTTAAACTTTCATTATAAATGAGGTCGTAAATATAGCTACAGATGAAATGCAGATTTCATTTAATCAACAGATAATAAATGCCAGAAGCAGCTATTGAGAGTGTTTCCACATGTCATAATCTGTTTTATTACTGCGGGGCGAACTTTTATTACAAGTGCTAAACCTTCCCCGGGAACACAGGTGTTTACAACAAATAGAACTCTTTAAACCATACAGATACGTCTGACTAACATTCAAAACTTAGTCTGGGAAATGATAGAGTTTTTGAGGGTTTCTTTGAAGATAAAGTCAGTTTTGATGTTTGTCTATTTCTAAAAAATATACTGTTCAGCACAATGGCCACTAGTCATATTGGGTTATTGTTTAAATTAATTCAATGTAAATAAAATGAAAACTTTAGTTCCTCATTCATACTGGCCACATTTTAAGTACTCAACTGGCCATATGTGAATAGTGGCTTCCACAGAGCAGATATATATAAAACATTTCTATCATTGCAGAAAGTGCTAGAGGACAGCACTGTTGTAAGACCTCCTATAGAAGACTTGAACTCTTTTGCCCTGTAGCTTAGGGTTTTCGCAGAAGTTTTGGCTTTCATGCATCAAATAATATTCTTTAGTATTGGCATTATTTATAACATATAACTATTTTATTTATGTTTCTTTCACCCATATAAGAACTTTTCTCTTCCAAAGCTTTTCTGTTTAATGTTTCATTTGAGAAAACTGTCATGGAAGTATTCATTCCCCATAGTTAGATGTCTGTATTGGTAAGCAAGATTCTATTATTTATCTTCCATTGTTTCTTTATAGTGGTTAATAGCTTCCCTGATCCCTGCGTTCCTTTTTGCAAATGTCTGCCTGCTAAGTTGGCCATGTCTTGCATGATTGTTTGAATTTAAATCACCCATCATTTTGCCTTATACGGAAGATGTAACACATTTAATCTCTGAAGGAAGGGACTGTTGGGAAATAATATGCCATAAGGCTCCTATCTATTCTGTGACATTTTTATTCTTGCCTTTTCCCCCACATTAAATAAAAGCTATTGTACTTTGGGGGATGCATTAAAAATAGACCACACAATACAATGTGGCTAAAGCTTCCATATTAGTTTTAAATGTGGTTTATTAAAAATGACTTTAATCTTGGTTATGGTGGCAATTCAATATAACATTTATTCTCTGTTAAAACTCAAAGCTATATATTTACTTCAATTATTCCTATGAAGAAAAGATTAAATGTTTTTAAAAACATTTTAAGTAAGGTGAAATGAAATGGACTATGGCACAGGAGACAAAATCTAAGCTTTATTTCTATCCTTATGGTTCTACAGATTATCATCATTCTTTATAATCTCCTGCTAAGGCATCTCTTTGAAGGTCTTGATTGGCTACTTAGTATTCATATAGTCTCTTTATCCACATGATACTGAGGCTAAGAACTCAATATATATTTGGAAAAAAATGAACTAAAACTTTCCTTTTCCAGCTTCATCGTTGTCATGACAAACCCTCTTCAGAAACAGCTATAATGGGGTCATTAGTTACATGACCAGTTTGAAGCCCAGCTCCACCCCTTCAGGTTGTGTGGACAACAAAAATTACTTAATATTGTAGACTTCAGGTTTTTTATCTTGAAGATGAGTTTGATTTTCAAACCTACATCTTTGGATTTTCCTGTGGTTTAATAAAAGCCCTTAAAACAGTGCTATTATGTTTCACTTTTGTTTCAAATCTAAAAATCATTTTTCTATGACTTTAAATTTTTAAAACTGTAATGTAGTTACTATGGTCTGAATGATTGTGTCCCCCCAAAATTCATATGTTGAAATCCTAATGCCCAATGTGACTGCATTAGGAGATGTGGCCTTTGGGAGATTATTAGGTCATGAATAAGATTAATGCCTTTATAAAAGAGATCTCAGAGAGAGCTCTCTTGTCCCTTCCACCATATGCCAGAAGTCAGCAGTCTGCAACCCGACCATGCTGCAGCTGATAGTGGACTTTCATCCCCTGGAACTTTGAGAAATAAATTTCTGTTGATAAGCTTCCCATTCTGTGGTATATTGTTATAGTAGCCTGAATGGACTAAGCAATTTTTTGCACAGTGAAATGCAAAGCTCTTAAGTAGTATGCTGTTTGATAAATTTTGACAAATATATGCACAATCTAACCCACTGTCCACATAGCATAGGCGATTTCTATCTTCTTAAGTTCCCTTAACCCTTTCCAATAAACCTCTGCTACCTCCACCCCCAACACACACACACACACACACACACACACACACACACACACACACACATACACACACGCACACAGCAATCACTATCTTGATTTTTATCCCTATAGCTTATTTTTTTCTGGAATTTCATCTGAATGGAATCATAGAGTATGTATTCCTTTATATCATGCTTTCCCCATTTTCTTTGAATTTTAATTAAATATTTCACCTTCTTCTAGAATGTTACTTCCATTCACATTCGTGTGGAATGCCTATCTTTAACACATTTAAAAATCATGGGTAGAGAAGTTTAATTTTAAAAGTCTAAGAGAATGGCTTGGCGTCTTGGAGATGGCATTTCAATTCCTACCTATATGACTGTACGAGTTTTTGCCAGTTACTTAAACTCTCTGAACCTCACTTATCACTTTAAAATTGTAATATTTATCTCCCATGAACTTTTATTAGGATAAAATGAAATAATGTATGTAAAGTACCTACCACTTATGAGTACTAAAAAATTGTCAGTCTCCTCCCTTTTTAGGGCAGTAAGCCTCACAGCAGTAACCAACCAGTCATTTTGGCCATTTATGGGACTAGTCATGTACTCATCAATTACACTGAATTTGTCACTCTGTGTTAATTGCTAAGTGGGCTCAAAAAGGTTGTTCTCTTATATAATTACAACTTTTTATATTTATTTACCCTTTTATAACTTACAGAACATTGTTTCCATGTATTTTCTCTTAATCTTTAGTGCATGCTTTATGAAAAATAGTTGATGTTATTTTTATTTTATAGATAAGGAAACCAGGACTCAATGTAGTTAAGTAACTTGTCTGAAATCATACAAATAGTCAGCAGACTTTAAAATCAGACCTCTGGCACTACAGCTTTTTATGGAGCATTACTGTGTCCTCTGGGGTGGAAACCAGTAATAGCCTTGCTGCTATTACTCTGTGCCCAGGAGCTGGCCAGGTAGATGTGTCTATTCTCCAAGTTCTCCACATGTTTTCTGCCTCCAGCACAGATGGTGGTTGGCTGTGAATTGACTATGGCTCAATGGTTCATTTGTTCATCAAGAAGTATATGCCATTCGTGTGACTACTATGTGCCAGAAACTATCTGGGCACTGGAAATTCCACAATATGCAAAGTATATTAAAAAAATATCCTTTCTATAATGGAACTTTCTAAATGGGGACATGGACAATAAGTGAATAAACAAACATGTTTGTTTACTTATTTACTTATTTAATGATCAGTGGTGAGTAATAAGCTTTCTGGAAAAAAAAAACATGAAATAGTGAAGAGGAAACTGGAGTTACAGGGCATGGGATTAGTTCTAAACAGGGTGATGAGGGAAGGTCTTGTTGATAACTTGAAAAGGTGGGGAATGAGTCACATAGATAAGGGGTTGGGGGTGGACTTGCTCTTTGGAAGAGAAAGTCCAAAGGCACTAAGGCAAGAGTGTGCTTGCCATTTCTAGGAACAGCCAGCAAGCCAGTAAGCCTGGAGCAGAATGATCCAGAGGGAAAGGTATAAGACAAGAGAAATAGGGGGCCAGTCATGGTAGACTGTTTTTATTGTTGTTGTTGTTGTGTTTTTCCCATTTTAAGGACTGAGCTTTTACTACAAGTGAGATACGTCATTAGAGGATTCTGGGCAGAAGAAGCACATGATTTGACTTATATTCCTAAGGGATAATTCTAGATTCTGGGGCAAGGGCAAACCATAGGAAGGCAAGGATGAAGCAGGGATATCAGTTAGAAGGCTGTTGTGATAATCTAGATGAGAAATGATATAGTGGTGTAGATCATGAGAAATTGTTAGATTCTGGATATGGTTGGAGGCTAGCACCAATAGGATTTGCTGATGGATGGGCTGTGTGTTTTGTGAAAGTGGCAGATGGATATAAGAGTCCAAAGTTTAGGGACAAGGACTGGGTTGAAGACACAAATTTGAGACTTGTCAAAAAAGAGGGGTGATTAAAAGCCAAAGGCCAGATGAGTACATCAAAGGTATGGGAGTGTAGACAGAAGTGAGAAGTTCAGTTAGAGTCTCTTTGGAACTGATGAAAATTTGAGTTAAAATGAAAACTGGCCCTCAATTACAGAAAGGTTTTTGGAGAGGTTTTTGTCCCTTATTACTATTTAATAGTTTTATGACATTTCTGACTTATTCCTCTTTTTTACTAAAGAGATTCTTACTAATTTTATCTTTAGGATGAAAACCAGCTCTGCAGACCACTTGTTCTGGATCCCTTTCATATTAATGGCCCCTGACATTATTATTGGTCTCTTTTTGAAACTGCTCTCCACTCTTTTCAGTTCTTTAGAAAATAAGAGGAAGCCAAGTAGGCACAAAAAACAAATATATCTTCCAAGGATTCAAGGGCCTTATCAACAAGAGGAACAGAGTTTTAGTTCAAAAAGTTCCATTTTTCTATAAGAAGATAAGAAACATTCCAACTGTTTTTGTTTTAACTCATAATCTTGAGAACTGCCTTCATCTTACAGAGAAACAAAATCTTTTGTTGAAATGTAGATGGACAGAAATAATCTTCCCACTACCCTAGATGTTATTATATAATCTTTAGGTGTTTTGAAAAAGTCACTCTGAGAGTGATCTAAAGATGAAATGAGAGATAAAATACCTAGAAAGATTTCATTCCAGTTACTATGACTGCATAACAAATTACCCTAAAACTTAGTGGAGCAAAACAGATATTTATTATACTCTCGAATTCTGTGAGTAGCAAATTTGGACAAGATCTGAGGCATCAAATAGGATATAAAGCTGGGAGCAGGTATCATCTGAAGGCTCATGCACTTAACTAGCAGTTGTTGCTAGGTGCCACTTGGGGCCACAGTTTCTTTTCACATGGGCTTTCCTGAGCAGTCTCTCTGCATGGACCAGTTTGAGCTTATTTGCAGCATGGCAGCTGGGTTCCAAGGGTCAATTTTCTGAAAGAAATAGCCAAGTGGACACTGTCTCTTTTCTCTGACTTAACATCAGAAGTTACACAGCATCACTTCTGCCTTATTGGTAGGAGCAGTCTTAAGCTCACCCAAGTTCAGTAGGAGGTATATATGTCTCGCCTCTCATGGTGGGGAGTGTCAATCACATTCTAAGAGGAGCATATGGGAAAAGATATATGAATCGGTGCATCCATCTTTGGGAAAGATTTAGTGACTATCAGGAGCGAGCATAAGCTATTAGATTCAAAGAGTTTGTGGACTGAAATATGAAGGTGTAAACACCTCTGAGAAAAGTTTTGCAATTGGGGTAAAAACTTGCATCATTAAATTTAGGAATGTTTTGTTCCTTTTTTTTTTGGCTTACTACTTTGCTGACCATGAAAATGTCACTTCGGGAAGAGATCTATCTTTATCTGTGTCTCAGGTTCACAGTCTCATTAGGATAGTATTTGTACAGTTTGTTGGATGACAAGCTTCTCAGAGGGGCACCGGGAAGTGACATATGGTGGAGTTGCCAACAATTACAGAAGGCCCTTGGGAGTTTGTAGGCATCACCCACAGCAGATAAGAGAGAAGCTTTGCTATGTGGCTCTCCTGCTCCCTGACAAGAGACCGATGAATTCTTTAACTCACCCATGCTTAATTTCTACCCATATCCTTTCAGACATGTACAAAGAGAATTAAGCTAAATCATATCCTTTACCTATGTAGATTTTGATCAAGGAGGAATGTTCTGTCTCCACATACGAAGCCAGTTTCACGGAACCATTTTTAGAAGATATTAGTGGCTAGGTTCAGGTTAGAGTATAGACTAAAAAGATTCATAACTTCTAGATAAAGGCTGAGAAGGAAATGACTAAAATCCTTGGTGTTATGAAGGCTCAGGATAAAGTGAATGCAAATATGTGGAACAAATTTGGGGAATTATTTGGGATAATTTCAAATTCCCCAACAGGGCAGGGTGATATTTTCAGCTTTGCCCATATCACAGTCCAATCAGAGGAAGTTACAGGCTCCCTATCAGCTCCTGGGCAAGGTGACACAAAACAGAAAGAAATATTTTTTAAAAATAAAAAGTGCCTAGGTCATAAAATATTAGAATTGATCTTCAATCTTATTGCAGTTCTGATGAACCAGAGTATTTCAGTTTTCAAAGGATTATACAGCTGAGGCTTATCTTTATTGATTAGTTCTATTTTAATCGGCCTTTGACTATTGGAACCTTAGGATGTTGGACTATCAAGTTCTTACAAATATTCTTACAAATAGCTGCATGGGAGCTGCAGAAGCAGAGGCATCCAAGAGAGTGGTGGGTGCTATGAGGGCATTGAGGGTCCAAGGTGGCTAGTGAAGGTTGGAAAGTGTTTGGCAGTTGAGGGGAAGTGAGGGAACCAAGAATAGAGAAGTTAGTTTTCCTAGGAATGTTTGATTTCATGAAGGCATTGTGGAAAGGATTTGAAAGGAAGGTAAGTAGTAGGAGGTTAGGTTAGGGATGAAGACTCCCAGACCAGTTCTGAGACAAGTTTAGGAAAGAAAAGATGATCTGGATGGCTGGAGGGCTTACATTTTGGGTTCTGGGAGATAATGCAGCATTTGGATAATTCAGATTTTCAAAAAGAATTATATAATAATGTATATAACAGAGTAAATATCTGCCTTAGGTGACAGAGACTTAATGCTCATCCTATCCTGTATGCCTCTCTTCCTGGCCCATGGGAGGTTACTCTTGTCCATCCATCTTCTGTTTGGATAGTGTCATATAACTAGTCTGGCCCCTGGGATGTGGGCAGAAGTGGCATATGAAACAAAGTATTTAATTACTGCTATAAAACCCTCCAGTTCTCTCTTTCCTCTGTCATCAGAACCTGAAATGTTCCAGATGATGGAGCTTTTACTAATCTGGGTCCTGGAGTGATGGCAATATGGACTAGAGTCTAATAGTTGCTTTTAGCCACACTAATGCAAAATGGACATGTTGCATGAGCAAGAAATAATTGTATTATGCTACTGAGATTCAGGGGTTATTACCTCAGCATAACCCAATCTATCTTGAATGACAACTCAGAGATGTGCCAATAGGGTAACATTATTTTCTATAACTTATTTTACTGTCAAGTCTGAATCTTGTTAGAGGCTGACAAGGGGACTTAAATGTGCCAATTAATAATAATCTAATTTTAAAAATTGTACATATAACTTTTTTACACACTCAAGCTCTCAGGAACTCTTTCTCAGCCAACACAGTATCTAGGTATAAAGAGTAACTCATTTGTCCTTGTGGCGGAGGGGAGGACAGGGATTTATGCTCTTTTGGTCCCTGGATATCCTGCTGACTTCAGCAGCAAAAGTATAGGGCTAGGATTTCTGCTAACTCAGTCCTACTTAGCTAGGTTTTCTTGGCCTTGCAGGTCTCAGATCTCACCTTACCTAAGTCCCATCCAGTAGCCTTGCCCGGGATATCTGCCCTTGGCCCAGCCTCTACTATAGAGTCACTGTTTCACAGTAGCACCATGCAGGCTTAATAGTCTTTACACTCAGCTACTTTTAATCACTCCTTCCCCCCTCACTGACCTGTAGGTACACCTTAATCACTTTTTTATTGCCTTCTTTCTATCTAAGATTTCTAAACTTTCACTTTCTGCTCCCACTGCCTGAAGTAAGGATTAGAGAGGCAGGAGCACTGGGCCCTTTTGGGACCAGACAAACTCTTCTTCCTGTACTCTCTTCTCTCCCCAGTCTTCTCTTTCCCCTCCAGATAAAGAATGACCTGTTCTGTCTCGTGGGAACTTCCTCTGAGTCATTTCCTCTTTCATTGGTCTTTAGACATCTTTGTCCTCAGTAGCCCTGTTGACTTTCCCAAAGCATTAAGCATTATGGCTTGGCCTTAAATGATGAACATGATTTATAGGATAAGAAAATAAAAACTCAGGTTCACATTTTCAATATAATTACATTAGTGTTTAAAAGTATTTTATCCCTGGACATTCTCTATACTCTCCTGATATTATTGTCATTTGCTGACATAGTTGGTCAAGAGTCCAGCCTCTAGGGTGTGGTGAGCCCTTTGAGGGGTGTGCACAGGCTTGGTGTCCTCGTGGTTCAGGTGAGTGCATTGACCCAGGGAGCTCCTTTCTTTCTGTGGAGCAATATATATAAAATATTTTCCTGCAACAAGGTAAACTCAGAGTTTAACCTCCAATTCCTGTAAAAACCCTATGGGAAACATGATTCTTTTTTTTACATCTGCCAGCTGCCTTGTTTTTCTAAAGACCATAGCTTAATTTTGTTTAGGGTATTACTCACAGAGTCATGGTTTATTTTAAAACTGGCAAGGATCAAAAGTATAAATGCAAAGACTTTATTTTTGTAATTTTATTTTTGTCACATCTTTTGCCTGTACATTGAGACCTTGGGAAAATTTTGTCTTATTGAGAGAAATTCTCAGTTTTGTACAGAGTATCTTATCTAATTTTATATCTTTCCTATAGGATGACCACATAAATATGATTTCCATAGATCATTTTAAAATGAACCCCAAGGAGTCTTAATGCTTTTAATCCTTGAGAATGGCTTGTTTTGGAGACTCTTAGTTGCTTTTTGAAAAATAATGATTACTCAAGAGTTTTTAAATACTTTTTTTAGTTTGCTGCTGAATATTTTTAGCCATGAATGATCTTGTATTTGTTGAGCTTATGATATTCTGTCTTTCATATCCCCACCAAACAATCAAATCATACTTTAGGAATATACCTTCTGTCTTTTTACTCTCAGCTGCTGAAACTTTGTGCTAGACAGAACTGCTATGTTTATCTTCTTTGGTGGCAGAGACAATACAGAAGAGACTCTCTTTTCCTCTTTAGTTAACACAATGATGTTGGGAGCACATTCATGAGCAGATGTATGGCATTTTTGACAAATGGTACATTTCTAAAAGTTGCCTTGAAAGTGAATCTCTATATTTCAAAACCTATGATCTTATTTGATTGGACAGCTTTTGTGCATTACTTAAAAATTTATCAGGTCCACTTCTTACTTGAGCTACTTCCATGGGAACTAGTTCTTGCATATTTTGATGCTTCGCTCAGGGGCAATTAGACTGAGTCTTGCTATGGGTTCTTGCCATGACCATGTACCTTTAGTTTTTTGCCCTGTGGCTACTCTGATATCACATCATGGGATACTGCTTTGTATTTATGGATATGCAACCCAGAAATTTACTTTATCTACCCTGATCATTGGGAGAGAGGAGCAGATGGATACATGCTCCCTCTTTTGTCCCAACTGTGGACACTTCTGAGATATAATACATAAAACTACTTGAAAGGTCCTGGTAGATCAAGCAATGGCTGCTCATAGAAATAGCCAACTCAGTAACACTTTCTTGTGTTGGCTTCGCCTTCTTGTTTCACTTTCCCTGTCTTGCAGTCCTTCTCTTTAGGAAATATACTCCAAAATATAACCTACCCAAATGGAAGTTTTTGTCTCAGTTTCTGCTTTGAGAGGAACCAAGGCTAAGATAGAATTCCTTTTTAGTGTTTTATCTTGTTTCTTATTCTTTCTCATTAAAGCCTACCAACAGAGTCAAACATACAGAGAAGAAACATTTCTGTGTGTGTGTGTGTGTGCGTGTGTTAGGTGTGTAACTGTATTTCAAAACCAGCTATAGTAATTATTTGGTTATCTATATAAAAAGGCAGAAAAATGGATTATCCAAAAATTATTTATATTTGATATTAAGATACACCCAGTCCTGCATTTACTGATACCCAAACTCATCTTTTCTGCTGCTAGTTTCAAGTGCCTTCCAACCTTATACTTCTTTTATAACCTAGGATCATGTAGTATAATGGTTAGGAAGAGATCTTGGAGAACCTGCAAAGCAGATAAACTGACTTAATTGTAAAAGTTAAATGAAATTATCTGCTGCTTGGTATACTTTACATTTTATTTCCATCTATTAATATGAATAAGTAAGGACTAATTGATAATGAAGATATAATATGATTTCTTTTTATTTAAAACTGGAAATCTGCCTAATTAGCGGTTCCTAGTTAATACACTGCTAAGTGGCTATTACGAGACTAGTCCATATAATTTAGAGGGTTTAAGAGAAAGGGGGTTAGAAGAACACCTTCTTAGGTAAAGCTGGAACCCCTCCAAATTCCAGAGCCTTATGGTCATGTAGAGGAAATCCTGATGACTGTTTCAATAACTGATGTCTTGAGAAGAAATTTGTCCCCCTGCTGTGATAACATGATTTATGATAAATGTATATTTAGCCTTCATCTAGATTCCTGGCACAAAGCCCCTAAAACCCTTAGAATTTCCTAAGTAAAGAAAGAGAAGGTTGTCTTACGTTAATGATGTGACATTTGGAAAGCTCCTAGATATTCTAAGGATGGGAGCTGGTTGCCAGGGAAACCAACCTTGTAATTGGAAGGTTGAAACTTTCAGTTCCACTACTCCACAACCTCCAGGAAGGGGAGAAGGACAGGAGATTGAATTCAATTACCAGTGGTCAGTAATTTAATTAATCGTGCCTAAGTAATGAAGCCTCCATAAACTGTGAAAAGGTTGGTTGATGAGCCCTGTAGGATCTAATGCTATATCCAGGTAGATAGTGTCAGAATTGAATTACATTGTAGACACACAGTCAAGTCTCTGTTGAGATGTGGAGAATTGCTCGGTGGTGTGGGGGGAAAAACACTTATTGTATCTGCCCAATAAAATAGAATCTTCTCAAAATATCAGAAGAATAGACACATTAAAAGAGCTTTAGAGGAGGGGGTCCTTAAAATTTTGTCACCTACCAAGGATGCTGAAATTTGGGTTCTAGACACTTGATAGCATGCTCGAAATGATTTATTTTCTATTGTTTCTCCTTTCTGAGTGAGCAGTAGATGCCATGTGGTTCTAGTATATTTTATCTTTTGCCAGGACAGGCAAAATTTAGAGAAAATCTGCAATCACCCTTTTTCTTGTGGTTACATTATGTGGGTAATTAGTCATCATGGAATTCTTTCAATTTTCTATTCGACTTTGATTATTTTATTTCCTTTGGTGAATCATAAGAAATCAAGATTGCAAACACATTCTTTTTTGAGATCTTTCAATAATATACCACTTGGATAAATAATTTTATAAGTTGATTGTACTAATTAGGACTATTTTGGTTACAAATAACAGAAAAAAAAAGTACCAGTAGTTCAAGCAAGATGTTACGATGTGTCACAGATCTCAAGGGCAGGAGTGGGGCTCAGATACAAATCTCCAGCAGGCCTCTCTCTCTTCGTCTTTTGCCTGTTCATGTCTTTATTTTTTGCTACCTAATTTTTTTCCTCATCACTTTTTCACTGGCTTGCTCTGCTCGCATGGAAAGAAAACATGGCCGTTGACTGGACCTACCTGAGCTTTTCATTTATAGTTTCAGTCACCTGGAAAGCGATAGACTCTCCTTGTTTTCAGTTACCAAATCCTTGGCAAAATACTCTGAGTGGTTCAGCATGGATCAAATGCTCATTCTGGAATGAATCTTATGGCCAGAACAGGCTCTGGGAGGTGATTGCTCCAGATATCTTCCCCTAGACCAACAAACTGGCCAGGGTACATTTTGTACAAGATTATTGGTCCAGAGGTTACCATGTAAATGGAGAAGGGAAAAAGAGGGGGAAGAAGATATTTCCAAACAAAAGTAGGAGAGGAGTAGAGATAGCTCTATGTAGTTAGAGCACTAATCATTTATTACAGTGATCAGAAAGAATTTGACCCCTTATAGTCAGTGAGGTAAATTTCATATAAAGTACCAAATCTTTTTGGTGCTGGGGAAATTAAATGGTTCCTTTAGAGAAAATAAGGGTGTTTTTAAAATATATAGTTTCAGATTATGACATGGATGAAGATGATATAACAAATATTAATATCTACTGATATTAAAAACATGTAAATATTAAAATGTTGATGGAATATTAGAGTGCAATGAAAATGAAATATCATCATAATTTGGCTTAATTCTATCAGTTACTAAAAGGCTCCTTCAACTAAATATGTATTTAGTTTTATTTGTTGTTATATTATATAAATAAGTGATCAGGCAGGCTAACTTGGGTTTGGTATTTTTCTCTAGCTGGAAGGCCTTGGAAAAATTACTTAATCTTCCTATATCTCAGATTCCTTATCTGTTAAGTCTAGAGAACAATTACAGCCTTTTCATAGGTTATAGTGAGTATAAAATTAGTTAATTCATGCAAAGTACTTAGAACAGAACCAACATTTTAGTCAGCATTTGAATGTAGTTAGCATTCAACAAATGTTAGCTGTCATTATTAAAATACTCTTTGAGCATAATTACTTTCTTCAAGATTATAAATGAATGATGCAAATGGACTTTCTTGCATACCATTTTGAATTCCATTGAAATGATCTCTTAACATGGGTTCTTTGAAAAAAGTTCATGAACTCTATCAGACAGGAAAATACAAACAAAGTAAGAGGTCACTAGTCATACTTAGAGGACCTGAGACATAGCCTGACCTAGTATCCATTAAAACTTTTCACAAGTGTTCCATTTTATATTTTTCTAGTACCTTCTCCCTCTGGACATAAGGTAGGATTTTATTTTTCACTTACTGGAAGTTAAATGTGGCCATGAGACTTGTTTTAGCAATGATTTGTAATCTTTCTGGGAAGAAACTCTTAAGAGTCACAGTAAGCTTCACCACATTCTCTTTTTCTTCTACCATGACAGCCGGCAAATTCTAAGACGAGGGCTTCTCCATTAACCTGAATCCCTGACTGACAATTCACAATGGATATGTAGAATTAACACCAAGGAAATTTTTGTTGTTTTAAACAACTGAGATTTTGCTATTTTTGATTACAGTAGAACTGAAGTCCTTCAAAATGAGGCCTCTGAAAATGAGGGTATCTTCAGACTTTACATCTGGCTGGGCTGGTTCTTCTTTGCCTTATTTCATTCCAGAATGGATATCTGCATAATTAAGATGTCAGTTTCAAAGAACATCACATTATTAAGAGCAAATATTATAATTCAGGACAAAAAAAAATCCAAATTTTATGTAATGATGCTATTATTATTTTACAACTCTGACATCAGTTGAAATTTATATTAAAGTAATAAATCTCTAATCTAGCCACACAAAAGCAGAGCTCATTTTGAAGGCTGCCATCTCTGTTTGTGTGGTAAGGTCCAGGCATTCATCATTCTGACACTTCCAAATACTAGAATTAATAAACTATGTTTAATTGTTCTGTCTAGTTTTAACTATCTATCTGCCTTTTTCTTTTTCTGCTTTAATTTATAAGAGACCTATTGAGAAATTCTTTCAAGTTAAGTCATTTGATATTTTTTATCCATCTTGAAACTTAAGAAGCACAGTTTATTTGGCCCTTTAAAATAGCATTTCCTGTCATTCTTGGGCTAGAATTAAATATAGAGTTGTATAAAGGACCAGTTTCAAATTTGTGAAGATTTAATTTTACTGAGGCCCCAGTTTTATTGTACCATTTCTTCCATATCCGACTGGCCAACAAAATCTTTTTGTTTTTCCTCAGACATGTCTCTTAAATCCACTCACAATTTTGTGCCCATTGGGCAGTAATAAGGTTTAGGTTTTCCTTATCTCTGGTTCATGAACTTCAAGCTTCCCAGCTAGTTTTCCTGGCACTGTTCTCTCATCTGCCATCAAAATCACCATTCTAGAAATCAAATCCTGGAAGCTCATTATCTGCCCAAGGATGAAATGAATGCTTTAGCATTCAGAGTCCCTTTTCCATTGCATCTTTTTCCCCAACCTCCCATATTCAAGTACTCACAATTCTCCAAAGACATATTTTTACTATTTGTTGAAAATTCCATGGCTTTTCATGCCCTGAGGCTCTGCCCATGTTGATTTCTCTGATCTAGAACAGCATTCTCTTCTACCTCGTATTGGTTTGCTAGAGCTACTGTAACAGAATACCACAGACAGGGAGCTTACACAGCAGAAATTTATTTTCCCACAATTGTGGAGGCTGGAACTCCAAGATCAAAGTGTCAGCAGATTGGGTTTCCTCTGAGGCCTCTCTTCTCATCTTGCAGACAGCCACTTTCTCATTCTTTGTCCTCCATGGTTATACCTCTGATATCTACTGGTGTGTCTAAATCTCTTCTTCTTATAAAAGAAAAACTGGTCTGATTGGATTAGGGCCCATCTTATGGCCTCATTTTAATTTAATCACCTCTTTAATGGTCCTATCCAAATACAGTCACATTTTGAAGTACTGGGGGTTAACACTTCAACATATGGATTTTGGAAGGGACGCAATTTAGCCCAACCATATTATGTTTCTGACTATTTGTCCTTCAAGGTCCAGTTTTCTGGAAAACTTTTTCTGGATCTTCTTGTTACCTACTCCTTAATGCCCATAGCACTTGGTACTTACCTCAATTATCACACTAACTATACAGTATTATAATAATTGATTTATTAGGTTGGCAAACTTTTTCTTCAAGAGCCAGGTATAAATATTTTAGGCTCTGCAGGCCAGTCTCTGTCACAATTACTCAACTGAGCCATTGTCATACAGGGAATACAGAGCTCTTTATATGCCCAGATGCCCATGGGGGGCATCACAAGCCCTCCTCAGTATGATAGTTTTCCTTCAATGTTACTTTGAATTTAAAGATAGTGAACTCTAAGAAAACATCTTCTTTTGCTATGTATTCATTCATTTCTCTTAAAAATCTACTGCAGCTTGTGGAGCAATGACACAAATATGTTTTACACCCAGATGTCATTACTTACTGTGTCATGGTCTGGGTAACTTCCCTAGCTGTGGGATCCAGAGCAGATCACTTAATTTCCTTGGAAGCAAATTCTTCACTTTTAAAATGAACAGTTGGACAGAAAATATTTTTAATGAAAGAGCAATAGATATTTTGCTCAACTTAGAGTTACAGGATAATTCTTTCATTTGTGAGACTGTCCTGCACATCCTAGGACACTTAAAATCTCTGGCCTCTGATCATGACAGCCCCAAATATCCCCAAATGTTTCCAAAGAATCTAAATTTTGAACACTTCACATAATTTCTAATGCTTCTTACAATTCTAGAATTCTATGATTCTTGTAATTTTTTTACAGTTAAATATAAGACAACTGACTATCTGAAATCTAAGCTAATCAGAAAGTTCAGATGACCAGTTTTTGTTTTGTATGTCTTTGGAGAGTAGATATTGACTTTATTTTTATATTATGAGAAGACAAATCATAGACAAGTAACTTTTGTTAATTCTGAAATGTTGCATTTCACATCATTGGGTTACCTTAGATTTAACCAATCTCTAATCCTTCTGCAAATTTCAAAATGGTAGCCACTAGCTGCATGTGGCTATTTAAAGCTAAATTCAAATTAAATAGAATTAAAATTCAGTATCTTAGTTTCAGTAACCATATTTTGCTACACATGTGGCTGACTTATGGCTAGTGGCCACCATATTGGATAGCAGAGATATAGAACACCCCCTTCAACACAGAAAATTCTAACAGAAAGTTAACTGTCCTAGTCTAAGCAGCTAAAGTTGATTCAATTTATATCATGCAACATTTTATTTTTATTTTACTGAGCTCATTTTAATACTGAGAACGTCATTGTATTCTAAGTATTTAGCAATTCAGACAAGAACAGTTTTCTCCAACCCATTCAAAAAGGCTGAAAGTTTACTGCAATGAGTAAAATATGCATTTGGCAATTAAAATATTTTAAATTTTTATGTAAATGATCACAATCTAGAAGAAACTGTAGCCCAGGTTTTTACATCTGGAGGTCTAGTAAGACCTACTTCTCTTTTCCATGAGCCTTGCCAGTGTGGGTATTTCCAATCTCTTCTTTCTTGTGTATGTTTGGAGTCATTAAAGACTACAATAGTCACTCTGATTTGATACAAGTTTTTTGATTGTATGAGTTCACTTGCTGAAAAGGTCTTGCTTACTGCCTGATGTCAGGATTAAAAAGCTTATATCTGGAGGGGCCTCTCTCACTTACTTTTTCCTCCTGTAACCTTATGTCTATATACTGTCCCAGAAGGCAGGACTAGGGCTTGAAATCGTAGAGTAGATGAGGCAAGTGTGAGATCACAGGTAAGTTGATGAATCCCTCATGACAAATGTGCTATGTTTTAATTAGTGGAGCTTTTCTTATCTCCATGACTGTGTTTCAGTTGCCCACAGGGCAGCCTCACTTCCTAGATGAAGGCTCACAGAGTCCCTCTGAGGCCCAAGAATGACTCACTGCTGCTTATGCAAAGGTTCCAGATGTTTTTCTGCTACTGCAGCTTTAACTCAACTCACAGTTACAGGTAAGAGACCTATAGTGAGAAGCCAATTTGATTATCAGCCCTTTTTACCAATTTCTAACTATGAGAATCCATTCCTTTTCAGATAGCTCTTTAAATGGGTAAATAATCTCTTGTATTTGTGCAGTAATCATAGCTGGAACCAATAGAATGCTTACATTATACCGGCAGTGGGCTAAGATTTCTGCATATATATTTCACTTATTCCTCCCAGCTAGATGAGGAGGGTTCTATTATTAGCCCTGGTCTCAGAGATGTTAAGTAACCTACTGAAGGTGACACAGTTAGGAAGGTATAGAGCTGAAATTGAAACCTAGGCAGTCTTATTTTAGAGTATATGCATGCACACATGATTCTATTAAATGTTTGATGTACTTTTCTATTCCATCTTTTTCACAATACTATGAGGTATAAAGGACCCAAAATAAAGCCAAAGAAACAGAGACCCCGAACAGCAGAGAAGTTAAATGCCAAAGCTCCTAAACAAACTGACCCTCTTGTCTTCAGACAAGACCGTGCCTATAACATGGCATGACAGCTCCACAGAGAGAATGAGCATAAATGTCAGAGGAGAAGACAGAGAAGCAAGGCCTCTGAAGAGAAGCAAGAATGTGCCTGTAGGACAGACTCCTGCCAATTAAACTACTCTCTTGGTCAAGAGTAGTGGAGACTCAGGTAACAGAAATGGGATAGTTATTCTAAAGGTACCTTTGGGGCAAAGGTAGTTGAGAACTCTCAAGAAAATCTACCTAGAGGGTTTGGTCTTCTAAAGCCAGGAGGTAGAGAGGGACTGAAATCTGAGGCAGTTCAAGATGTTTCAGGAATCCGCCCTTTGGACTCCTCTACGATCAGGCCCAGCTCCTCCAGTGCAGGGGTCCCCAACCCCTGGTCTGCAGACCGGTATGAGTTTGTGGCCTGTTAGGAAGTGCCACACAGCAGGAGGCAAGTGGTGGGCAAGGATCACCACCTCAGCTCTGCCTCAGATCGTCAGACATTAGATTCTCATAGGAGCACTGGTCCCTGGTGCCAAAAAGGCTGAGGACCACTGACATAGTAGAATGTGGATTCCCACATTGGCTTCATACCACCAACTGTCTTAATTCTTCCCCTATTTCTGGTTCCAATAATGAGTGATGGAATCTAATTGGCTCAGCAAATATTCATCATCCCTGCTTGGGCAGAACCTCCAGTCCTCAGGAGGACTTGCCATAGGCAGATGATTGGCTGTCTTTATGTCAGTTGCCCACCAGGCCGAATCAACAGGCCTAGAAGGGTGGGACCGGATACAGATGGGTGGGTCAAACTAAATGGAAAATCTTCATCATCTAGATGAAACTTTCAGTAGAGTTCCTTCCCTCAGAAGGAGCTGGGGTTCAGAGGAAATGACATTATTGTTGTTTTTTCAGAGAGAAAATAAAGCACTTTTGTACAATTAGGTTAAAATTCATTCCTGTCTAGTGGGCATTTACGTTTTGGGAAGTAATATATCAGTTTTCTCCAGGTTACCTAATTGCACAGCTGACCAATCCAAAGTGCTCATTCTCTCCTCCCTCTCTTGCATATTACATTTAGGTAAAATTCTTGTATTAAATTTTTTCACATGGAAGCTTCTGAGACTCTGAGTCACCCCAAAACATGACAACCATATCTGAAGGACCCATTTGGGATTTTGATTCTTATTCTTTATTATCTTTTCCGCCAAATAATCAATCTCACATAATTTTAAGAGTGACTGATGCAGAACAGGGCAAATCCTCCCCCAGTGGAGACTCAAGTCTGAAAGAGGGGGAAGGGAGGAGATGCCTCTTTCCTATATTAATACTAATGTTTATTGCTGGCATTTATTCTACCTAGTGATTCTCAGCCCTGGCTATACAGTAAATCACTCTAGAAACTTTAAAAATACCGTAGCCTGTGGCATACCTGTGAAAATTACGATTTAATTATTTTGTAAAGGCCTTGAAATTTTTAAAAAGCTCTGCAGCTGATGTTAATGTACAGCCAGGGTTCATAAGCACAGAGTGGTCCCTGACCAGCAGCATCAGCATCATCTGGAGACTTATTAGAAATTCAAACTTTTGGGTCTTATGCCAGAAACTCAGTGGAGAGGGGCTCAGCAGTCTGCAGTATAACAAGCCCCCCAGGTGATGCTGATGTGGGCTCAGATTTCAGAACCACTGTTCTACATAGAGCAGTTTAGTTTATTGTAACTCTTCATAGAACCATATCCAGTGCCTCTGAACTAGGACTTTTGTAGGTGGCCTTTTGATTTACATTTGTCACACATCCTAAGAACTGCTTTGATCTGTCTTATGGCTTGGCAGGTTAATCATTTAGATTATTTTGGAAATCTTCAGCTTATGATTATTAATTACCAAAATAAAAGAACTAAGTCTAGTCCTCTCAGTAGGCTCCTTTATTAATTCTTTCTTCACATGATTGTTTTCCTGATCATTTCAGACAATCATTTTCTCCCCTTACCTGTTCCATGACATGATAAATTGGCCAGGTATTAAGTGGCTTTTCTATCTTCATCTGCCATGATAGGATTTTCTGGTTTTGGTAGGGGGAGAAAACAAAAGATTTTTGATGCTAAATATCTTTTACAAACACATAGAGTATAGTGTTCTTGCCATAAATGCAAATACATATACAGGGTATCATATAGGATCTAAAATTCAGGATGCAGTATAGTCATTGATACTGTTTTGTAATTGTCTGTCCTACAGTAAATACTGAGCTTCTGAGGAAGGGTGGAGTGCATATCTTATTCGTTTATGTCTCACAGAATAGCTGATGTGTAGTAAACATTGAGCACAGGTTTGGTGAATGAATAAAAGAATGAATGAATAACACTAGCTGCTCATATCGGGCTATCATATTTATTTTGTCTGTAGGTCACACTATAGAAACCTCGTTGTTGACATAATCCAAAGGTATAAGTCAGACTGGGATATGAGAATCCTTTGGGTGATATAATGATATGTAGGAGAGGAAAGGGGGATACCACCTGGGTTTCAAGTCACACCCTTGTGGGTATTCTCCCTATCCCTGGGGAAGCTTGGGAAGGCCTAGTGCTTTCCTGTCAGCAAATGGAGTGGAGTGCATAGCTTGGCATGACAGAGGTAAAATAATAATAATTAATATAATTATAACATTAACAATTATTATAATAATTGAGTCAAAATACACTGATGGGTTTCCTTGCTAAGAGTGTGACCCTCTTAAAAATACAGTGGTGGGAAAGCAAGGATTTTTTATCTCTGAGGGCTGAGATACCTGGGGTTGGGTGTGGTAGAGAATTGTGGGAGTGGTCACCTATTAGGAGCATTTTCCCCCCAGAATGCTTCTTGATGATAGGTTATTTAAAATTTTTTATTTAAGACTATAATGAAAAGTCACTGGAACAGATACATTACAGAGAAAGTTTTCAAAAGATGGCACTATGTTAGCCTCCCAGTTCAGACCCTGGCTTCGCTTGTAACTGGGGTGGTTATTTAAAAAGAAAGGGTAGCTGTAAAGCTAGGAGGAAGGTTGGAAAAGGAAGCTGTCTGAAAACAGAAGTGTCACTTCTCCAGGCAGGCCTTTTCTAAACCAGCCTGAGCTTATACTGGGGGAGGGGGATTGGAGCACCTGATTATGGGATGGATGAGATAGTCTTCTGATAACTCAGTCCTCACAGAATTTAGGAGAGTCCCTGAAACCACGTAAATTAATAAGGAATGTTGGGCTTATGAAGGTTTTAGACTCAAAACAAAACTTCCTTCCTCTGTGACCCATGCATGGGCACCATTTAGTATGGTGGTATGATGAAGGGCAAAGGACCTTGAACTGAGGGAAACACGAAAGAACCATTTCTGCCCATTTTTAGCTTGAGGATACAATAACCTTTTTCTCTGATGAATGATTTGGATTTGGGGTCTCCTATAACTCTAGTCAATTTTTCCATCACCTTCTTTTTTCTTCACACTTCCTCTACCAGCCCCCAAACCATTTACTTCTGTTTTATTTACCTTAACTTATCCAAGTTCAACTCTCTCCAGTTCAATGGCTATCTTCCATTTCCAGACCACTTGCTCAAGGATGCAGTGGTTGTAAACAGTCTATCACTACATAAAAATGTCTTATTTTTCACCCACACCAGTGCTCCCAGCACACACAAACATTTTCTTAGCATCCAAAAATGAAGACTTTCTGGTTATTATGAACATACGTGGGAAAACTGGCCATTAGAAGTCTCCTTTTAATTTCTACTGTTGTCCACGGTAGCTCCTGCCTTAGGGCCTCTAATATCTGGAATATTCTTCTTCTCTCTTTCCACTGAGATAATGCCTACTCATCCTTCAGAGTTCAGTTCAAATGTAGTAATTGCAATAGTAGAGAAGATGACAATGCTGACATTTTTGTATTTGTTTCAAGTTTTAGCACCATTATTTTAATTTTCAAAAGTATCAGCATAGCATAGTGGTTAAGAGCACGGACTCTGGAGCTAGACAACCTAATATTGGATTTTAGCTTTGTCATTTACTACTGTGTGACCTTGGACAAGTTTCTTAACCTCTTTGAGCTTCAGTCTCCCTATTTGTAAGTGCGAATAATACTAGTAACCACCTCATATGGTTGCTTTAACTGTCAAATGAATAGTATTTCTTTTCAAACTTGATTTGATTAAAAAATAGAAACTTAATTATTTAATACATTTCCAATACAAACATATTTAAACCTATTACAAAAAAGAAATGGGAACATTAAATTATGAAAAAAAACTTTAGACATACATTATTCTGCTATAAAAATATAACTAGTAGAAATAAAGTATTATAAAAATATATTGATGGTACATAAAAGTGATTGAAACTTGAATAATAATAAAACATGTGTTAGAAAACAATTTTTGATTTTTAAAAAAACTGTGTTCTTAAAAACCAAAAATGACAATCATGTCATTATTGAAACTCAAGAGTATTTTTTTGCAGAATTATCCAGCTGTTGGAAGCTCTGGTCTGTGACTATCCAGAAGGAATTTAAATCTAGCACATTTTCTTTCTGACTTACCCATCTTTGAGTAATAGCATTTCTTAACTGAAACTTTGAGAAGATGTATTTGAATATTTTCCCTCATAGGAACTACTACAGAATCTCCCTATCTCCCCATTTTTTTTTTAATATACTGAGGTAGAGTTTGTGTTTCAAAGAAAGCATTTCTGGTTTATTTTGTTCATTTTTAGATTTCTCATGTATAGTTAAAGATTCTAGTGCAGTTATGTATAAATATAGAAAGTACAGCCTTCCTATTTTACTTTTTTTGTTATTTGTCCACTGTCATTTCTTTTTTATCTTTTGTATTCTGGAGAGACAAAAGAACTTTCATAATGATTGCAACTTTGATTCAAAATTTTAATGCAGAATACAACTCTTGATATTTCTCAAGACATTTTTCTGGCTTCAGTTTTCTAAAGATGCCAGCATAATAACATAGCAACAAAATATGAGTGTTTTGGTACTTAAAGATTTGAGGATACACTGGATGCCAGAATACCAAAGACAGGTTTTGCAATCAATTCTCAAATGTTCTTTCCTTAAAGAATCCTCTTTCCTCATTCCTCAAAGTAGATTAAATCTCTATGTTATAAACGAGCAGTCTGCAAACTGTGGCCCGTGGGCCAAATCCAGCCAGCCTCCTGTTTTTATTAATAAAGTTTTATTGGAACACAGCCATACCTGTTCATTTACATATTGCCTATGGCAATTTTTTTATAATACGACAGCAGGGTTGAATAGTTGTGACAGAGACTATACGGCCCACAAACTTAAAATATTGAATCTTTTTTTCCCATATCTTTTTCCCCCATCTCTCTCTATATATATTTAGTTTTCAACTACAGTTGACATAAAATACTCAATGAGTTTCAGGTGTACAACATAGCGATTAGACATTTATATAACTTATGAGGCAAACACTCTGATAAGTCTAGTGTCAATCTGACACAATACATAATTATTATAATATTACTGACTATATGTATGGAAAAGGTAAAGGAATTAAGAAGTACAAATTGTGGGTTATAAAAAACAGTCATGGGGATGTAAACTGCAGTAGAGGGAAAGTAAAGTATAATATTTACTCTTCGATTCTTTACTGGAAAAGTTTGTTCATCATTAGTTCTCTATACTCTTTCTTCAAAACCCAAATGTGATATATCATGTGATATTTTATTAAGGTTAATATCTCACACTATTTTTTAAGTTTCATGAGGTCAAAAGTTATGGTCGTTGATCTCACTATTACAATCCTAGAATCTAGACTAGTTATGGCACATAGCAGTTGCTTAATAAATGATTGTTAATTAAATAATTAGATGATCATTTGGGAGCAAATACTGTCTCTGGGGTGAATCTACATTTCTGTTTAAACTAGTGAGATATAATGGTAAGTGCTAAATGAGATAATACACCAAGCACTTAGCATAATATCTAGTACATGGAATGTGCTGAATAAATGATAGCTCTTATTAAGGTCCTCCAAATCTCTTTTAAATGCCTGTGGAGCCTTTGCTACCTTTGGAACAGCCTTTTAAATGCACACAAATATTAGAAACTGCATTCATTCTAGGGCACTCTTTTATTTTAAAAACTATTAAGTGGCTACTTCATGCCTGGTAAAGCCACTTATTTCATGGCTTCTTATTTCATGGCTTCTGAGTTTTACCGCTCTGCTAATTTTTTATAGGCCCTTGTCAATGATGTATCTTCTAGTAAAGAGGATCAGTGGAGGAATTAGTAGCCCTACCAAAGATTGTGTCAAATTGTCATTTGTTTGCTTGTTGATCAGAGCTGTGCCTTGAAATTGCCTAGAAGACTGTTGAAAATACTGACATTTGAACTCCAGCCAGAGGTTCTGGTTTTGTTGGTCTAGTATGCTGCTTTTAAAGCTTTTCAGGTAATTTTAATATGCAGTCAGGAGTGAGTTTTATCACTTAAGAAGTATTCAATGAATATTTGTTCTGAGAGACTGAATATACAAACATAATGGCGAGAGCAAATATAACAAAAGAACTCTGACTTACAACCTCTAGCATCCCCATGCTCTCAACCTCAAAACGGTACGTACACATGAAGTCTTCTCTTTTTTCTCTATGAAGCTTACCTATTACCCTGCTTGTGTTTAAGTTTCGGCCAAATGCAAATGATGGTGGCTTACTCCCTTGCTATGCCAAACTCTGAATAAATAACCTCTCTTTGTTCTCATTTGGGTTGTCTTCATTTGTTTCCATTTATTGTTCTTGTTACTTAACTAGTATTGCGCATATAAATAACATGATTTGGCTTCTCTTATAACCAGGAGAATCATATAGCAGAATCCCACTGGGATTACCTTAGATAAAAGTTGGAATGAATATTAGGATTCAGGGTGTCTCAGGCAACCCAAGGGCAGGGACTAGTTGGGTCTCAGAAACCTCAAAATGGAAGTATATTGGGAACTAGGAAATTTTTTCACCCTGTCTCATTTCCATTTTTCTCTGTGCACCTGCTTAATTCTTTCTTCTTGGTCCAAACTACCTGTCTCTATTTTCTAGTCCACATGGCAGAATAACCACTGACAACAACTATCAGGTTTGCATTTCCTCAATTAAAGACAGAAGAGCAAGGCCAACTTGAACCTCTTATTCCACTTCCACATCTCCAAGAAGGATCTCACTGATATGTGTTGGGGAGGTTCTTTTCCTTCTGCCCCATTGTAAACATGTTTATTTCTGGGAGGAGATCAGTTCCCACAGTCAACAGAGAGAATAGCTGAGGGAAATACTTCAGCAATGCAACCTTAATAATAAAAAAGCAGTTTCATTTAAATTCTAGACTTTACAAACCCAGTGTTCAGGTGTTTTTCAATTCTCTGGTGGTTTTGGCCTCCTTTGGTATGGATCATTTTGAATAACTTGTACCTACAGTTCTATTCTCAGGCATCTTGGGGTCATTTGAACATTTTAAGGAAAATTGTCCTTGACACCATGATGCCTCAGAGAGTCTCATGGGTGCCTCTCTACCTTATAAGCTTATATGTCCATAGAAGTGTGCCAGCTAGGTCCATGCCCCCACCATCTCCCAGTGTCCCTTAGAAATACACTTCACCCATTACTTGACAAGGGATGTTCATGTCCAAACAACTGCTATGACCCATATTATCCTTTTGGGGGCTTTATATCCTTACCCAGCAGACCTAGGGTTTGGACAACTGTTTGAAGCACCCCAACTTCCCACTGTACCTATCTTCCCTCATCCAAATGATGCTATTCACTCTCACTTGCCCCTCCCCCCATGAACCCACAGGGATGCAGAGTCAGCGTGGAGGTACTAGGGATAAAGAAAATTTCTTCAAGTGGAATGAGCTCAGAGCCATCTACTTCTAATCAACTCAGGCACCAAATTCTGGGCAACACAAGGAGGCAATTAAACATAAGTGTATGTCATTTGCTTTGTAGGTGAATATAAATTGCAGAGACTAGAGTTTTTGAGACACCGTTCAAGCCAAAACTAGGGCATACTGTACTGCTCCCATCAAATCACATACCCTAAGTACAGAGGCGCCCTTAGGATTAAGCCTAAAATTGATATTTTCAAAGGAAACTTGGAGAAAAGCACTGCTTCAAAAACGTTCCAGCCACAGTGACCATGGATGGAGCTTTGCATGGAGTCTTGTTATCAAAGATATTGAAGACCTGACACATTTGTCATTATGCAAATAATGTATTTTTCCCTTTTTAGCTGTGAAGTTCAATTAATGTTTTATTATGTGGTCAAACAGACGCCTATTCCTTAAACTTCTAGCTTTAAACTAGCAGCAATATTGTCAGTCTGCTTTGATGTCTGCTTATCGCTAAGCAAAAAGAACAAGAACAAAGACTCTGCGAGTTTTGCATTGGTTATATAATTGCAGAGTTCATAGTCTCTGCCCTTTTCAAGGTCTTGGGGTCTATCTGATCTGACATTTCCCAAGCCAGATATTTGAGGACAGCTTGTAAAAGATCATCTCTCTCTTTCAATTTTCTGCCTCCCTCCTGAAGTATTTTACATGAGTTTGCAGCGTGTCTGACACTTCACTGGGAAGGATTCATTAGGTCCTTAGAGCCAGAGGGCACTGTGACCCAGGTTAAAGGGTTGAATTTCCATTCCTCTGCTTCTTATATAGGCTGTTGCAAGACACAGATGTTTTTGAGCTTGAATTCATCATCAGCCAAAGTGGAATAATGTAGAAAGCGATATGTGTTCTGCCCACCTCTTAGGGAATCAAATGCCAATCAAAAGAGATCCCAATGCAGAAGTTTTAAAATCATTGACTAAGCACCTATACTAGGTACTCCTACAGGGCCTGCAGTTGCAATGATGGAGCAAAGATACACATAGTCTCTTCCCAGATGGGTTTACTTGAGTCTACTGGGAAAATCAGATATTACATTTTAAAAGTCACACAAGCAAACATAAACTTTAACTGTGACAGATGTCCCAAGGCAGAGTAGATAGGACTATGGGAGACTGTATTAGGGAGATCTAATCTAAGTTGGAGGTGAGAGAAGCCTTCCTTGCTGTAGTGATAATTGTTGTATAATCTGAAGGAAAAACAGGAGATAACTAGTGGAAAAGATAGAGGAGAGCATTCCAGACAATGGGAACAGCATGTACCAAGTCACCATAAGTCACCTCATTTCTTACTCAGCCCTCTCCCTTTTTGTGTTTCAAGCATGACACTCCAGCATGAGAAACAAGCCAATGCAGGGAGACAAAATGGATGGCCTTGGGCTGCCTCCTCCCCTCCAGGTAGCATGAGAAACAAGCCAAGACTGGAAGGCAAGATGGATAGCCTTGGGTCACCCCCAATCCCAAGAAAACAAAAGCCCATAATTCGGACGGCTTGAGGCAGACTCTCTCTTTCTCTGAGCTGCCCACCCTTTTCTCTTAAGTGTATACTTTTGCTTTAATAAAACTTGTGCTTTCATGCTTGCTGTTTGTCGTGCCCTTGAATTCTTTCTTGCAGCATAAGACAAGAACATGGTCACTGGAGCTCTGGGTCAGCATCTATCTTTGGACTTCCCACCCTGTTGAGCTCTCCAGCATCAATGAGGTGAAAAAAAAAAACCCCAGAAATATGCTGTCTACAATCCTAATCTTCTTCCTGTCTCTGACTCTTATAACTTTGGTATCTTTAGATATATAATGACCTTTGCAGATATGATAATCAAATGAGGAGTTTCTGTTTTTTGTTTGAGCAATGAAAATGATAACCAGGTTGATTGTAACTTTATAGTATTTTTGTTAAATACCCACTTGATCATTTTTCAGGATGTCCCATTCTTCTGAAGGTTGGATTCTCTTGCAGACATTGCAAGGAACATTTCTTATTGCTTGAATATCTCTCTAGGTTTTCCTTTAACAGTGCTATGTGGCTGGAATTGTCTGAAGGAAGGCTAGAGGGATCTAGTTTGGGTCAGCTCACATGGAGTCCTGCAGGCCACATTCAGAAGTTTCATCTTTATCTTGAGATCCAGAGAGAAGTCATTGGGGGTGGTGGGAACATAATCTTTTACACTCTGAGACCATTATTATGCCTGCAGAATAAAGAGTGCATTAAAGAGGGACAAAGTAAATGCAAGTGGACAAGTTAGGAGGCCACTGTAGTAACTGAATTGGGAGAAGATAGAGGCTTGTCTTAGGATGGTGATAGTGGTGGTGGAATGAAGGGAAGGGAATGAAACGGAAAGACATTTAGGCAATAAAGTAGACAGGATTGGATTCTGGCCTGAGAACCAGTTGGATGGTGAAGCCATGCCCTGAACAGGGAAGAGCCATGCCCTGAACAGGGAAGGGGCAGGCTTGAGCTCTTATGAAGTCCCAGATGCATATAAAGTGTGATTCTTATTTTTCAGGGATTGAGGAATTATTCAGATGAAGATACTGTTATATTACATTCTAAACCACATGTTGCCTTTCCAGCATCCCCAAATCAAAGCCAGTAATCCATTAAACCCTCTGGTGAAATGCACAGAATTCTTTTCTTTGCCAAAGCAACTATTACATCTCCTTGGAGGGCTCATTTAGATGTATACATTTCCCTGGGCCAGGACAGATAAGACATTAAACCAAAGTCCTCCTCTATTAAAAACTCTTTATGTTACATGGCTTTTAAAAAAATCAGAAGGTGCTTTATTACAGAGCTACTCAAAGCATGGTCTCCAGAAGGCAGTGTCAACATCTCCTGGAAGCTTATTAGAAATGTAAAATTTAACTTTGGGTGGTGAACACACAAGGCAGTGTACATATGATGTGTTATTGAATTGTACACTTGAAACTTATATGACTTTATTGTACAAATTTAATATAAAGAAAAAGAAAGGAAGAAAAGAAAGAAA
This sequence comes from Macroglossus sobrinus, assembly GCA_004027375.1. Lineage (NCBI taxonomy): Eukaryota > Metazoa > Chordata > Mammalia > Chiroptera > Pteropodidae > Macroglossus > Macroglossus sobrinus. The sequence continues at coordinate 204,414 of PVKZ01002457.1, forward strand.
GAAAGAAAGAGAGAGAGAGAGAAAGAAAGAGAAAGAAAGAAAGAAAGAAAGAAAGAAAGAAAGAAAGAAAGAAAGAAAGAAAGAAAGAAAAGAAAGAAAGAAAGAAAAAGAAAAAGAAAGGAAGGAAGGAAGGAAGGAAGGAAGGAAGGAAGGAAGGAAGGAAGGAAGGAAGGAAGGAAGGAAGGAAGGAAGAAAGAAAGAAAGGAAGAAAGAAAGGAAGAAAAGAAATTCAGACACTCAGACATTCTGAATCAGTAGCTCAGTGTGTATGTATTGAGGGCAGGTAGGGGTTGGCAATCTGTGTTTTGCAAGCTCCCCATGTACTTCTGATGCACACTTGAGTTTGAGAAACACTGCTTACCATATATCTCTCCCTTGCTTAACAGCAATTGTGAAAAGTGAATATTATTATCATCCCTGTTTTCTAAGGAAGAACTGAAGCTCTGAGAGGTTAAGTGACTTGCTTAAGCATGCAGTTGGTGGCAAAAGTGGAAATCTAGCCCATGGATCTCCTAAATCTACAGCCTTCTTACTTGAAATGAGTGCAAGGACCTTGAGGAAACATATTGTACATTTTGATGGAGATTGAGGGTGGAAAGGTGAATTTAGAAGACATGGAAAGATATCCTACTTTATACCAAGTAACACACTGCCAGATTATATTCTTCCTGGAGAGGGCATGGAGTAGTGGTATGCTGGAGTTGTCTGGTACCCAGTCATGAGAGTGAATAACACATATCTCTTACAAATTCTGTGTTCAGGGGTGATGTGCTGATAGGCTAAAATAAACCAGGATGGGAATATTTACACCACAGAAAATGGCAAACACTACAAATCAGGGCTCCTCGGCCCCGCACCCAAGAATAGGTTGGTAAATATTTAGCAGCACATGCCTGGCTTGGAGTTAGATCTCAGAGATAAAGTATCATAAAACAGGGAAGGAGCTGACAGAGAAGTGGGTCAGGTTCATTGTGACCTAGGTAAAGTGTTGCTGATTATAATTATGAACTAGATGTTTTTCTTACGGATTAATATAATTGGCAACAAATATACCAATCTCAAATCACATGCTTCTAGCTAAGCTAACAAAGATGGAAAAAACTTACTGAATGCACTTATGTTTGAGACAAAACAACAAATATTTTCGAACAGGGGTCTCTAGATTTCATTAAGCATAAAAAGCAACGCAGACAGGATTTTCATAATAAAGAGCACTTCAGATCTTTTCCTGGGCATTGGCTTGAACTTGTTCTTAAGACCACTTGAGTAAAATGATAACAGGTGCCATCAGCAAGCCCTGCTGAATATGGAAAGAAATGAGTTTTGCTAAGATCAGGTTTATGTTACATTTCAGTTAGAGTTCAAGTTGAATAAAATTCTAAGAATTTTTCTAAAAACCCAAGAAAGAGAAACTGTAATTATACTGAAACATAGATTTATTCTGAGAGGTTTGTTTAAAATGAAACCCATCTTAGCTAAAATTTGGATATATTTTAATTTAGAAACCAAAAATGAAGACTTATGACATTGGGATTTTTAACTTATAATGTTGGAGAATTTGGCTACTACAACCAATTATGGGAATCACCTAGAATCCTTCTAGCCCGTTGAGTCTCAACCCAGGTTATACATTAGAATCACTTAAGGGAGTTTTTTAAAATACTAATTCCCAGGCTGCATCCCGGGCCCATTAAATTGGATTCCCTGGGAGTGGGACCCAGGCCTTATTTTAAAGAATCCCAGAAGGTTTCAGTACAAAGCTAAGGTCAAGAATCCCAGTCCTGGAACAATGCACCCTTGTTTTACAGATGAGAAGCTTAAAACCCAAATTACTTCACTGACTGTCATAGAACCACTCACTAGTTGCCAGCTGGTATATCATCACTCAGTTAAAACTTGTAGAACACTTACTGTTTCCTCAGTAGTACTGTGGTGGGTGCCTGGAATTTAGTGGAAGGACCAATGTGATGGACTACAGAGCTCTGTGCTCATAACACCCACAAGCATCTTCACCCTGATGACATCATTTTAAATCAATAGTGACTTCAGATCTCTATTTTACAACACACCTCCTTCCACTCCTGGGCTTTCCCAGTCCTTCAGTAAATATTGCTCTAAAAGCACACTAGAATTTGTTTTCCTAATATGTATCACAGTTTTTAGTTATATTTTTATTTATGAGATTATGTAGACTTCCCCCATCAGTCTGTAAACTCTATGAAGGCAGGAACTATGTCTAGGTTTTGTTCACTAGTCATTTATATATTCACCAAATATTTACTGAGTATCTAGTCTGGGTCGGGCTCTGTTCTAAGAACTAGAATATTCAACAATTACTTTAAATGTAAATGCATTAAATTCTCTAATCAAAAGATAGAGTATCTGTACAAATGTTTAACCAATGTACTGTATACTTGAAATTAACAATAAAATAAAATTTAAAAAAGATAGGGTGGCTGAATGGATAATAAAACATGTTCCTTTCATATGCTGCCTACAAAAAAACTCACTCAGATGGAAAGACATGCACAGACTGAAAGTAAAGGGATGGAAAAAGATATTTCATAAAAATGGAAACAAAAAGAAAAAAAGCAGAGCTGGGATAGCAATACTAATACCAGACAAAATAGACTTTAAAACAAAGGCCATAACAAGAGACAAAGAAGGACCCAGCAATTTCACTTCTGGGTATTTATCCAAAATACTACTTTGAAGGGAATACATATGTTCATTGCAGCATTATTTACAATAGCCAAGATTTGGAGGCCACCTAGGTGTCCATTGGTGGTTGAATGAATAAAGAAGAGGTTGTGCCTATATACAATGGAATATTACTCAAGCATAAAAAGAATTAAATCATGTCATCTGTAATAATATGGGCGAAACTAGGGTGTTATTGTGCTGAGTGGAGTAAGTCAGACGAAGACAAATGCCATATGATTTCACTTACACATGGAATCTAAAGAACAAAATAACAAAACAGAAACAAACTCATAGATACAGAGAACATTTTGATGGTTGCCTAATAAAATGGTAGTTAGAGGGTGGTGAAAAGGGAAAAGGATTAAGAACTGCAAATTGGTAGATAGAAAACAGTCATGGGGATGTGAGGTAAAGCACAAGGAAATAGCAATATTGTAATAATTATGTATGGTGTCAGATGGGTATTGGATTTATCAGGGTGATCACTTCAAGTTACATAAATATCTAATCACAATGTTGTACATCTGAAACTAATATAATATTGTATACCAATTGTAATTGAAAATTTTAAAATTATTTTTAAAAAAGAACTAGAATATTGTCTGGAATATAGTAGTCACTCAATAAACGTTTCTGTCAGTTACAAAAAGGCAGGAGAGAAGTGATATATGGAAGAATGAAGAGGCAGCCCTTTGCCTTAGAAGTGTGGTCCTCAGAGTGGTCCCCAGATAAGCAATATCAGCATCACTGTTTTTAGAAATGGAAATTTGGGGGCCCCACTCCAGACCTATTGAATTAGAAACTCTGGGTGTGGGCTCTGCAATATGTTTTAACAAACACCCTTAGGTGATTCTGATGAATGCAAAAGTTTGAGAACCACTGCAGTAGAGAAACTGAAGAAATTGGGAGCTGGTGATATATTTCAGATTTTATTGTGCCATCAGTTAACAAATGCCTCCTTTGGTCCTCCCATTAGGTGCCTTTTTGCCTGTCACTCTTTAAGAACTCTCACCTGCCCCCAAAATTCTAAAGGCTTGAAGTGGCTCATATTTTGATCCCCAAGGACAGCTCTTCTATTAAGTTGTGGCTTCAAGGAAGATGGGAATGCAAGGCAGGTATGGCTGACTGTCCTTTTTAAATGAATTGACTGCATCATAATCTCAGGGATGAGAGTGTTGCCCGATTATCAAGTTTACCACTTTTTCCTGTTGTACCCACCTTGCCAACTCCAGCCATCAGCAACTCCCATTGGCTTTTGTTTCTCCCTTACTGAGATGGCCAAATTTTTGAAGGAAGTCACAAAGCCTTGGTATATGGTCCAATCTCCAGTCACACAGTCCAGCTTTTTGTCCTCTTCCTCACTCTTGACCATCCACTTTCAACTGTCTTACCATCAAGAGCACTCTGACCTCTTTCACTCTCAGCAGCGACCTTGCTACTCCTCTTAGTGGGTGAATGGGTTCAACACACACTCTTGGTTTTTTTTTACACTTTATCTTTCTGAATCTTCACTTGTTTTTTTCTTTTCTCATATTTTATTTTACTTACAAATGATTTACTAAGAGCCTTTTATATACCAGACTAGTATAGTCTACAATCCTTCTCTCAGGGTGCATTTGGGGGAGGCTAATAATAAACATGCAAGCACTCAGTAAATATTTGGAAGCAAATATATATGAATATACAAGATAGGATAATGATAAATTGCAAGAAGAGCCACAAAGAAAATTAATCAGGTCCTAAAAGAGTGAGTAACAGAAAGAAGAAGGTGACTTGTTTTTTCCAAGGCTTTCCTCTTTCTGCACATGATGATTCATTCTAGCCTGGTTTCATCACTTTAAATTTGATTACTATCATTTCTTTCTCTTTTACTCCAAATTCTTTCCTTCTGCCTACAACTAGAATTGACTCTCTCCTATTGTAAAATGTTGCCTTCTTCATTCTGGGATTGTTTTATAATTGGTTTTTGTTTCCACTTTGCTGTTGAAATTGGACCTTCCATTAAACTGGTCACTAAAGTCTAAATCCAGTGACCATTGGTTAATATTCATCATTCTTGACTTGCTTATAGGACCATCCATGTCTCTTCTGACTTAAACCCTTTCTTTCTCTTTGTGAGGTGGAGCCAAACTTGTTCTTGAATCTTTCCAAATGAACTTCTCTCCTTGTCTTTTTCTCTTCTACATATTTACCTTCACCTCCTTGTGAAATCATTTTTTATTCTCCCAGCCAGAATTTGCCAGGCCTTCCTCTGATATCTTATAGTTCTCTTCCTTAACCACCAACAGCATTTACTGCTCATGTTGTTGGTCTCATTCTCCTTTTTGGAATCGCAGAATGCCAAAGGGCAAGAACTGTGAATTAAACATACTGATTCTATCAAAGGGCTTTGTCATGGAAGCACTCAATAAATATTTAGAATGAATTACTATTAGCTACTTAGCAATGGTGGTTAGTAGATATTCTTAAATAATATCTTAAATATTTCTAAATTGATTTGATGAATTTGTAAATTTCATAGATTTAAAGGCCTAGAAGCTGAAAATTACATGTTTCAATGGGGAATAAATGGATTCTTACTCCAAAACTAAAAGCAAGGACCATCTGCAGCCCTGGTATCCAAGGACCTCAGAAAAGGCTGCCATAGCAACACACAGCATTGCTTTGTCTTAGTCAATACAAAATAACCTTTAAAACATATGACTGGAAAGGGTTATGTTAGTTTTGTTAAGTATATAATCACATTTTTGCTCTGAAATTTCCCCACCCCCATGCCATTATGACTTTCTGGAATACATCCCCACATCCTCTCTGATACTTTCTCCTTCCAACAAGCACAGTGCCTCATTGGACCGCATCTAACATGTTAACAGATGTATCTGTGCACAGTAAGATGCTAAATTATGTGCTAGGGATGCATGAGTATTGTCATGGTTCACAGGAAGAGAGAAGTTGTTCAGAAAGTTGTTGTGGTGAAGCAACTAGAACAACCTCTTGGAGAATGTTGGATTCAGCTAGACCAACACTGAGTGAGATGAGAGGGCCCTCCAGGTGACAAGAAGGATATGGGCCAGGGTACTCTGAAGGAATAAGCATCTTAAAGTATAAATGAACCAAACAGCTGGCACTGAGTTTTTTCATAATCTTTGAACTCCACTGAGTTTTACTTGAGTATATGAAGACCCAACCACAAATCAGTAAGAAGTGGAGAGAGAAAGCACTTCTACTGATATATATATATTTTAGAAAACGAGTTTAAAAATGTTTATAATTTTTAGGTCCCACCCACAAATACCATTTCTCTTTCTAATCAATTTGATAATATGGTAGATGGAGATATGGGATGTTAAAGGATAATACAGTCTTCCCTCCATGTCCACAGGTTCCACATCCACGGATTCAACAGTGTTGGAAATTCATGGTACAGAGGACTGTATGCATTGTTTAATGCCATTTTGTAGTATAAGGGACTTGAGCATCTGCAGATTTTGGTATCCACGGGGGATCCTGGAGTCAATCCCTCATTATGAGTAAAACTAACATTCCAACATTTTCCAAGGATTTTTTTTATCATATCTTTTAATATTTCAAAATAGGCCATGGTCAGAATTTAGTAATCCCAAATTTTGCAGATAGAGGGAAAGACATGTTATTCTCTTTTCCTGTGATTACCCATGTTTATAGGAGTCTATTGTTTGAAGGCCTATTTGTTTAACAGAGTCATCAAAACTCAGTGAGCTGAGAACAGGGTTATAGGAAAACCTTCAAATATATATCTGGTTACGTATGATCATTCTCCCTGGGAGTATATGGGCAAAGTCTGGCAAATTTGAATTTTTATGAGGTTATTTCTAATTCTATGCTAATATTGGACTTCAGTGAAATTAATAATATAACTCATCAGTTGTAGCCACTTGATAATTAATCTCATTAGGCTTATGTATAACTCCATTTTTCCTCTATGAGAAACACAAATCATTTTACAAATATCCACTTGCCAACTAGACAACAATACTCACAAGGCAAATACCATACATGAGAGCAAGATAAGGACAAATTACATTTAGATCAGTCTAGAAAAAGAAGACATTCTTTTTTAGTTAATATTTTTAGTTCCTACCTATTCTTCTCAGATGTATTTTTACTTTACTTTTCTATAGTCTCCCTTACCAAACACTCTTTCCTATTCAATTCTTTTGAATATCTGATTGGGAGAGCTTTCTAAAGCTCTCCACGCAAGTTTTGCATTTTAACATCCAAAGTGGTGGAATTTATCACCCTCTGTCTTCACCATCAATCTCATGTTTTGTGACCTTCAACAATCAAACCCTGAACACCTCAAGGGAAGGGACAGAGGCCAATCTGCATTTACATATCTGAGTAGAGCTCAGTGCTTGGCAATTGGGGATACTCAATGAATGCTGTTTGAACAAAAGAATAAGTTCATGGGTGAGTATTCCATTCTTGTCCACCTCATTAGATATTTGTGTGGTCCATGAAGGAGATGTAGGAACAGGAAGCTGCTCGAGATGACTAGAGAAAGGCATGGAAGACATCTGTAAAAATGTTAATGGTGTAACTCTTTGATTGCATTACATTAGAATATGGGAATAAAATATGTCTCACAGACAAACCTTATATAAACATATTTGTTGGGAGGTGTCACATCTTAGGAGCATCCTTTGTGACTCTGTAAGTTCCTACCTATCTCTCTTTTGAATGTCTATCTTTCCACTCATAGCACTGGTTATTCTAAAATCTACAAGTTCTTAGTCTTGGCAGAAAGAAGACCTGTGAGTTCAGACATTCCAACAGGTTGGCAAAAACAAAGCAATTAACACAATCGATTATCCTTTTATATTGTCAAAATATTTACATTTACATTTTCATTTAATCTTATTAATAGCCCAATAAAGTTAATATTACCCTTATTTTGAGTGAGAAAATGGAGGCTCAAACAGATTTAGTGTTTCAGGGAAGCTTTTTCGAGAACTGCAGAAACTGTTGTCAACTCATCACCGAAATGCTAGAGTCTGGTGTAAAATTTTTGGCGTTTTCCCCTTAGTACCATTAAGTACTGTAATAATCATCTTTGTGTGTGTGTGAAGTGGTACAGTTTATAATTAATTATTTTTTTATTTTAAAAATTATCATACAATAAAAAAATTTCATTTGATGTATAGTTCTCCAAATTTTAATATATGTGTAGTTTTTCACCATGACATGACAGCTACCTTATGCTGTCACCTTGTTGTCATACCCTGTTGTCTATCCCCTGGTAACCACTGATTTTTTTTGTAATTTTCTGTAAACAGACTCATATGGTACACAACTTTTTGAGATTGGCTTTGTTTACTTAGTACACTGCCTTTAAGATTTATCAAATTTGTTGTTTATATTAAAGTTTATTTCCTTCCATTGATGAGTAGGATCCACTGTATGGATATATCCCTTCCAAAGGAGTCCACATCCTAATCCCTGAAACCTGTGATATATTATGTTACCTGGCAAGCAGGAATTAAGGATACAGATGGAATAAGGTTGCTAATCATTTGACCTCATTAATGCAGTTGTCATGGGTTAGCCAGGTGGGGCCAATGTAATCACAAGCATTCTTAAGTGGGGAAAAGAGAGTCAGAAGAGGCAGAACTAAAGAGATACCATTGTGAGAAAGACTCAGCTAGCCACCAGTGGCTTCAAAAAGGGGCCAGGAACCAAAGAATGTAGGCAGCCTTCAGGGGCTGGAAAAAGCAAGAAAATTGATTTTTTTCTATAGATTCCAGGAAGGAATGGAGCCCTGTCAAAACTTTGATGTTAGCCCAGTGAGATGCATTTCAGACTTTTGATCTCCATAACTGTACGATAATAAGTGTGAGTTTTTTTCAAACAACTAAATTTATGCTAATTTGTTACAACAGCAATAGGAAACTAGTATACCATTGAGAGAAATTGTTTCCATTTTTAGATGATTATGAATATAGTTGCTATAAACACTTATGTATAGGTTTTGTGTGAACGTAAGATTTCATTTCTTTAGAGAAAATATTCAGGAATAGGATTTCTGGGTCATATGGTAAATGTATATATAATTTATAAGAAACTGCTAAACTGTTTTCTGGAGTGTCCATATGATTTTACACTCCCACCAGCAACATGTGAGAGTTCCAGATACTCTGTCCTCAAGAGGGATTAATGAGATTTTATTTGCCATTCAGTAGTTGAGTAGTAGTTTGAATTTGCATTTCCAAAATGGCTAATGTGTTATCTTCTCATGTGCCTATTTGCCAACTTTATATACTCTTTAGTGAAGTATCTAAGTCTTTTGTCCATTTAAAAACTTGGGTTATTTATTTTCTTATTACTGAGTTTAAGAGTTCTTTATAGGTTCTGGATACAAGTCCTTTGTTGGATATGGGTCTATTTGTGTGAATCTATTTCAGAACTCTATTGTGTTCCATTGATCTATGTGCCTATCCCTTTGTCAATGTTGATTACTCCAGCCTTCTAGTAAGTCTTTAATTAGAGTATTTAAAAGTGTCCAATTCAAATTACTCTACTTCTTTTGCCTTTCCATATCAAATTTATAATTTGTATATATCTACAAAAACTCCTGCTGGAATTTTGATTGGTATTGGTCAGATCTTAAAGATCATTTTGGAGAAATTGACATCTTTACTATCTCTATTATTTAGATCTCTTCATTTATTTAGATCTCCTTTAAGTTCTTTTATCAGCATTTTTCAGTATCCAGCATACAAATTCAGTATATGTCTTCTTATATTTTTATTTCTTGAGTTATTGTAAATGATACTATTTTCAAAATTTTAGTTTCTATTTGTACAATGTTAGTATACAGAAATATAATTGATTTTTTTTGCATGTATTGATTTTGTATTCTGCAACCTTTGATAACTCACTCTTTAGTTCTAAGGGCTTTTGGCTCAGGTGTTTCCAGAGGAGTTAGTCCTACTTTATGACTCAGAGTAAAGCAAGTGACTCAGATATAAAACAATACGCTCAACATATTTTCCTGGCCCAATTGATTAGTTTAGTATTGGACAGAAGACCCCTTCAGAGTCAATGAGATGGGACAAGATTTCTGCTGAAATTTAGAAAAACAGTGCTAGTTCTTCCCCTCTAAATTTAAACCTAGAAATCTTTAGGCCTGAGAACTGCTGGTGGCTGTATGGGGACCATAGGGAAGGGGTTCCCAGGAATGTTACCAACACCAAGGATGCAGAGTAGAGCAAAGGAGAGAGAAAAAAACGCATGCTGGTATCATCATTTGTGCTTTGGATCAAATGTTATCACTTTATCAGTGCTATTCTGCACTTCTTCACATATTAAAAAACACTAATTAGTTACAACCTGTGTTTCTTTTTTTAGATGGTTGATTTTACCTTTTACTAATGGACCTAGGTAATCTTGTTAATGTCTAATTATAAAAATAACACATTTTTACTGTAGAAAAGTGGAGCATACAAAAAGGAATAAAGAGGAAAATAAAAACTAGTCATATATCTACCACCCAGATATAATCACTGTTCACTTTTTGTATTTTTCTTCCCAACTGAATAAAATATAAAAATATTTTTACACAAAATTTGGATAATTTTGTATAAATGTGTGTACATGTGTGTTTGTATGTATATGCATACACATATATATATAAATAAATAAATATATATATATGTATATATATATATATAGTCTTATTTCCAAGCAGAAAATTTTCAAAGGACTAAACTTTTGCTTTTGCTCTTTGCATTATGACAGATGAGAAGATAAATTCTGCCTGATCTATCTTGCCTTCCAATTGGTGAGTTATTTTTAAGACAGAAAACAACATGGAGAATTCGATAATGATAATAGCAAGAAACAAGCTCAGTCTTCAGAATGAAAAACCAACAAAGATGCTTTACCATATCTCTCAATGCATAAAAATCCAGAGAGTTGTGGCCACATTAAAAAAAAATAATTTAAGCAATAATTTCTTCCCTGGAAGAGCTTTAAAATTTTGATAAGAAGAATGGTTAGCATATACGAAACTATTTGAGAGTAGTATAAGATGGTCTGTAATTTAGTGCTATGAGATGTGTGCTTTAATGGCCTCAAGTATTTCAAGGATTCTTGGAGGTAGTGGGGTTTGAGGCAAGCCGTGGTTATGGTAGAAAAGAAAAAAAAGGAAGGACTTTTCCCTTCCTTTAATTGCAGCACAGATGAATGCTTGGCAGCAGGAACAAGCTTGACTTGATGGAAAGGGCATAGCTCTACACATGTAGGCTTGAGTCTGGCAGGCCTAAGTTTGAGCCTTGTCTCTGCTACTTGATAGACTGATGGCCTTGGCACATCTCTCTATGGCCTCCAGCTCTTCATTTCAAGGTGTGGGGAAAATAGCATACAACTCGATTGATTGTTCTAAATATTGAATGAGCAATGTGTATAAAGTTCTTAGCACAGTATTTGACACATAGGGGCAATCAATAACCACCAGCCTCATACATAAAGCAGAATCTCGCTAAGGGAAGATTCTTCCAGGGGAAAGCACCCATGAATAAGATGTAATCCCAATTCTTAAAGAACTTGTAATTTTGTTGGGGCAACTAGACATGTACCTAAAACAATCAAAAGTCAGTACTTTTCAGTGGATGTGTGATTAAATGTTAAAAAGATATGGGAGAGACAGCTGTGTCTGCCCTGGACTTGTAGGAAAGCTATTTTGTAAACTATTCCTCAGACGGGAACTGTGGTTCCACTGCTGTTCTCAAATTGCCACTTTGCTCAGACAATCTCTTTATAAAGTAGAGACAATCTGCCTGTGAGTGTATGTTTTTTTTTACTGAGTAATGTGACAGGCACCCCTGAAGTCTGAGAGGAAAGACCAGATGACAAAGTGGAAAGGAATCAATGTGTAATATCTGGCTTGGCTTGGCTTTTTCTGTTAGATAAATGATTTTGTTTCACCCCAGCAAGTTTTCTGAAGTGCTTACAAGCAATAAGGTGAAAAAGTCCCAGGAGTCCCACAAGGAAGAGAAGATCTTGTTCCTTTTGAGAAGTAGTATATGTGGTTGAATATGTGAACTCTAGCTTTAGAGGGTTGGAGTTTGAATCTCTTCCTCCACTTATAAGCTATGTAATCTTGGGCAACTTAATTAATATCTTTGTATCTCTTCTGCAAAAAAGTACATAGAGATTCCTCCCTCACAGGGATTCTTGAAGATTAAATTAGTTAATACATATAAATTATTTTTTTAGGGACTTAGAATAGCGCCTGGCACATAGTAATGGCTCAATAAATGCCAACTATTATTCTGGCCATTACTGCTTCAACAATATCTCTAAAGAACAATCTGTGATAGGTTTACAGGCTAGCCTCTAATAAATAAAACACTAATAAACAGATGAGAAAACCTTTAGAAGCTTAAAGGAGATAGTATTAAGACATGTTGAAAATAGCGTTGCCTTACTTGGCAAATAGGAAGCATACAGAAATCACTATTCCAGGAGGTCATATAAGCCAACAGGTAATTAGATTCAAGGAGAGGTGGTAGGACCTAAAGTTAGGACATGCTGAACTTTTAAAGGCCCAGAAAGCAACTGTTGTTTCCATAGTACCCCTATCCCTCTGGGTGCTATGATTTGAAAAAGCAAGATGGATTAAAAATGGACTAGTCCTTATGAGAAATCTGTTTGTGTAGAGCTTAAAGATGTGAGTAATTTGATGGCTGAAGCTTTCTGGTGCTCAGAACTGGAAGCCCCACATCTGCCTACCCAGAGAGGGTACTCACTCCGATTTGGTTGTGTAAAAGAGATCTTCAAACTCTGGGATCTGTCCTGGCCCCATGGCAGTTGAAAGGAGCCTTTTTTCAGGATTTTAGGTAGTGGCTACAGTTTTTTGATTGTCTACTCCACAGCCATCCCTTTTTCCTCATTGATGTGGCCATAGTATCAGGGCACAGTATATCAAAACCAGGGCTTGGTTTTTTGATTGGTCTAGACAATTTTGGTCATCCCATTCCTCTTTCTAGTAATTGGTTTAATTGTGGTCATGTGACCAGCTCTGGACAAGGAGATAGAAGAAGGATTCAGCTGAGAAGTTTTTAGAAAAGATTTTTCTCTCTAATTAAAAAAAAAAAAAAAGACATACAATAAGTTGTTTTATTCTTTTCTGCTTTCAGCACCATAGTGTAAGGGTGTGATTTATGTTACTACTGCAGCCTCTTTGCAACCATGAGGGAAACTGAAGAGACATTCAGCCAGAGTTCTGACATTGGTGAACGACTAAGGCAACCTTAGGACAGTCAAACTCCAGACCTTGTGTAAAGATTATTAATTAACCTCTATTATTTAAGCCACTTTTAGTTGGGTATTCTGTTACTTGGAGGCAAAAGCATCCCAACTGATGTAATGCCATGTGTGTTTTGTTCACCATCATCAACTAGTACAGTGCTTGGCATATGGCTAGGAGCTCAATAATTGTTTATTGGATTAGTAAATGGCATTACTATTCAATCTTACTGCTGAGACTACTTCGTGTCCTATTGCTAGTGACAAGTTATCAGATAGGTCCCAGAAGGCTACCTGAGCCCTTCCCTGGGTAACCTGCCTGCAGTTGCAATCATGGGATCTGGTCTTCTCTTGCTCTTGCCAATTCCTTCAGGGTTGAAGTTATGTCCATGGCCAGCAATGCCTCCCAGCTCTGCTCAGATTGTAAAAGGATGGTCTGCTTTCATACCTTCTGTCACTGAGTTCCTTTTGGAGAGGAACTCTGTTACTCTCTGCTGAACTGCCTAGCCACATACCTAGAATTGCCAAATATAGCCTTTTTTTTTTTTGTCTGTTCCCATATCTTTTGAGACTGTATTTGATCTGCATACCTGGAGTACTCTCTCCCATCTACCACCACTGTGTCTTAAATCTTGGCCAGCATATAAGCACCTGCAGCTTCTGGCAGATGTGACTTGTTGCTGTCACTTAGCCACTCCCTGTTCTGGTGAGGTCTGTTCTATCACAGACTTCCCGAGCCCGATATACTCAGAAGTCATTTCTGTCATCATCTGACAGTTTGGTCAGATGCTAATGAACAATGATAACAACTGCTTCATCTCTGATTACAAAATGCCAACTTGAAGCTGAGCTAAAAGAGGAACAAGAGAATTCTCCTCCACTCATTGTTCACTTCTAGTATTAAAGAGTCCAAAGCTTTTTGAAATTTCTGTACAAGGGCATTTCACCTCAGTTTATAAAAGCAGAGAAAGTAAACTTATTTTCAATCTTACTAAAATAGAGAATTAGGAATAGTGGAAATTTTTAGTAAATTACAGAATTACAACCAGCCAAAAAAATAAAACCTACCCAAATGCCCATAATCAATAGAATGGTAATTCAAATGTGGAATATTTATACAACAGAATACTTTATCAGTGAGTGTAAACAATCTACACCTGTGTGTGTGTGTGAATTTCAAAACATAATTCTGAGTTAAAGTTAGATACATGTATACTATATGATTCTACTTATTTCAAGTTCAAGAACAGACAAATCTAATATATGATATTAAGAGTCAGGATAGTGATTCCCCTTTTGAGATTCTGGTCATATTCTTTTTTTGATCTGGAAGATGATTAGATGGATGTGTTCAGTCTACAAAAATCCAATGAGCTGTACACATATGATATGAACACTTTTCTGTATATTTCTTATATTTCAGTAATAAATTAAAAATTAATTACATGGCCATGGAAACAAGGCCTGAATCAGAAAGCAAGCAAAGACTGGTGGAATCCTAGTGCCAAACACAATTGTCTCTTATTTTACAGAGGAGAAGGCTGTGTCCTCAGGAAGTCCAATGAATCATCCAAAGTCATACAAATGGGCCAATGGCTGAGCCAGACATGGCACCCATGTATGATTCTAGCCTAGGGCCTTTTCATCAAATGTGGCCAAAAATCTAATGAGATCTTCCCTTAGTTTCATGTTTTTGTGAAATCTATTTGAAATCCAATTTGGGAAAATGTTTATGCATATTTAATACTAACAGACACTTTTGTTGCTTAACTGAGATGTATGTAAAGAGAATAGCACAGACGAAGAGGGCTGGCAGTTGCACAGGACCCCACCCTCAGAAGAGCCCCAGCTTTGGTTTAATGTTCCACTTTTGCCATCTTGTAATTCTTATTAATTTCTAAACAATGGACTCAGCATTTTCATTTTGTACTGGTTACCACAAATTATGTAGCTAGTCCTAGAGATAAATATTGCTTTGTGTAATACACATGGTGTATAAGTCAAGTATTTGTAATCAAAATCTATTTTAAATGAAGTAGGGAAATTTGATATTTAATGGCAAATTCTATATAACAACAAATCATTTCTATACAAAGAATAATTCCCTAATTTATCTATTTTACTGCTAAATTTTTGTGCCACCAGTTGACTTAAAACAAGAGACTAAATGGAAAGTAAAATAAAAATACGAATCTTAGACTAGCCTAATTTAAAAACTGGAAAGGTATCTTTAAAATATTCTGATTCATCCCTTTCATTTTGCAAGAAAATGAAATCTAAAGAATAGAGTGATTTGCAAAGAAATTGAGCCAACTATGTAAGTGGAGTCAATGAAAATTGATCAGCGTAGTACAATATTTGAAGACTCAGTGATATTTAGAAATTTCTGGCAGTGTTTCTGGAGCACTTTTTTTTCCATGCCAGAAAAAGATCTTAGCCAGGCCAAAATAATAAACTGCCTTATACAGAATAATTTTCTAAAGAGAAAGTATACAAGCAAATTCATTACATTTTGTATAAAATAATCATCTTAATGTAGTATCTGTCATATGCAATATTTGTTTTGAAACAAATGGCTATCAGAATGGCTCTGCCTCAAATAGTTGGTTAGCATCAACATACCCAACTCAGTATCTGCCACATACAGAAACTAATGCCCAACAAAGACCCTGGCATCTGTCCAGGGCACTGGGCTTACCTTTCAGCCTACCTTTGTTTAGTTATGTTCTGCTTTAGATCAATGGCATTTCTGGACCCAGAGAAAACATAGATGAATTACAGTTTTTAAGTAGGATGGGCCAGGTGACAGGGATGGGACACAGTTCTGTTTTGAGGCACGAAATGTAACAGTACAGCTATGCAAGGGCAGTGGGATAGAGGGTCTACTTGGTAGAGCCTCGCAGGAGAGTAGGGAGCAAATACATGCTTCCTGAGTCTAAAGGATGAAAGGACATTAGCCTGATGAAGGGCCAGGAGGAAGGTGACAAAGAACTCCAAGGAAGAGTGTGAGAGAAGCTAGTGAATGGTTTTGAATAGAGAAGTGAGTGGTGCTCCAAAAGATTGCTACAGCAGGATCATGGACAATGGAGAGCAGATGGTGGAGGGAAAGATGATGGCAGGCAGTGGTCTAGGTCAGCAAAGATGAGTGTCTGAGCTATGAATGTCCCTTACTCCTTCTCAGAGAAGATGTCTGAAAAAAGTGGGGAGGTGAACTTATCAGGACCTGAATACCTATGAATGTGGAGAATAAGAAAAAAAGACAAAGAGGCTCTGTTTTGTAGCCAAGGTGATGCAGGCACATTGGTGCCATCAGCTGACACGGGCATTGCAGGATGAGAAGTGGATTTGAAGAGAAGGATGATGAATCCTTAGAGACACTGAGTTTGAAGTGCCTATGAAACATCTAGATGGATAACTTCCACCATTTCAAACAGAAGCATTTGAATCTCTTCTTAAAGTTAACTGAATATGTGTTTGTGATCCTTGGATAAATGAATTCAAAGTTTATGTGTGTGTATAGTAGGCAATATCACGCATCTTCATAATATCACACATCTTCAATTCAAGTGAACAAGCATATCATTAAGTATTCATTTTTTTTCTGTTCATGAATTCTTTTAAGTATTCATCTTTAAACCATGTCTAAAGAGGAAGATAAAATGAATGCAATGTTGTGTGTCAAGTATATCTCACTTAAAAAATAAAGTAAATAAGGAGGAAGAAATTAGAAAAGTTAAATACCACAATTTTATTGCTAAAAGGAGCCCCAATAATCACATTTTATATGAAGAATTTCGTGCTCAGCGAGACTGAATGGCCCTCCCTCGGACTCCCAGCTATTAAGAGAAAGAGCTGGGGCTCCAGCCTGGTGCTCTATTTCCCACCCAATGCTGCCTCATCAGGGTATCAAAGGAGGATGCCATTCACCTGTCTAAAGCATGCCACAGTGTGTTTCTTACCCCAATCTCCCATTAAAAGAGATCTTTGAAAATCTTTCTTCTTTTTTGTCTCTACATCTGTCTGTCACCTAATGACAGCTTTATTTCTTTTCTCCATCTGAGGTCTCAATTTTGTACCTGGCTTCTCTCCCCTGCTTGCCTTAAAGTTTCTTGGAGGAACACTTTGGAGAATATCCTTTTGACCTGATAGTTGATTGCATGGTTTCCAGTGCAGTGAGAAGCCTGCTGAGCACTGTCAGTTATGGTGGTCTGGTCACCTTCGTTTGCTCTGAGGGCAAGCAGGGTCTTGAATAGTCAGAGGCACAAGGCAGAAAAACATTGGATCAGCTGTTTCTTTCAACAGTTCTTTTCAGTGAGAAACATTATTATTAGAATTCAAGTCAAGCAGGCGATAAGCATCCATGAGGAGGACTTTTAAAGTAATTTCAGGGAAGAAGTTTTGAAGAATTCTGCCTGGCCTTTCAAGTCACACTCAATTCTAAATTCTAAGAAGGTAAATTATGTGTCATTGTCAAGGCTTCTTTTGACATCAAATTTATGCTTATTGGGGGCCCCTTATATTATCAATGTGTACAGCAGAGTTGCGTCCAAATCATAGAAATAACAATGTTTTTTTTCTAAAAATGATTATAGATTTATAGTAAAATATTTGCATGATGGGACAAATTTTAATGTCCCTGGACCTTCATTGTCTTCCTCTATCCTTTCTTCTGGTGAAGAGAGAAACTTTACTCATACATAGAGTCAAACTTATGCTGTGAGAAGTTTTTAACGTTAGGGAGAAAGAGCTTTGTCTGTCTTGTTGCTGCTCCACTCTGAAGAATTTAAAGCCTTGGGCATGGGATTTGTCAGCCTGGCAACCATGAAGAGTGAAGTAGGTGCCCTTGGCCAAGAATAGTGAAAGAAATGGAAGGGAATTCAAAGGGAGTGGTAGGTGAGGCTTCCAGCCCCATGTGAGCAGAACTTAGTACGAACAAGAAACTATATAAACACTTGTGACACCCTCTCTGCTCTGAGTGTGTTCCACACTTGCCTTGAGTAAGACTGGGCTTTTTCTGATGAAGAACTGTGCCTTCACACCTCACCATGATATGCAGCAGCATTCCATATGCTTTTATGACATATGGGGATCTTGAGCCCTTGGTTAGGAATACATAATAATAATGAAAATTATACACTATTATTTATTGATCATCTACTATGTGCTGAGTCATCTACATACAACATTCAAAGTCTCATAGTCAGAACAGTGGTGCCGAGATTAGAACCCAGGTTACAAGAATGCCATTTCAGAGCCCTTTCCACTATATCATATTGCCTAGGGGTTGTAATCTAGTATGAAGGCATGTTTACAGATAGAGATAAAAAAAAGCTGTCAAGACTCCAAAGAATACATCTTGGACAGATGGTGGGATTTTAGGCATGTGATAAGAGTGGAATTTTGTCTAGATTTCTGAAAATAGTGCCAGATTGGAAGGCTGCCCTGCCCAGATTAAGGATATGCTGTAGGATGTGGTTCTTGAGAAGTTTCAAGATAACACATGATAAAGAGCCTGGCACAGTGCCTGGCACACAATAGTAATTAATAAATGAACTATGTAAGCTCTAGTAGAGCTTCTTTTACTGCATATTTTAAGCTTTCTTTTCCTACTGCCCCACCTCATGAGAACCATTAAACATGGTACTTGCCACCATTTTGATAGACTTTGGAGAGCTCATTTTTCTTGAGAATTCTGATGGTGCCCAGGGTTTGGATATCTATGAGCAGGATTAGTGGCTAGTTCTACCAAGCCCAAGAGGTTCACCAGGTAGGACTTGGACAACCTTGCTCAGTGCTAAAGTTCTATTTTTCACTAGTAATGTTTCTACCCAGGGCTGGGGCAGAGAGCTTGCTCCCAGGTGCAACTTTTCAGTTCCATACCACAGATGGGACAGGTTTTCTGACCTTTGACATTGTATAAGGACCACTTTTGACTGCCTGCTTTTGATTCTGCCTCCTGCCCAGGCATTAAAACTTCTACCCCTAAGATATATCTAAGAATCACATCCTGAAAGCTTCATAGCTTCAACCTAAACCTAACTCACTCTCTAAAGTCTCCTTCTTTGCTTCTGGCTCATGGGAATTTTTCTTTCCTTTCCTTTCTTGTGTATTAAGGATAAACTTTGTTAAGGTTTGAGGGCGTAAGCCTTCTACTGAATGGCTGCAGACCCACTGGAAGCTCAGGTAACCAATCCTGGCCTTGTTTGAAACCAGACTTCCTGATGTGAGACCCAAGCTCAGAAGCTTGCCTTGTTGGTGCATATCCTTCTTTTTGTCATAACCAAGTTCTTTCAATTCTGCTTAGAGAGATATGCTGAACTCATACCTCAATGAGGTGAAGTGGCTCTCCCTTCCAAATAAACAATAAATACAGCTTTGTTTTGAACCATCTTTGTTTCCTACTGTCCAATACGTATCTATTTTTAATTTACAAAATATATTAACAACCTTTCTGTATATTTGGAGCAGGGATGGTTTACACATCTGTTACCTTGTTTAGAAGTCCAGGTAGTTTCTGCAGAATTTTCATTGTTGGCTCATATTGTATTAACTCCACAAAGACCCCCAAGATCAGGGACTATGGATCCAAAAAGTAACCCAAAAAGGAAGAAGTGCCAAAAGTGTCTTTCTCATGCTGTAGAAAGGTTCTCAGCTGCCCCAGCCAAGGGCATAGTTTGCTCTTCAACCCAAAGTTGCAGAGGCAGAAAGGCTACTTTCTGTACAGTCAGGAATCTGGATTCTCACTATCAGCAGCCATATGGGTTTGGGAACATTCATCAGCTAGAGAACTCGCTGATCTGGAAAAAGAGACTTTTCAAAGAACAGCCCAAAATATTTCTTTAAACTTATGGAAAACTGGTAGTGACCTTCTTCATGTGCCAGCTGCAGACAAGCATTTTTGTTTAAAGACATACTAGGTGGAAAATAGTAGAATGTTTCAAGGAACGTTTTGATGTGTGAGGGTTGCTGTTCCAGGGATCATTTAAAAGTAAAGTCACCCCCAGAGCAACTAACAAACTCAGCACAAAATATGAGGAATTCCAGCTGAATTCTGATGTAGGTACTCTGTTAAGGTGACTTTGAGCATGTGCATTGGGGTTTAGATGTCA
>PVKZ01002458.1:0-11240 GCA_004027375.1 Macroglossus sobrinus
TTCGTCTGAGGGCAGGGTGGCCCCCAGAGCCATCCTTGGGTGCTCGCGGGCATCCCGATGGTTAGAGCCGGGGCTGCAGAGTGCGGGGTCGCTCCCAGATGTGGTTTCACGGAGCAGCAAGGGACAGACGGGACAGTGATGCCAGCTCGGCTCCTGGGGGCCCGAGCGAGCTGGGCTCAGGGGCAGCTGTCACGTCCGGGGCTCCGTGCTGACCTAACAGCTGACACCCTCTTTCCATTCCTACCGTCTCAGCTGAGCTGGCTGCCACTGTCCTCTGCACAGGGGCACCGGCTGCGGCCACACCACTGGTGGTCAGCTCTGCGACGGGGTCAGTCTTTGGGGTCCAGTTGCAGCCGCTAGTCCTGCCTGTCCTGTCACCCAGGCTGGGCCGGGCCACACGGAGGGCGTCCTGCAGCTTCTGGAGGGCACAGAGGGGCCCCCTGGGTTGGTGCTGAGGTGTGGGCTGGGGGCGCCTTGCAGGGCCGGGCTTGCTCTGCGCCTCCAGCCCGTGCCTGGGTCCCGGGGAAGGATCTGGAAGTCAGGGCCAGCTCACGTGTCGAGGGCGTCACAGGGCGCAAAGCGTTAGCGCGTGTGAACCCCCAGCGTTCCCGCGGAACGGGCTGAGTGTCCCCGCCCCCGTCTAACAGAAGGGAGATTGACGCCCCAGACAGGGGTGGCTGCTCTGTGCCGCCCGGGACGAGGTGGACCGTCACCGCCCGCCCGGCCTCCGGCATGGACAGTGGCCCACGGATGGCAGCCGGGGCACCAGGCGTGGGCTTCGCTTCTTAGCTCCCCTGAAATCCGTCCCTCCCCAAAACGGGGGACAGAGGTCCTGGTGACGCCACCCTCCCCGTGACGTGGGGCCAGCTGCTGAGTGAGGGGCGATTCCGTGGGGACGGTGACCCCCGTCCCCAGAGCGAGGCTGGGGCCGTGACGTAGGGCACGGCAGGCGCTATGGTTGAGACGCTGCTTTTAAAAGTCTCCAATCCTCCTGAGGAAGGAGTCACACCCCTGGGTTCGGCAGAAGCTGCGTCCATCATTACATCGACCCTGCGGGGCCGCTGAGAGCCGGACACAGGCGCGTGTCCAGCCCCGGCCGGGTGGCCCCCCCACCCGTGACTGTGGAGCACTCTCTCCCCTTTCCCGAGTCATCCTCCTCCTCCTCGGTTCGCGGTGTCGGACTCCCCCGGTCCACCGTCCGCTCCCCTGGGCCGCCAACCTCGTTGTCCCCGCTCTCTCCTTCTTAGAAATAGGATTTCCGGTTCGGGTCAGGGTCCGTCGATGCCTGTGGCCGTCACTACCGCGTGACTAGTGGAAGCAAACTCTCTGGGTGACAGTGGCAGGGGGTGGCCTGCAGAGACCACCAGGGGAAGCGTGGAGTCCAGACCATGGAGGACGGCTGCGGGCGAACCAGCCGGAACGCCCGCGTCCACCTGGCCGTGTGCGGTCCTCGGAAGGTCCCCCGTGGGCCGCCGGGTCTCTGATCCTTCCCTCTGCCACCTTTCATCCGGACTTCTGAGGGGTCCCAGCTTCGAGGCATCTTAATTTTCTTGGAGACATACGAGGAGGTGAGTGCGGTTGAGAGAGATGCATGTTCCTGGTGTGCACACCCACATGAGTCACTGTTCTGGAAGCTTCTACGGGTGAGGAGTCGACAAGATGCGGCTCTGGAGAGAGCTGCCTTGCAAGAGCCTGAAGGTGCTGGAGGCGGTGCTGGCGATGATGCTGGCGGCGGTGCTGGTGATGGTGCTGGTGGCACTGGCATTGGTGGCAGTGCTGGTGCTGGCGTTGTTGGTGGTGCTGGTGGCTGTGTACACCGAGACCTCAGACTCGCGGGCCCGACGGACAGGCGGCTGTGGCTTCACCCCGCTCAGGCGAGAGCTTGCGCAGACACCCAGTCGGCCTCATGTGCACCTGCCCACGCTCCCCAGACTCAGGGCTGGCCTCGCAGAGAGTCCTAACGACTGGGAGTGGCACGGGTGACAGGCACCCACAGATCCCTGAGCTTCATGGTTTAAGAAGACATTCGGTGGCCTCAGTATAACTCCCGAGTTTCGGCCACGTGCGTGTCATGGCTCCCCGCTCATTCATTAAACGCCGTGCTTTCAAACAGAGCAGAGACGGGAATTTTCTCAACGATGACAGGAGGTGTAATTCAGTTTTATTTCTTTCGAGGCACAGCCCCCGCGGGCCTGGCTGAGGCTGAGGGTTGTCTGTGGCGCCACCGTCAGCGCCTCCAGCAAAGGCTCCGCGGCACAAGTGAGGGTCTGAGGGCCCCGTTTCGCCCTCGGTTTGAGCTGTTCGGCTCCATCACAGGGTCTCTCAGTGGAGACGCACCTCGTCCCAGGGGGCCTTAGAGGTGGCCCGTGAAGGCGAGTGTGACGACGGTGGCTTGTCCAGGAGTGAGCGTGTGTGACTCAGGGAGGTCAAGTGATGGGGCTAACGGGAAAGCTGGGGACGTCCCGACAGGTCTGTGTCAGGTTGGTGGTGCCCCATGGAGGCAAGGGGGACGTGGTGACAGCTGGCCAGCTCCCATTCTCAGGTGTGAGAGGGCGGATTGCCGGATGAGCCTGTGACTCTTATGTGGGCCCAGGCACAGAGCCATCCCCGCCTGGGCCTCAGACTGAGAGTCCAGCCCTCCTGCCAGAGGACAGTCCCAGCACCTGCCGGCCGTGGCCCCTTCCTCGACTGGGCAGACCCCACCCCTCAGAGATGGGGCCAGGACCCCCAAGGACAGCAGGAAGAGAGCGGGCTGCTGGGTTTGTCAGGGCATCGGCTGGACCCCACTTACGGCCCCTGAAAACAGACAAGGCGTTTCGACGACGTCTGGAGAGTCTAGAAACGATACACTTAACGCCGTGAGTAATTTCAGAGCTCACGAACGCACTAAGTCTCCGGAGAGAAATACTCTTGTTTCGCGATCAGCACGAAATCAGGCTGTGAGCGGACACAGCTGGCGCGGGGGGTCTATCTCTTAGGTGACAAAGGCCCATGACTGTTTGGCTGAGGGTGTCGGCGTGCTCCAGGCAGGAGCTGTCCTCTGCCATCTTGCCACCCGGAGCGGCCTCGTTGGCATCGTCACAGCGGGGTCGGTGGCCTTGCCTGGGGAACTGAAGCTCGGTGCGTTTCGTTTGAATGGAGAAAGCCTTACCCACGGGCACGGGCAGCCCCGGGAGGCTCGCGGGGTCCCCGCACGCAGCTGGGCCCCGGCAGACGCCCCCGCGTCGGCCACAAAATGCCCCGCCCGCAACCAAAACCCGACCCACACGGAAGAAAAGGAGAAGAAGAGAAAAAGGAAAGAAAGGCAAGAAAAATGGAAAAACCACACGGGACATGCTAACGGTCTAGGCCCTCGGCGAGCGTTGCCCCGGGATGAGCTTCCCGGAGGGACGAGGGAGGGACAAGGGAGGGACAGGCGGTACCCGCAGGGTCTCGGGCACCTGTCCCTCTCAGAGCAGCCGCTGGCCCGGGCGTGAGGTCCTCACGGTCACAGATGCCACCGCTCTCGCCACGTGCTTCGTGTGGGCGGGTGCAGCCCGGGCCTGGCCCAAGGGGAGGGCGCCCGCCGGCCCGAGGGGCTCAGGTGGGGGCGCTGCACCTGGGGAGCCCCTAGGACTCTGTGCAGCAGTGACCCCAAGGGACCGCAGAGCCGAGCCTGGCCCTGGCCCTGAGCCCATCTAACGGACCGGTCCGTGGGCCAGGGGGGGCCTGGGTCTCTTGAGAGGGCGTGGGCTCCGGGCCATGACCCGGGCTGGTGACCGCTGGTGCCCAGGGGGCAGGGTGCCCTGTCTTCACGGGTGTGAGGGCTCGGTTCCGCCCGGGTCTCAGGCCCTGACACAGCCTCCGCTGGCGGAGGCCCCTCGACCTCTGTCCTCCTCCCCCGCAGGGTGTGATCTGAGCTCAGAGGTCCCAGGGGCCAGCTAAGTCCCCCCCGCCCCCCCTTGCTTTCTCTCCCGCCCAATGGCTCCGAGCACGGCCCCGTTCTCTCCGGTGCACGGGGAGGCGGTCGGTGGGGACACGTGACTGGAGACGGTGCCACAGGGCCTGTGGGCCAGCAACCCCTCCACCTCAGCGCCGGGGTGGGGAGGGGACTCTGACCCCGTCAGGAACCCAGTAACCAGGGCTGTTGCGTGTTTGGGTCCCCCGTCTCTCTCTCCCTCCCAGGAGCCGCAGCAGAAACGGCGGCTACAGGAGGTGGGGATACAGTGATGTGGGGACACAGCGACGTGGGCACGCAGCGACGTGGGCACACATTGACGTGGGCACGCAGCGACGTGGGCAGACATGGTCCGCGTGGGCCCGACGCGTGTGGGCTCCGTTGCCCGCGGGAGGGACGGCCCCACGGGCCGTGGCCCCAGGGGTGGCATCATGCTGTCCGCTCCCAGCAGCGACCCAGCGACACGGCAGAGGCTGCAGCTCAGGGCGGGACAGACGTCATCGTGGGCACCGCGGCTGCGGTTCTGAGCCGCGTTCGCGGCGTGTGGACGGGGGCGGTGTGACGGCGGCTGGGGAAACCAGGTGGCTCGGAGAGAGGGCCTGTCCTTCGCCTGGTTTTCTGCCGGGAGCCAGGAGCAGTCCCCAACAGGGGGTCCTTCGGCCAAAGATGAGAGGGGACAAGGCGCTCCGTTCTGTGACCGATCCCCGCCAAGCACACTTCCTCACGTCCTCTCGGAGGCCGGAGACAGTGCCCCGACCCCTCCGGCGATGGCATCCCCGTCACCGGCTCCGAGCAGCGTGAGGGCCTGCGCGTCTGAGGCCCTCCTGGGCCCGCTGTCCGTGAAGCGTCTGTTTCGGTCAGAAAGCGTGGCGTTGTCCTCCTCTCCGACTGTCCCCACGGAGCTGCCAGAGACACAGCCACTCGACGCCCCGGCTGCTTTCAGAGGGACGGGCTCCCCTCCCCGTGAGTGGCCTTTGTATGGCAGCTCTGCTGGTGGTCAGCGTGGCCCTGGGGACGAGCTGGCCACTGCCCACGTGGCCGCGTGTCCTGGGGTCTGCAGCCTGCCCGGCTCAGCGGCCATCCCTGCCCGTTCCCCTGGCCCTGTGCTGTCCCCTTGATAGGGCAGGCTCTGCTGCCGACCCTCCTGCCCCCACCCCACCCCCACCCCACGCCGCGTCCCGGAGGCTGCACGGGCCCCACACCCGTGTGATGAGACTTTTGGACGCTGGGACGTGGCGGCTGGCTGGAGGCTGGCTGGAGATGTCACATCGCCCCCGTGTCCTTAGTCCAGAGACAACACGATGCCTGGTTTACCCGTGTGTCCCCAGGTGGCTCAGGTGCAGGATCCGCTGCCATGATCTCCTCGTCTGCTGTCAGATGTGGCTGGTGAGAGACGAGCACAACGTGACCGCTGGCTACAGAGGTCAGCTGGCAAGGCCAGCGGGAGGGCAGCCGCGTGGCCGAGGCTGCTTGTCAGTGAGTGCGGGGGAGATGGGGGCCGTGGGGGGGGACGCGGCAGGCGGGGACCTGAGATGGGAACAGCCTGTCATCTGGGGAGGTGTTCGGTGTTGTCGGGGTGCTCCCCAGGGTGCTCCCCGCAAGGGGAGGCTTTCGGGGTGTTCTCTGGGCCCCCTGCGGACCCTGGAGCCCCGTCAATAGCCTGGCGGCGCTGACGGGAGACGCTGCGTCGCCAGTGGCTTCGCGGTGGGGGACGCGGCGGGTCCACGTGGGTTTTGTCGTGCCCGAGCGTCGCGTGCATGGCCCTGGGGTCGGCGCACCTGCGGGCCCACCCCAGGCAACTCCCGCCCCCGCCCCCCGCCACCACGGTGGCCCCCAGGACGCGGAGCGGCGGCAGCGCCGCCCGCCTGCGAGGTTTTAGAAAGGACACCGCGGCGGCGATGCCAGTTCTCATGGCCCTAAACAATCATCATTAGCGGGACGGCTGCGTGTTTACGTCGGTTTGTTGTCAGACACGCTTCGTTTTATTTTGAATTTATTCACATTGTGTTGACTCGTAACACTTCTGTCTACAGTGCGGCGTGCGGAGCGCCGGGGAGCGCGCGCGTCCCTGAGCTCGGGAACGGACCGCGGTGCGGGGCCGAGCGCTGTCCGGGTGGCCGCGGGGTGGCGCTGGACACCGCCGCGCCCTGGGGTGGACGGAGGCACGGCCCGAGTTCCGAGCGCGCTCCGGGGCCAGCCATGTTCCCGTCCCGAGCGTCTACACCGCCCCGCAGCTGCTCGCGCACAGTCGTGCATTTGAATTCCCGATGCGCTCGCGGGATAACCGCGGCTGTGCATAACCGCGGCCGGCAGCCGGGGAGGCGGATCCTGGTGCCGCCGCCGACCCGCTGACCCCGCAACAGTGGCTGTAGTCGGGGTCCGCGGCGATCGATGCCTGTGACCCACACCTGGCTCCCGGGGTCCGCGGATGACACGCTGGGAACACCCGTGCTGCGTGCAAGGGCGCCGAGTGCCAGGGCGCGGAGTCGTGCCTGCGGCCACCGGCCCGGACCCCGGGGCGTCCGGTGGCCTCTGCATGGGGCAGTGCAGTGCGTGTGGCCGCTGCGCGTCCCTCCCTGCCCAGATGTCCCCCTCCGCCCCTCGCCAGCCGGGCTGCCACCTGCCCACCCCGCCGGTGACGGCGCCCCCCGCCCTCGCTCAGGCCCAGGGCAGCTGTGGGGCGCAGCCAGCGGGCTCTCCAGCCGGAGGAAATGGGACGAAAGCGAGTTTCTCCCCCTTCCTCCGCCGCTCTCCCCGGCCTGTGACTTCAGACTTCCCGTGCGCGCCGCTGAAGCGCGGGCCCCGCTTAGATCGTCATTTGTCTCTCCCCGTCTGGCCGTTTTGCTGGAAAATGCACGATTTGCGGATGGTTTGGAGTCGCCGTGGGTTTAGGCTTCCTTCCGCCTTAGGCCGGGTCTGCGCGGGGACCCAGATGGCCACGATCCCGGCTGCGGCCGCCTCTGCGGGGGCCTCTGCGCATTTCATCCAGGAGCGGAAGCAATTTTATTCTTCTAACAGCTTTTAGTTCCGCGGCCTGTGGCCGTGGGGGCCCCCAGCAGGGCCGCGGCGGCTGTCGGGGTGCCTGGCTCTGCCGCAACTTGCCGACGCAGGGCAGAGGGCCTGCTGGGCAGCTGGGTGCGGGGCGGAGGGTGGGCGGTCTGCGGAGCCGGGAACGCTGTGGGTGGCAGGACGCACCCAGGCCGGGGTGGGGGGGGGAGGGAGGGGCTCGGACCCCACCTCCCTCCCGCAGCGCTGCAGCCTGCACTGTCCTGGCACCCCCTGCAGTCTGGGGAGACAGTGGACACCGGGCGGGGAGCGGGACGGGAGGCGGTGCACGCACGCGCGGAGCCCTCGGTGAAGCCGGGAAGGCTCCGGCCCTGGGCGTGCGGGGTCTGTGCCGCCGTAGGGGCCACGTGGCCCGGCCCGCCTCGGGGCGCCGGGATCCTGCGCGCCGGGTTTCACAGCCCCGCCGGGCCCAGGCCCCTGCCGTGTTCGTGAAATGACCCGGCTGCTCGCGCTCTGGTCCGGCTGGGCCCGCAGTCCGGGGCGCTGGGTCCGGCTGAGGACACCAAATGATCAGGGGCGCAGGGAGCCCGCTCAGCGTCCGGCTCTGCACGGCCGGCCGGCCCTGGCTCCCCGAGGCCACGTTCTGAGCCCGGTTCATGGATGGGGAACCGAGCCTTAGCGGGACCAAGCGCCCGCGAGCTGGGGCGGGCAGTGGACTCGGGCCGCCCACTGCCGGAGCCCGCTGGCGGCCGGTCCTTGTGCGCCCTCGTGCGTCCTCGTGGGTCCTCGTGGGTCCTCGTGCGCCGTGCGCTGTGGGCAGGTGGCACAGAGAGCCGTCTGAGCAGGGGACGCATGAGGGGACAGCGGGGATGGGGACAGCACCTCTGACCACCCTTCTCGCTGTGGGCAAGACCCTCTGCGCATGCGGACGCGTTTACGAACGCACCGCGAAAGGCCCACGGGTCTGTCCAGTGTCTGGCTCTGGGGGTCCAGCCACGGGCGGCCGGGAGGTGGCAGGTGCAGCGTCACCGCAGGCGTGCTCAGGGCTGTCCGGCTCTGGGGACTTTGAGGGGCCCGCGGCCCCACACACGTTTTCTGTGTATGCCGACTTCGAAACCGGCGTTCTCGTAGGTTCTGACTCCACGGCCTGTGTAGACGGGGGAGATGGTGGGGAGACGGAGGGGCCTGCCCTGTGGGCCGCAGTCCCCAGGGCCTCATGGTCCTTTGACAGCACTGTCCCCAGTGCACCCTGGGGAGGGTGCTGGCCAACCCGGCTGGTTCCCACGTCCCCTGCCAAGAGCGGGCGCCTCAGGCAGCTGGTCAGGACACCTGGGGTCAGCGTGGCAGGCCAGCGGGCAGGGGAGGGTCGAAGCCGCACCGGGGCCGTCTGGGCCAGAGTCGCGTGGTGTGAACTCGGGGTTCGGTGCCTGTGCTGCGGCTCGTTTGGGCGGCACCCTTGCTCGTGCCCCTGCTCTGGGCCACCCAGCGTCAGCGTGGGGGCGGCCCAGCTGGGGATGACCCACGGGAGGCACGGCGCTCTCCCAGGTGGAGAAGGCCCCTCGGGTCTCGGGGTCCCTGTGGCAGAGGCCGCGCCCCCGGCAGCATCCTGGCAGCTGGGGTCTGGGGCCCTGAGATGCCCCCCAGCCTAATTCACACTGCATCACATTTGCGAGTTGCAAAATGGAATTTGCAATTGCGTCTCTGCAACATTCCAATTTGCACTTCTTAGCATATTAATGAACTACTTTTATTTTTTCATTATGGGACCAGTTTTAATGTAAATGGCCATCCCTGTGCTAGGACTAGGGCAGGGTTTTAGGGACAAGTTTCCAAGCTTTCCATGGAGGCAGAGAATCTGGCTTGAGGGGCTTGGGGAGGGTGGGGGGCCATGGCTTTAGCTCAGAGACACAGGCTGCTGTGCGTGGGTCCCTCAGAGCCCCTGGCCCAGCCGGCCGAGGGCCCGGTGAGGTCCGTGTGTCCTGGCTCTGGTCACCAGACAACCCCGAGGCCCTGTGTCTGCAGAGGCTGGTGACGCGCTGGGAGGGCAGGAGAGTGTCGACCTCCACGCCTGGACACGTGAGGCCACCGCGCCAGGTCACTGCACGTGGACACGTGAGGCCACCGCGCCAGGTCACTGCACGTGGACACGTGAGGCCACCGCGCCAGGTCACTTGTGCTTGCAGAAGGAGACCTGCCTCTGCAGCCGGTTGGTCCCTACGCGTGGGGTGCCAGGCACCCCTCCCCCACTGGAGAGCGTTTTCTGGGTGGTCAGGGTGGTCAGGAGGTTCTACCCCCAGGGACGGCACAGGCCCCGGCCACGGGCCACCGGGGACGGGACCCAGGGCACAGACGGAAGGAATCAACACACAAAGCTTTTCGCCGTGTCCGGGGGCCGCAGAGCTGAGCCGTCTATCCTGGGGCCCCCGGAGGCGGCCTGGGCGGTCTCCCGCCGGCCGTCCAGCTGACCGGAGACCGGCCTGGGCCCCCGGAAGGGGTGGTGACCTTCTGCAGCGGGGACGCAGCCACACCAGGCCTTAGAGACAAGCGGAGACCCCGGGTCTTCTGGACGGTGCTGCTCCCTCGGCTCAGCCCCGGGGTGGACCGGGTGCCCCGGGCCGGCCTCACCCACCTGCTGGCCAGCGCTGTCCGGCAGCGTGGGCGTTGCGGGCCCTCCCTTCGCCCTCCTGGCAGGGCTGGGTCGGGGCTTTGGCGGCCCGTTCGTCACCACCTGTGGACAGGTGTGTGGGCGTGCCGGTGGCCGTTTAGGACCAGGAGTCTGTGCATCTGTCGGATCTGGGAGTCCTCAGTAACTTGAGGGAGCCGAGGGCGTCCGGCTCTTGACGTGGCATTTCAAAGCCGTAGACACTTCGCCGGGGACCGAGCCTTCGGTCACTGGCGCCAGAAGGTAGCCGGCCTTGCGGGGCTTGTGTGTGGACATGGGGGGGGCCCGGCATGCGGTTCGTTCCCTGGTGAGGTGGCCGCTCTGCCTCTCGGCCTTCCTGTGGCTTCGGGGACCATGCGTGTCCATGACCTTGGGCCATACCCTTCCAGAGCGGCCCAAGGCTCAGGGCTCGTCAGCCCTGGGGGTCGGCAGGGGATCTGGGCCCGGCCCGCTGGGCATCGCGGGGGAGGCCAGCGGGGCCTGCTGGATGCCCTCGGGCACCCCGCCTTCCAGGGGGCACCGGGCGGCCCGGCGGGGAAGGGAGACGTGGCAGCGAGGGACACAGGGACACATTCAGAGTCGCTGTGCTCATGCGGATGGGCCCGTGACTGCTGCCCGATGAGGTGCCATGTCGGGTCTGCTTCCCAGCAATAGGACAGGGTGCTGGCCACCAGGCTGGCACGTGGCCGAGGCCCTGGCTGCTCCCGGCCGTTGCCCGTGGCCGTGGGCTGGAACGCCAGCTGCTTCTGTGGCAGGGGACATGGCCCCGTGTGCCCCACCAGCCACGGCTCTCACCGGTGCCCCGGGATTCACGGCCGCACGAGTGGCTGATGGGGCGAGCACCCTGGCCTCCCTCCCAGGTGGCAGCACCCGGTGCCCCCCTCGCTGGTGGGGCTCTGGCTGGAGGTGTGTGTGGGCCTTGTTCTCTGTCGTCCTGAGGTCGTCGGGGTGGGGGTGGACAGCTGAGCCCCACCCCTCGGTCCGGGGACCCGGCTGGGAATTTGCGAGTGGCTGCCTGACACCCCAGGGTGTCTGTGCGCCTTCAGGCCAAGCCTGGTCCCCACTGGAGCAGCCGCGCCACCCATAGCTGGCCCCATCCCTCATGCCCGGGGTCACGCGTGCCCACGGCCGTGCCCTGGAAGGCCCCTCTGAGGCCGCTGCCCTTGTCCTTGTCCTAGCTCTCGGGCCACGTCATCTGGGGGTGCCACTCTACCGCGGGCTCAAAACTTGAGTTAGAAGGTGTCGTCTCACCGTCTTTCAAAGGCCAAGGCCGACCGGTGTCGTCTGGGTAACGGGGGAAGGCGCTTCCCGTGCTCACCATTAAATAAAATTTCATAATGAAAATCTTGTCTTGTGAAGGTGAAACTTCGAGAACGGGTTAGAATCCCCATTTTTCTGTGCAGAGCCATCAAATGACCTTCCCCTGCCGCCCCATAAAGTGTAGATTTAAAGTTAAATGACCCGGGCAGAGACGTCCCGTGCTCTCTCCGAGAGCGATTTCGTCTGCAGCTACGGTGTTTACAGCCGGTTTCCTGCTTCTGGTATTTACCTTCTCAGAGCCGAGGAGAGGCTGGCATTCTTTTTTGGAGCTGTGTTTTAATAGCCTTTGTTTATTTTTAATATGTGGCGTTCCAG
>PVKZ01002458.1:11340-126340 GCA_004027375.1 Macroglossus sobrinus
GGGGACCCCGGGAGGAGGGGGACCCGCGGGCCGGTTCTTGCCGCGCAGACTCCGTTCAGAGAGCGGGGTGCGGGGTGCGGGGGGCGGTAGGTTGGAGTTTCTGTCGCTGGAAACCACGCGATTTTCCTCTGCACGCGTAAGGCCGTAATTCGTCCCCATCCGTCCTGTTCTGATTTCCAGTCCGCCCGTTGCAGGAATCGTGTCAAAGGCTCTGAATGTGTTGGTTGCTCTCGAGTGTCTGGGGACGGTTCCCTGGTCCCTGGTCCCCGGTCCCCGCCAGCGTGTGTTTGGGGGGCGGAGAAGTGAGCGGGCCGGATGGGCCCCCCCGTAGACCTGTGGTCAGGGCAGGGACTCTCGGAGCCGCGAGGGGCGGGCTCGTCCTGGGCTGTGATTCACGTGTAGCTTCTGTCATTTCCTGGGTGCTGTAAGGGTTCGGTTTTTACACATTCTAATTTAGTCCAGAGCTGTTCTTATTTTAATTATCCGCACACAAGGGCGCAGTATCTCTCTGCGGCCATTGCTATAGGTTCCGTTTATATATAGCAATAGCAATTTGAAAGAACCGGCCGGATGCCCTCACGTAGACGGCCAGAGGTTGTGCTCATTTGTTTTAATGGCACTGAACGGGCCTCTGCGTCTCAAACAGGGCTTCTCAGCGCACGGGGCGCGGATGCTCGAGAGCGGGCACACGCAGTCACACAGGGGGGACAGGGAAGTAATTTGCTCAGCGTCCCCCTTTCGTGAAGAATCGGCAGGTGCCTCGGGGGCCAGGCCTGGGGGGCGACGGGGGCCCCTCCTGAGGTCCGAGGGCACAGAGCCGGGGACCTCGGAGCGAGCGACACCCACGGGGCCTCAGCCGCCACTTTGCAACACAGAAAACCCCACCAGGAGAAAAGTGATATTCTAACTGTTGCATCAGGCTCCGTCTGTGAATCAGTGGAAAAGAAAGACACACCATGTGTGTTCCACCTAAAAAACAAACGTGTATATGTAGATGTATATCTCTGTGCTTATATTTATATGCATTGATAAATAATGTATAATTATTCTATTATTTTAGCTGTTATGGTAATTTATAACACACGGAACGACCCAGTGGGAGCCAAGGCCGAGGACGCTGAAGTGAGTCAGCCGCCCACACGCTGTCCGCTGCTGTGACAAGGTGACCCCCCCCCCACGACCGGGGGCACCTCTGTCTCCAGGAGAAACAGAAGCAGAAACTGGCTGCCTCTGGGTAGACACCCCGGGAACTCTGCTCCCCGAGCCCGTGGGTGCCGTGCTGCGCCGGAGGCCGGGTCCCCCACGAGGCCGGGTCCCCCACGAGGCCGGGTCCCCCACGAGGCCAGGTCCCCCACGAGGCCGGGTCCCCCACCCGCCCCGCTCCCCCAGAGCAGGCCCCACGTCACGGCTCTGAGCAGAGCCGGATCCCCCCGCCCCCCACGGCACACCTGGTCAGAGCCACTGGCCTCCCCCGCACGCCCGCCTGGGGCCAGGGCGGCCTTGCTCGCAGCACACTCGTCCTGTCTGTTTCGTGGGGCGGCAGCCGGCCTCGGGGAGGGAGCGGCATTGCGGGGTCCCGATGAGCTGCAGGGTCCGCGGAGGAATGAACGGGTGTCTGGGGGCCCCCTCCACGCGCAGAGGTGCCCTCCTTGGCTCTGAACGCATTTGGGGAAACAGGAATTGGTTGCTAACGTTTGCTGACTGGACATTTCACACGAGCATCTGGATTCCCGGCTCCGGTTGGCAGTTCGGAGGTGCTGGGAACTCGGTGTCCCCACGTCCGCGCAGAGCCACGGGTGGGAGCTGGCCACTCGCCTGCCGGGTGGCGCAGACCCCGCCTGGCCTCGGCAGCCCCGTCCTCCGTGTCCCTGCGTCCCCTGCTGGTGGCTGGCGGGGACGGCCCTGCCTCCCCCACCCACCGTGTGGCCAGCCGGGGTTTGTGACAAGTGACAGCTGGTGTAAGGAGTGTCGCCACGTTGCTCAGAGGTGGCGTGTTCCCCATTATCCACCGGGACCGTGTTCTTTCAGCCCAGACACTGTGGTGCTCCTGAGAACGCGGCCCCCAGCCTCAGGGGTGACCCGTGGGGGCCGTGCCCGCAGCTCCCTGGCACAGCAGGGTGGGTTCAGAGCCACACCTGCCCCCCGCTGGGACGGCCGCCCTCAGCCCGGAGGGGCGCTGCTGACGCTGAGGGCCGAGGGCTGTCGTCTCATCCCGTTGCTCCCAGAGACTTGCCTTTTCTCCCCATCAGGGATGGTGAGATGTGTGTGCACGTGTGTGTGCACGTGAGCCCAGGTGGGCGACTCCGTGCAAGGCCAGCTGGGACGTAGCTCACAGGTCCTGTTGACCGTCGCTGTCCCCTGCTGGTCGGGGGGTCCCTGGAGGAGCGGGCCGTGTCGTTTTCCCCCTCCTGGTGGTGCTGACTCAGTGGGACGGACAGGCCAGCGCTGACGTGCTCTGTCTCCTCCTTCTCCGGGTTGGGCGCTCGGTACTCAGCGTGGCGGTCCGGACACAGCCAGCGCGGGCGGCCGCTGGAGGGGCAGCCTGGCCCGGGGAGGGGTGCCCGACGCCCCCGCTCCTCAGCCATTCCTTCCCTACTCGGGGGTGACGGGCTGGGTCAGGCTTATCAGGTGACTCTGCCTGTGGAGCCCCTCCCTCCTGTCCTGACCCCACGCCCTGGGCTGTCCACTCAGCGCACCTGGCACCTGGCCCTGGGCCGCTTCGCGGGGCGTTCCGGGCCTCGGGTGACCTGGGCGGGAGGTGGCCGCACCCCTCCAGGGCAGGGGTGCTGCCGACTCTCCCTGCCAGGGAGGCCGTCATCTGGACACCGTCGCCGTCCTGCCCTCCCCGCCCTCTGCGCGAGGCCCCGGGCTGCTAGACCTGGATCCTGGGCGTCAGACCTCGAAGGCCTCGGCCGGAGGCATTAGCCGGGGCGCGTCGTCTCCTGGGGCCCCGTGCGCCTGGGCTTCCGCCCTCACGCGTGCGTCTCCGGGGACGCGCAGGCTGGTCCACATCTGGTGCCCAGTGAGGACAGAGGCCCAGTCGTGTCCGGCTGCAGAGGCTCGGCTGGGCGTGGCGGGGGGCACGGGCCGAGGGGACAAAGCGCCGTGTCCGGGAGGTCCAGGCCGGAGGGGAGCGGACAGTGCAGGCCTCCTGCGGGAGGAGCTGGACGAAGTCCCCAGAGGCGGACGCTGCGGGGACGACGTTTAGCGAAGGCCCTGGCGGGATGACACCCTCTCCTCCGTGGTGAGGGCAGAGGCTTCCGGGAGAGGCGTCCGTGTGCGAGTGGCGTGCTCTGCCCGTCGGGGCTGCAGACTCGGGGCCTCAGGCCAGACGGGGGGACGTGAGCCGGGCCGGCCACCCGCCACCCAGCCGTCCACCCCTGGACCACACTCCTCCCCTGGGCCTGTCCGAACCCACTGGGCAGTGGGAGCGAGGAGCAGCGGCAGCACAGGTGGGTGCGCAGGTGTGCCCGGAGGCTCACGTGTACGCATGGCTCCGCACACCTGCCCGGCTGTCTTTCGCGAAGCGTGTGCTGCTTTCCTTCGTTTTACACATTTCCCCATCAGAAGAGGAAGCAGGACGACGAGCAGACATCCCAGACCGTCCCGTGGTTGGGGCCTGACGCGTCTGTCGGGGAGCGGGTGCGCGCGGCGGCTCGCGCCCGGCGCCCCTAAAGGGTCTCGTCTGAATCTGTCTGGATGATATTTTCCGGTTCGGAGCAGCTGTCGGAGCCGCTCGAACGTGCTGGCGAAGCTCGTGTCCATTCGTCTCGCCGTGCGCACCTGCCGTGCCTCTCCATCCAGGTGCGGGGTGGACGTAAGCTCCTCCGGTATTTGTGAGGATTCTTTAGAAAAACCATCCCAAGACGCCTCATCAAAAATCACCTGACTGGTAGCAAAACCTGAACGCACGCGGACGTGTAAAAATAGATTTTCCTGCAACGCTGCGAGCATCCTGGCAGCTTGGGACGCGCGGGCCCCACCTGCGCCCGGTCCCTCTCACGCTGATACATATTCATCGTGTGCTTCTGGGGGGCTTCCAAGCCCCAGCAGAGGGTCTGCCGTGCAGAAAGAAGTAAGATCTATCTCTGCAGGGGGAACCGACGTTCTCACGTATCAGGCCTTCTTTTCTAAGCCTGGACCGCTTGCCTGCCTCGGGGTCCGGCCCTCGGTGGTATGCCGGCTTCCCGGGCGGCGGGGGCAGAGCTGGTGCCAACACTGATCTTGCTCGACACCTGCGTTGTCTCCGACACGCAGAAGCAGCGCCATTCACGGCTGGGAGTGTTTCGGTGCACTGCATGCGACAGCGAGTCAGAGTCCTGTATAAACTATGCCCCAGGGGGCGTCTCCCCTGGTTTCCCCCCCTTTTTTTCCCCTTTGGAGTAGAAGAGCCGATATTCTCAAAGATTCTGCCGCCTCCAAAGCCCGCGGCAGCCACGCAGCCTGCGTGTCCACTGTCCGCTTCCCACGGTCCCTCCCAAGGTGTCACGAAGATGACACTGTGACGAGTATTTGAGAAGTCTGTTCCCCACTTGTGTTCCATTTAGCAAATTCGGGGCCTGAAAAACCTCAAAATCATTTGTCTTCACCTGGCAGAGAGCCATACTGTGTGCACAATAGGTGAAAAGAGGCGCTTTGTCATCGGACGCATATTTCAAACCAAACCAGATCTACTCGGAGTCTGTTCCCCGGAATTTATTTGAATGACAGCGCCAGGGAGAAGGGGGGGCGGGGGCGGGGGCGGGGGAGGGGAGGGGAGGGACCCGCCCGTGCAGATGTTTCCAGAGTTTGGGCACAAACAGTCTTTCATTCCTTTGCATGATTTCGATAAAATTAGGTCAAAGAAATGCTCACTTGAAAACAGCGCTTTGTCATATTATCTACAACACATGTCTGGCGAATTTATGAATCCGGCGCTCATCGCGCGAAGCCCCCGACCCTAATGAATGGTTTAGACAGCATTGTCATCAATTTTCCGCAGGTGCAGCTGTGGCAATCAGTCACTTCCATCAAGGCGCCGTCACCGCGCGGCGCCGCCCCCGGCCTGTGGGTGGCGCCTGCGCGCAGCGCTGAGCCCGAGCCCCGCGGGACGTCGCCGCCCGCGCTCCGCCGGCGACGCGCCTTTGTGGCCGCGGGGACGCGCGCGCCCTCCGCACGGCCTCCCCGGCGGGAGCGCGCACGCGGGGCGCGCGGCGCGGAGGGGGGGGCGCAGTGGGAGGGGGCGCTGGGGACGCGCCCGGGCTGCGCCGGACGCCGCCCCTCCCTATGGCCGCGCGCCTGGCCACTCTGACCTCGCGGGCAGCGGTGGCCTAAGGGCCCAGGCCGCAGAAGCAGGCCACCTGCGCCTCTGGTGTCCCTCCCTCTGCGCTCACCTTCAGCGTCCCGCGCCCTGGCCCCCTCTCAGGGAGGCTGGGTTGGTGGCCGGGGGGGGGGGGGGGGGGGGGGGAGGCGCATCTGTGCTCCCCGGTCCCCTTTCTGGGGCGGCTGGGTTGGTTGCGGGGTTGGGGCGCGGCTGCGCGCCCCGGGCCCCTCTCTCCGGGGTGGCTGGGTTGGTGGCAGGGGCGCATCTGTGTCCCACCTGGGCCTCTCTCCAGGGCGGTTGGGTTGGTGGCGGGGTTGGGGCGCGTCTGTGCGCCCCGGGCCCCTCTACGGGGTGGCTGGGTTGGTGGTGGCGGGGTTGGGGCGCGTCTGTGCGCCCCAGGCCCCTCTCCGGGGCGGCTGGGTTGGTGGCGGGGTTGGGGTGCGTCTGTGCGCCCCGGGCCCCTCTCCGGGGCGGTTGGGTTGGTGGCGGGGTTGGGGCGCGTCTGTGCACCCCGGGCCCCTCTCTCCGGGGTGGCTGGGTTGGTGGCAGGGGCGCATCTGTGCCCCCCCCCGGGCCTCTCTCCAGGGCGGTTGGGTTGGTGGCGGGGTTGGGGTGCGTCTGTGCGCCCCGGGCCCCTCTCCGGGGCGGCTGGGTTGGTGGCGGGGGCGCGTCCGTGCGCAGGGCGGTGGTCAGGTATGTCCCTGCCTTTGCAGCTGCCCAGCTGCTGCTTAACAGCACCTCCAGACCCTCGCGTCCCGCTAAGCCCCACGGAAGGGTCCTAGGAAGACAAAGCTTTGGCTTTTTCCTATCACTGGAGAATGACCTTGTTAACAAAGCTCTGGTCCAGGAAGGATTTGGGAATTCCCGGTGATGGCGATACCGCAGAGAGGCCCGCACTCGCCCGCCGCGAGCGCGCCACCGCGCCTCCTGAATCCTCGAAATCTATGGACGGACGGAAGGTGCTTAGCACCCGGCCCCCCGTGATGCACGGACGTGACCTTTGCGGTTTGCCGAAAGTCAGTACGTTTATCTTTCCCGTTTCTTCCCGTGGAGTCAGCCTGGATGCGGGCGGGGACGGAAAACTCACGCTCCCCGAGCCGGTTTTAAATTTTATTTATTTATTTATTTTTGCGTGAGACCGCGGTTCAGCCCCTGGCAAGAGACGTGCGCTCGTACTGACTTAGTTAAGGGATCGCGTTGCTTTGATGGCAGAAGCCCCTGACTGGATGAGGCCGGAGGAATTACCCGGGCGTCCGTCGCTGGCAGACATCCTCCGCGGTCACTTATCCCCACCGCCGGCGCCGCGTCGGCAGAGACGCGCGGCTTCTGAAGAAGGCAAACGCTAAGGGCCGTCCTCGCGCGGACGTTCAGATGACTCGCCGTGTCACTTGGCGGACAGCGTTGACGGAGGACGCCTGCCCGCGGACAGGGGTAGCCACCTCCGTGTCCCCGCGCCTCCGCTCCCGAGGCCCTCCCTGAGAGAGCAATTAGGTGGCCGCGGGACAGCCAGCTGCTGTTCGGGGTCCGCGAGCGTCCCTGCTGTCGAGGGGGGCGGCGTGGTGTCTGCCCAGGGGGGGCAGATTCCCGCAGCTCCCGCCTCGCAGACCCAGACCCCCCCACCCCCCCACAGTGGGGGCGCCTGGCGACCCCAGGGCTGGGTTCCCACAGGGAAACGAAGACCCCAGGCGGCAGCCAGGGGCCTGCCTCCGACGCCCGTGCTTTGTCGGGTGGGATTGGAAGTGAGATGGCCCTCCCTGTCTGCTCCTCTCGGTTATGTCACTTGTTAAAGGTCCCCTCAGGTTACTGGGACAGGGCCAGCAAAGCCACCGCGTTTCCCCGCGCTGGTTTCTGACAGGCCCGGTGGCCCCGTGGAGTGGGTCTCTTTGTTAATTACCAAAATGCGACAACGGGTCTCAGTATGACTCTGGGCCTTGTGACGAGAGGTGGACTGCAGTCTAGTGTCCGTGAGTCAGACGCAGAGGGCCAGGGAAGGGGTCCCGTCTGGTCAAAGGCACGGTGGCTCGCGGGGCCGCTGGGGACAAGCCCTCCCTCCGCCGTTCCGTGTTACCGAGAAGGCAAACATTCCCACGCTGGGCTTTCTCTGTGGAAATAACGAGAACTTCTTTGTTCTTCGTGTCGCTGATTTCTTCCTAAAAGGAAGGGGATCCTGCCGTGTCCCCCCATGAAGGGGGGAGGGAAGGGTGCGGCGTGAGCGGACTGCGGCGCAACGTGCTTCATTAACCGGCTTTACTAACCGGCGCTCCGGAGCAGAAAGGAAAGCGCTACGCCTTTAAGAGTGCCCGCGCCCAGGTACAGGGGAGCCGGTGAAAACGTTGACCCAGCACAATGCACTCAGACAAATGTCTTCTCATCGTGTGACGCGTGCAGGCCGTGATAGATGGCTTCTAACAACAAAGCGTGGCCACAGAGACAAAATTAGTGTTGTTTTAATTACCAGCGTCTGTAACGTTATCTATCTGTAACTGCCTGAAACACAGCGTCAAAGAGGGGGTCACAGGCCACGGGGGCTAGCCCTGCCCCCACCCCCCACCCCATAGTGCTCTGGGCTCCCCAGCTGCAGTGGCGAGCTTGAAGAAAGTTCAACGCTTCGCTCTAAACGTTTATTACAGAAAAAAAAGAAAGAAAGAATAAAAGAAAAAAGAAAAAAAGAGAAAAAAAAGAAAAAAAAGGAAAAAAAAGGCTTCCTGTTTGAGAGAAGTGCCTTCATCTTTTTCTTTCAAAGCGAAGGGACAAGCAGATCTTATTAAACGCCACTCGGAGGTCAGCTAATGGGCGGAGGACGGACCTGGCCTTGACATCCTTCAGCGACAGTTCGCCCGCCTGGAGCAGTGTCTCTCGTCAGTCACCAACGGCATCGTGACACTAACAGGAAGGAAGAGTCTTTATTTTCGAAGCCTCCTTGAGCTGAGACGAGCTGCTCTTCAGACATGAGTGTGTGTGTGTGTGTGTGTGTGTGTCTGTGTGCGCGGCGAAGGCGAGATCGCGGGAGATGAGAGATAGGCCCGCTCCCGGGAACGGCCTGCGTGGCACATGCTATAAATGAGCAGACGAAGCAATCGAGCTAATAGATTACAGTAATTATCCAATCTTTGGCTAGTTTGTATTGGCAAACTATAAATACAGTACACATTAGAACAAGGTGCTTACAGAATGTACATGAAAGGTCATTGTAATTTGCAAGTCGCTAGTCATTAGAATATGCTAAAAACCATCGCTTCAGGGCTCAGGTTTTAATGATGAATACATTGATTATTAAGTAGCAGAGGAAAAATGTCCACGAGCCGCTGTGCTATAATGATAGGTCGCTTTATTTTGGGAAGGAAATCAACTCAGCTCCGGATGGCGAGCATCGAGGGGTATAATTGCAGCGAGGAGAATTCCTCAGAGGGGTTTGGCACATATTAAAAGCAAAACTTGAGACATGTTTGTGATCAGATTACTAATAAATCTCTGCTAAGTCTGAGACTCCTGACAATAATACAGCCACGGAGCGCTCCATCTTCCGCCCGCGTCGGAATTTAAGATCCGTCACAGACGATCTCAGTTGCGGCGGAGGCCAGACAGATGCTGCGCTGGACGGGGCCGCTCGCCATAAATCTCTCGCGCCTTATATGCAAATTAAACTCCATGTTAAAAGATAATTTTTCACATCGCGATCGCCTTTATTTGCAAGATGCTGGTGATTTTTAACCGGGAGAGAAAAGAGCCGGGCTCCAGAAGGGGGAGCGATTGCGAGGGAGAGGGGCACGTGACCCGGCGTGGGGCACGTGACCTGGCGCGGAGCA
Source organism: Macroglossus sobrinus (assembly GCA_004027375.1). Classification (NCBI taxonomy): domain Eukaryota; kingdom Metazoa; phylum Chordata; class Mammalia; order Chiroptera; family Pteropodidae; genus Macroglossus; species Macroglossus sobrinus. Next base: position 20,449 of record PVKZ01002458.1, read on the forward strand.
CGTGACCCGGCGCGGAGCACGTGACCCGGCGTGGGGCACGTGATCCGGCGTGGGGCACGTGATCCGGCATGGGGCACCTGATCCGGTGTGGGGCACGTGACCCGGCGTGGGGCACGTGACCTGGCCATGGTGGGCGGGGCTTCGTCTCAGACTTGGGAGGGACATCGAGGTCAGCTGGGTTGAAACCTGGACCCGGCCCAGCCCCTGCAGGGGCTCCGTTTTGTGCTGGGGGGACCGGACCCCATTGCCTTGGGGCGCCCCCTCCTGCAGCTCCTGGGTGCAGTTTTTCCTCTGACCCACCCCCCACCCCCCTGCACCCTCCGTCCGCACCCGCGCCTGGTGCCTCAGTTGCCTAGCTGGCGTGCAACCCGTACCTGGCTTCCCCCAGTGTCATTTTCAAACCGGGGAGTCGGCGTGGCGGTGGGCCCCGTGGACCCCGCCCTGGGCCACCGGTCCTGCCTTTCCGTTTGTCTGCTGGCGCTGCGCAGGTGGCGTGGCGGGCAGGAGCCCTGCGGACGGAGGGTGGGACCGTCGCCCCTCATCCCGCCTGCGCCCTCGACTTCACTCCTCATCCTGGCCGGTGCCTTTGACTGTCGCCCCCATCCCGCCTGCACCCTCGACTTCACCCCTCATCCTGGCCGGTGCCTTTGACTGTTGCCCTCATCCCGCCTGCGCCCTGGACTGTCACCCCTCATCCCGCCTGTGCCCTCGACTTCACCCCTCATCCTGGCCGGTGCCTTTGACTGTCGCCCTCATCCCGCCTGCGGCCTCGGCTGTCGCCCCTCATCCTGGCTCATGCCCTTGAAATGCTTGTCCCTCAGCCACTGCAGTTTTACTGCGGGGCTGTCGGTGGGAAACTTGGAAAGAATAAAGAGTTTTGAAGGAGCGAGGTGTGCCCGTGTGTCTGAAATCTGTTATTCCGCTGTGTCCCCCTCGCCAGCCGAGGCCTACAGGCCGTGCTTGTCCTCCTGGTGGAGCCAGGGGGCAGTGAGACCTGGTGTGATGAGGCCGGTGTGCCAGGGACAGTGACGCACACCCAGGGACAGAGACGCGTGCCCAGGGCTTTCTCGTGCCCCGGGCTCCGCGGGCGGCCTGGCGGTGTCCTCATGCGCTTCCACAGGCGTGTCCGGCTGCGGGGCGCGGTGGCCGGCGTGTTCTGTCCCCGCAGTGACGCTAGGCCCAGAGTCTGGGTCCCAGCGGAGGTGGGCACGCCCCGCCCGTCCTGGCGCCGTGGGTCCCAGTCGCTCTCTGATTTTTTCTGTTGTTTTCTTGGCTCTCTAGTGGCGGGTCCCAAGGGAGCCTGTGTTGTAAAGTCTGTGTTTGCGCTTCTCTCTGTGTATCGGTCACTGCCTCACCCCCCGCACACACGCGTGCACACACACACGCACACACACACATTCTGCAGCAAAACCCCGGTGCTTGATGATCGGTGCGGATCAAAGCTTCTCCAGGAGGAGGACCCGGGGCCTGTGGGGCGCTGCGTCAGAACCAGGGGTACGGCGGGTGCCTGCGGGTCGGGGCAGCCGGTGTCTCAGGCGGCAGCGCTGCACCGGGGAAGCATATAACCGTGTTTTACAGTCCTCCGCTCCCTGTCATCGGGGTCCTTCCTGAGTGGAGGCCAATTTACAGCAGGGGCTTATCAAGTGTGAAAACGCTTGCAAATCAGCAGCAAACGTCAGGGCCAGGGCTGCGGGCAGATCTCAGGGCTGGCTTTGCAAGGGCCTCGTGTGGTCTGTGGCTCCCCTTCGGTCCCCACCGTGTCCTCCATCGTTTGCCACAGGGGGAAGTCACGATGGCCGAGCCTTTGATTCTGGCATCAGGACGCAGATTAGTTTAAAGAAATCCTTGTTTTTCACTGGGGCACAAATACAGCCGATGTGCCCTGAATTCACAGGCGCGAGCTTTACTTTCAGAAGAATTAATGGTGTCCTCAGTCACGTGTTCCCACCTGAAGGTCGGTGTCCCCGCGCCGTCTCTGCCGTCTGTGGTTCAAACGTCTTTTCAGCGGTCCTGTTGTTGATGACTAAGGCGCATCCCATCCCGACAACAAGGAGTGGCTTCCCTCCCCGTGTGCCTGCCCCGAGCAGGGACTTCCTCAGTTTAAGTGGGCGTTGTGTTTCTTTTCTGATTTGTCCTTTTTTTTTTTTTTTAAGCTTTAAAATCGTCCCACCCCTTTGCTCCCAGATCTTTAAGGTTTGTTTGCAAGATGTTCTTGTTGGGGAGTAATTAGCCCGGTACAGAGATATTAATTAACATGTTGCGAATGTTTTCTTTATTAATGAGAGATTCACACATTCTATGTAAATTAATTTGTATAGTTTAAAATTAATTTATCGCGGCCTTTGATGACCCCGAATCTACCACGACAGAACGGGAGTATTGTACTAACTGTTAAACCATTCATTAAACATTTTATGCAAATGGTGTTTGTTTATCAACAAATTAACTGCAAGGATTTTCAAAACAGGTGCTGTGTTGTGAATGCGTACTAAATGATGTGGTACTGAAAGAATTAATTAGACCTTCAGATGTAATTAGTTGCAATAATTTGCGTGATTAGTGGCTTGGTTACGAAGTAAGACACACGCATTGTGATGCGGGCTGGGGGGGCCCGCACCGGCTTTGTCTCTCGCGTGCTGAGGGTGCGCCTGCTCCCCGTGGAGGAGATTTTTCAAAAAATTGCTGACATAGCCGGAGTTAATTGCCGAGTGTCCCATGGGGTGTGTGTGTGTGTGTGGGGGGGATGAGGTTGTGTGTGTGTTTTTTTTTTCCTTCTTCCTCCCTTGGTTCCTCCCAACGTGTAGCCACTGGATGTGCTGCTGCTGTTTGTTCCCGCCTTTATGAATTTTTAAGAGAGAAAGTTGTTCACCCCAGATCTTTTTGTCCCCAGGGGGAATGATGGCACTTAACACTCGGAGGGTTAAAAGACAGAACGCAATGATTATCAGCCCGACGGAACGTGTCCGGCGCCTCGAGCCGGGCGGCCGTTCCCCGGGGAGCGGCTGTAGCCGTGCTTCTGCTGTCGTGCTGGACGGACTCGCCCGCGCTTCCAGAAGACGGGCCCGCGTCCCCGCTGGTGGCCCGTGTACGTGACGCTGGCGGTCAGAGGCAAGGCCACCGGGAGGGAGGCCTGGACTGCGGTGGTGGTCGGCTGGGTTAGTCCTCCCGGGCTGAGGCTGCGAGGCGGGCCTGCTGGGGGCCCACGGGGCCTGATGGCTCCCAAGAGTCCTGTGGAGCCACAGACAGGGCCATGTCATTCACTCATTCACGTACACGTTCATTCATTCATTCATTCATTCACTCACTCACAAACGTTCTTGTGTGCTCCGGGGGTGCAGTGGCGATTGAGCAGACGGGGTTCTTGACTGATGGCGCTTCACGCAGACACAGACAGACGGACAGACGCTACACTTCAGCTAATTTCAGCCGTGGAGAAGTAGGAAGGAAATAAAATACGATCACGTGACGGAGAGCGGGGCCCGGGCGGGACTGAGGGCAGGCTTCGCGGGGCTCAGCCTCCTGCATGCCGGGGTGAGGGCCCCACGGCCGCAGTGCGTGTCAGCGTGTGTGTGTGTGCGTGTGTGTGCGTGTGTGCGTGTGCGTGTGTGTGTGTGCACACGCACTAGATGACGCAGCGTGTGCACACACACCCCGCACGGGGCCTGCTGCAGCCGTGGGCGCCCAGCACGTGCCTGCTTACCTGCTCGATCACGGTCACGTGCACGCCGTTTGGCTCGTGACAAGTCCCAGAGCAGCACTGGGGCGACGCCTCCTCGCTCCAGCATGCAGTTCCTTTTGCGGCCACTCGGAGCGGCTGTCACTCTTGCGCCCTTCCCTGGGCAGTGGTGAAGTGTGTGTGTGTGTGTGTGTGCGTGCGTGTGTGTGTGCGCGTGCGTGTGTGTGTGTGCGTGCGTGTGCGTGTGCCTTCCTGTCCCTGGAACCAGCTAAGTGGCAGAAGGACCTGACACGTGTGGTTTCGTGTGTTACGCGGTGCCCCTGGCCCAGGGGCGCCCGGGCGGGCCGTCCACCGACCCCGGCGGGCGGGCCGTGGCTCGCCCTCCGGCTGCAGGCGTCTGCGATTCTGCCCTTGGCCTGGAAGAGGCTGCGGACCCCGAGACGCACGACGGGGCCGCCGTGGGGCCCGCTCCCCCAGGGCGTGCAGGCGGCGTGGGGCTCCGCTCACCCTCGTCTGCAGCTGCCGTTGGCAGAGCCTCGTAAACAGGCCTCCGTGCGCGACGTGGGTGCGTGGACCAAACCCGCGTTTCTGTGCCGCGTTTCGCTCTGGGCGGCGGAGGATGAAAAGGCAGAGAAGGAGGCGGCTCAGGCGGGTCCGCGAGGACGGACGCGCAGGGCGGGCCTGCTAATTCCTGTGGGCTCGGTTCCAGCTGCAAAGGGACATCGTTTTTTTTTTCCTGAAACTTTTCAGAAATTAGGTTCTAAAGCCGAACCGTGCATCAGTCACCTGAGAGAGAGGGGAACTGCTCGGAGTGGGTCCCTCCCGCCCTGCAGCTCTGTCCTGCTGGGAGGCGGGCCTGTGTGAGTGACCCCTGGGGGGGACACTCAGAGAAGCTCCCTCTGTGGGCTTTGCGGTCACTGAGCTCTGAGGGGCTCCACCCACAGGTCCCCCATCCTGCAAGGTTTGACGGGAACAGTGCCTCCCACTCCAGGGTGTCCCAGCATGCCATTCTCTGCCATGAGCCCCAGTCGCCCCCCCAGCGGGAATGGTTCTCGGGGGTGGGTGTCTTCCGACTCTGATGCATTAGGGGCCTGTTGGTCTTGAGACGGTTATGGAACCGGGAGGTGAATTAGAATAAGGTGTTTCCTTTGCCTCCTGGGACCCCTTCAGTTTGGGTTACACGTATATTTTGGGTCTCTCTGTTTGCCTCTCTCTGTCTCTCTGTCTCTGTCTCTCTTTCTCTCTCTGTCTCTCTCTCTGTCTCTCTCTCTCTGTCTCTCTGTCTCTCTCTGTCTCTCTGTCTCTCTGTCTGTCTCTCTCTCTGTTTCTCTGTCTCTCTCTGTCTCTCTGTCTTTCTCTCTCTGTCTCTCTCTCTTTCTCTGTCTCTCTCTCTCTGTCTCTCTGTCTCTCTGTCTGTCTCTCTCTCTCTCTGTCTCTCTCTGTCTCTCTGTCTTTCTCTCTCTGTCTCTCTCTCTTTCTCTGTCTCTCTCTCTCTGTCTCTCTGTCTCTCTGTCTGTCTCTCTCTCTCCACAGTGATGCATGAAGAAGCAGTGTTTGAAGTAGACCTTGCTGAATAATATTTGGATTCGCACAGACTTCTATTCAGATTTGTGCTTAAGCGTGTCTGGGGTGGAAAGGATTTGAAAGGGGTGCATTCCTCTGACTCAGGCGGCTGGAGGGGTGTGAGGGCAGGGAGGAAGGAAGCCAGCGCGCAGGGGGGGGCGTGCGTTGGGCAGCCTGGGACACGCAGAGGGGGCTCTCGGGCGGGAGGGTCCGGGCGATGCTGAGGACGAGGACATGGTCGGCACAGCCGCACAGATGAATGCTAACCGTGGTCCTCAAAGAGCCGGGAGATGTTCTGTACCCGCAAAATATACGAGGCTTCCGCTGACGTTTTCATCGGCGGCGCCTCTGGGGCTCTGTTTCATGTCCCGCCGGCGGAGGCGGCCTTGGGGGCTGGCGGGCGGCGGCGCGGGCCGGAGAGGGGCCTGGGACACGGCGCGGCGTCCTTGCACAGGTGCCGCCGGGAGCTGGGTGCGCGGGGCTGGCTCCTGGCGCAGGCAGGCGGGTGAGGAGGCCGCGATGGCGTCGGCCGGTGCGCTCCTCGCACTTGCACTTGACCGGGTGGCCTGTCCGGGCCTCCCCGGTGTAGTGACAGCGCAGGGGTGACGAGCTGGGCCTTGCGCGGTGGTCGTGAGGAGCAGCGGGAGGGGGTGGAGCGGGCGCGCAAGTGCCGTGCTGGATCACCCCTCTGGCTTTCGGGCGCCTGTTGGTGTTGGGGTCTGTCCTTCCTCTGTCCCTCCGCACACTCTCTTGAAGGGCGAGCCGCTTTTCCGAGGCGCTGGTGCTGGTCTGTGCTTGGTCACAGGGCGGGCTGCGGCCTGATCGTCCCCGCGTGGACATTTGGGGACGGGGAGAGAAGGCGTGAGCGGCGTGCGGGCTCCAGGGGGAAGCCACGCCCTCTGACGGGCGGGGGTTTGGGGTTCGCTGAGCCGGGGCCACAGATGCGGTGCCCAGTGCGCCTGGGGAGGGGGTCGGGCGAGCGGACCCTCAGCCAGCGCCTCTGAGGCGCAGTGGCGAGTCCACGCCTATGGGGCAGCTCCGCCTGGACCCCTGCCTGCTGCCCCCTGCCGTGGCAGAGTGCGAGGGGGGCCCCCTGCCGTGGCAGAGTGGGAGGGGGCCCGTGTCTCCCATCCCCCCGTGGCGTCCGGCGTCATCGTATCTGGTGACCCATCGTCCTCCGGGGGTCCTCGTGGGCCTCGGTGACGGAGTGTGCACGCTCCAACGGTTACCGGAGCCTTATACTGCTATAAATATTTTGCATTTACCAAATACAGTGGTTGCTACGTAGAGATCAGAACTTCTGGGACCGAAATTTGCCTCGGATGGTAGGCAAATTATAGAGCGCAGTACGCGATCACACGGAGGGTGGGCTCAGACGAGCGCGCCCCGAGCAGCGGGGCTGCCCGCGACCACGGGGCCGAGCGAATGGGTGTTTCAGCAAAGCGAGCTCGGATTCCAGCAGATAAATTACACGCTGCCTCTTTGTATCTCTTCGGGACTGTACTACATAAATTATGACCAAATATAATTTAGGCTATCAGCCTATATTTCTGAACATCCATCTTGTACATTTTAAGTACAAAATTACCATTTTTGCAGAAGTATAAAATTGAGACAAATTTTTTTCCATCTGTGCATTTAACTTCCGCATACTTCATAGCAGCGACGGGTTCGAGGAGACCTCATTACCTCCAGGGGGACGTTAGCCCTGCGACCATATAACTGCATTAAGATCTACATAAACGGGAATCAAGCCGGGGGTGGGAGGATGTGGAATTGCATATTCTCTCTTAAATGGAGATGTCACTTTTATAGGAAACCGCTCGTCTCTGCGGAATTAGAGGAACCGCGTCTCGCTGCCAAGGTGCTGCCGAGGGGAGTCTGTGTTCGCGAGAGGCCTGTGCAGGGCAGAGGGGCACGGTCGGGGCCGCCGGGGACGTGGGGGCCGCCGGCCACACCTGAGCTCTGCTGTGGTCCCCGGGGAGGGCCGCCGCCCCTGGCGCCCCATTGTGCTGTCACCCGCACGGTGGTGTTGGGTGGGAACCTCAGATAGCGTGGTGCCCACTCCAGGTGGGGCACGAGCTTCCCGCTGTGAACCAGGTCACTGGTCCCCAGGAGGGAGGCCTTCCCGCTGTGAGCCAGGTCACTGGTCCCCAGGAGGGAGGCCTGGCTGGACTCAGAAGCAGTGAGGACGGGAGGGTGGGGACAAGGTCCTTCCCTCCCCGCTGGCTGACAAACGGCAGGCTCCCGGGTGCTTGGCTGGGACCAGAGCAGCCTGCGGGCTGCATTTCCCGAGGACTCCAGGTGACGCTGCTCCATGTCTGTCGCCGCCGCACCTGGCCACCACGTTTCTAGGCCGGGACTGCGGGCGTCTGAGCCCATGGAGCCTCGTGTCGCTGAAGCCAGTGGCGATGGCCCAGAGGGTGGCGCGAGCAGACGTTGGTTGACCATCGGGTGGCAGCAGCCGTCCCCTGGGCCCCTCCCTGCACCTGGAGCCCCGCCCCGCCCCTCGGCCCCTCTTGGCCCCGCCCCACACCCTTGGCTCCGCCCCGCCCCTCGGCTCTGCCCCGCCCCTCGGCCCCTCTTGGCCCCGCCCCACACCCTTGGCTCCGCCCCACGTCCTCGGCTCCGCCCCACATCCTTGGCCCCGCCCCGTGTCCCGAGCGCCTCTTCCTCACGCCTCCGGTGCTGGGAGGCGGGGGTGGCGCCAGGCAGGGGCGCACAGATCCGCGTTCCTGGTCCCCTCGCCCCAGCCTCGGTGGCCCCCCACGCGGAGTGGAGATTTGGAGGGTGACCTCGAAGTTCCTCCCGGCACCGCTCCCTCCGCTGGCAGTCTCCCTGTCCTGGCGTTGGTTGAAGTGTCACCCCCAGGGTGGGACGCTCCTGTCGCCACCCATGTGGTCTCAGGGACAGTGGAGGAGAAAGGCCAGAGCTTCGTGGGGGGCCGGAAGGGGCTGTTCTCACAGGACGAGTGTGGAAATACGGGGTGACCACAGAGCGTCGACCCTGTCTCCCGCCTGGAGCGAGGCTGCGGGGCAGTGGGGTTGAGTCTCATGGGTGATGTCCGTGTGTACTGCTCCTGAGCAGCAAAACTGGGGGGCTGTGGGCGTGGCCTCACCCTAGGCCTTTCTTGTCTGCCAAGCTGCATCTTGCTTGGTTGTCAAGTGGGGTGTCGCCCTCCCCAGGGGGGTTGGGGGCGGCGAGTGTGGGGGCGGTGAGTGGGGGGGCGAGTCTGCTACCAAATGGCTGATTTGGGGAGTCCCACAAGGCCTCGGTGACAGGCCTCGGGGTCACTCAGAGCACGAACAGCCCTTCTGGTCCCCAGCCTCCCCAACACGCACAGGAGGCCAAAGACTGGAACTTGGGAAGGCCGGGACCACGGGGCAAGCAGCGGGAAGTGGCAGGTCCACCGCCGGTGAGGCCTGGTTCCCGCAGCGCAGCGCCCCTGGGCCTGCGGGTCCCCCTCCGCCCTGAGCGCAGGTGCTGGGGGCGCAGGAGGGCCCCCGGGCAGCGTCCGAACCCAAAAGCCCTCGGGATGAGGACCGACGAGCGCCCCGCGGCCTGCCGGGAGACGTGACTCTGCTTCCCCGCCGCGCGCCCCGCGCGCCCCGTGCACGCCCCCTGCGCGCCCCGCCTGTGCCCACCGAGCACGCTGACCTCCTGCAGCCGCGCTGTCCCACTTCGCCCGGGGTTACTGTGCGGCCCGCGTCCGCGCCTGATTATCTTGAAGCCTGTCAAGCCGCCGGGCTGTCCCCCCCTCCGCTCTGTCTTCCTAATAGACACGAAACAGTCCAGTCAATAATATTTTCCTTGTCTTCCCGCCGAGTGTCTCTTCTCGTGATCGGCTCCGGCGGCTCTGACTGCGGGGAGGCAGGGGGGAGGCAGGGGGGAGGCAGGGGGGAGGCCGGGCTCTGAAAAGTTCAGCCAAATGTTATCAGCCTTGGAGACGCTGTAACTGGAGGGCCCCAGCCCTGGGCCCCCCAGCCAGCGATAGCCGGGCCTCCCCGATAGCATCAGTGCCTGTCGGAGACCCCGGCGTTCGTGGCTCCTCTGTAAACGCAAACACCTGTGCCCCGTCAGGCTGTGACGGGCACCCCCTCTCTCCCTGTCACCCCGTGGGATCCTGGAAGGGGCCGCCAGGACCCCCGGAGCTGCGAGCTGATTTATGAGGTGAGGGGTCTCTGAAGCGTCCCCGCAGCTGGGAGATTGAAGCGTGCCAGCTCCTCGCGACGACTCTGTTTTGACAATGGCGGAATCCAGATCTCCCTGTATTACAGGGAGGCCCCAGCGGCCTGAGCCGTGGGAACTGGGGCCTGGAAAGTGACCCCAGAAGGACGCTTGGTGCGCGTCTGAGGTTCTTGCGTGACCAACGAGATCAAAATGACTCATACACAGTCAGAGCATGATGCAGACGTGGCCGAGACGGTTTCAAGTGGGGAGCCGGCTTCCGGGCTGGGACTTAGGAGTGAGGGGGACAGCGAGCCTGCCAGGCGGAAGGGGACGGCGTCAGGCCTTCCCCGGAGGCCTTAACTGGGCCCCCCCGTGTGGGTGGGTCCCTCTGCCCAGCAGGCCTGAGCGTCCAGCGCAGGAGAAGGCGCCCCTGCCGGGCTCGGGGTCGGTCAGTCCTCGCTGCCCTGTCCTGTGGCCGCCGGCATGCGACCGTCGTCCCATTGCAACCGTCATCCTGCTGCATCTCCTTGACCTTGGTCACTCATCCTCTGTCGTCAGCAGTCTGGGCTTGGGGGCAGGGACTGGATGGAGGTTTGGGGTTGGTTACCACAGCGTTAAGGGCGGTGGCCGAGAGCGCCCTCTGTGGGTCAGGGCGAGCTGGGACATGCGGGGCCGACCGCAGTGGGACAGACGGTGTCCTCCGTGTGCTCACGCAGAACGAGGGTCAGGGTCAGGGTCACAGGAGACGCGGTCGGAGGGCGAACCCGCAAGCTTGGAGGCTCCTTAGGGCCGAGAAACGACATGCACGTGACCCTGCCACCCGTCCTGTGAGGGCAGAGAATTCTTTCTGTTTCTAAAGCCGCCTCTGGGGAGTTGGAGCCCGGCCCACAGAGACTGGCGGTGGGGGGCGGCCGCCCCGAGTCTCAGCAGGCCTCACCGCCCGTCCGTCCGAGAGCCCTCGCCAGCCCTGGGGTTCCCGGCACAGCCGCTGGGAGCCCGAACCCCGCTTCGGAGCCGGCTCCCTGGGCGCCGGCCTCGCAGCCCGGGTGCTGGGGGCGTGTCCGGCTCGGACTGGCTGCCCCTCGTTCCCGGGCCCCCGGCCTCCGCCGCGCCGCGCGCCTCGCGGTGAGTGACGTCCGCGGGCGCACGAGTCACCGCCGCCGTCAGCGCGGGCGGGGCGCGGCCCGGCGTCTGCGGGGGGGACTCGCCGCCTTTGTGCCAGAGCCGGGCGTTTCTCATGCTCCTCACAAAAGGAGAGGGGCGCGTGACGAAGGCTGACATAACCACCCGGCTCATTACGGAGATATATGGGCGCGCAGCCTCAGCGGTGGGGTGTCACCGCGGAGGGCTTTAATTGGCAGACTTCAGGGACCACAGAGGGAGATGACAGAGCGCGCTCTGGAGGAAGGGGGGGGGCGGCCACTCCCGCCCGCCCCCGCAGAGGGGGCCTCAGGGACTGGGGGGGGGGCGGTCCACGTTTAAACTTTTTATTAACTGACCTCGGCTGATGGCATCCTGAGGTGGGAGAGGACGAGCTTGATGCTGGGCTCCCGACTGTCCCGGGTCCCTAGATGCCACCTCTCTTGGCCTCGGATTCTCATTCAGAGACAGCAAGGTGGCACCTTGCGGGGACTGTGACTTCAGTGAGTCACCCCACAGGGGTGGGATGCTGTGTTTTTAGGAATGTCGAGAATGTATCTTCTTTTGTGGCTCTGCTGAGGCCTGGGGAAGGCCGTGGCGTTGGACGGACCCTTCCCGCCTGCGCTGGGGGAGGGGAGGGGCCTTGGGTGAGGCTGCCGCCCTCTGGGAGGCTGGGCCCCCAGCAGCGTCCCTCGGAGGAAGGCTGCTGTCTTCTGAAGGTCACGACTGGGGACTCTGACACCTCCGTGCCACCCGTTTATCCGCGTGTGGTCTCAGGACGCGCTGGGCGGTGGGGGTGGGGCTGGGAGGCGTGATGGTTAATTTTACGTGTCCACGCGGCCAGGCCACAGCGCCCAGATCGTTGGTCGCACATTATTTGGGATGTTTCTGCGGGGACAGTGCGGGATGAGGTCGCCATTTGGGTGTGTGTGTGGGGGCTCTGAGTAGAGCCGCTCGGCCTCCGCCACGTGGGTGGGCCTCGCTCCATCGGGCGGAGGCGCGGGTAGCTGATGGGCTGCGTTCCCACGGGCAAGGGGGAGGAGTTCGGCCAGCCACGGCCCTCGCACCTGCACGGCGGCCCGGCCCCTCCCCAGCACGCGGCGGGCCGCGTCTCTCTGGGGAGGCCCAGCGGGGGAGGCCGGTGACGGGGTGAGGGAGGCGGACGCCGGCCGCTGCCCGGAGCCCTGTTCTCTGCACAGCGGGAGCGGACGTCGGGCGCTCACAGGGATGAGAAGCGTTTGCGCAAGACGCACGTGAGTTGGTGGGTGCCGTGGGGCGTCATGGTGATGGGCAGGGGCCAACTCTGCGACAGGTGTCCATGGCCTCCAGGGGACAGGTCCCTCGGTGGTCAGCAGGTTATGTGGCCATGAGTGGGGCTCACGCGCCGGGCGGGGAGGCCCCGCAACCACCTGGCCAGCTAAGCGGGGCAGCCGCTAGCCTGTGGGACTCGATCCAGGGGCCTGGGCCAGCCCCGGGGCGAGGCACGTAGTGTGGCCTGCACACTCAGTGTGTGCTTAAGAGTCACGGAAAGCGGCGGAGACAACCCGAGCGTCCCCGCGGGTCCTTCCCCGGCCGCCCCCAGTGCTGGCGTCGCCGGGAACCACAGCGCGCGCTCCGAACCGGGCCCGGTGCGGTGAACGCGGGCGGCGGAGCCCCAGACCGGCCCGCATCGCGCGCGCGGGCTGCCGGTGTCCGCGAAGGCCGTGGGGACGGCGGCTGGGCCCGCGGTGCTGGGGGACGCGGGGGGCACTGCGGTGACCGTCTGGAAGGGCCACACGTGGAAGCCGCCGGCAGCACCGAGTCCGAGGATTAGTTCTGGGCTCTCGGAGTAATTAATAGCACTTAAGTCCCAGCGCAGTCAGCTGTGATTAAGCGAACGTTAAATTGACCCAGTCTGCGAACACTGGGCTTCCGGGCGCTGGGCGGAGGCGCTGGGTGGACAGAGCCACGTGGCCTCGCTGGCCGGCCGGCCGCCCCTCGTGGCGGCCGCCGATCAATACGCCTCCTGCAGCTACAATAAAACGCCTCGGACGCGCTCGTGCGGGCCGGGGGCTCCCCGCCCACATCGATTTCCTGGCCCAGGGAGCCGTTCACGTCTTCAGCGCCCCGCGCAGGCTGGCGGAGGCCCCGGGGAGCGGCGAGGCCGGGGAGTGGTCAGCGGGCGCTCGCGGGAGGCCGCGGGCAGCCTCACAGGTGTCCCCTGGGGGGGCGCCGGCAGTGGGGGTGTCGCCTTCCGCTCCCCAGGACCCGCCTCCCGTCGTTGAGGATGTGGGTGCGGGATGACTGTCTGCCTAGAGCAGCGAGAGGGCCTTCCCCGCCCGACCCGCACATCGTGGCTCTGACAGGGCCTGTGGGGCCCGCCAGAGGTCTGCCCACCCGGGCCAGCTGTCTCACATCTATTTTAAAGTCACCGAGGTTATTTTAAAGGCGACGTCAATAGCGATCCAGCTCTGTGTTTCCCGTTCAGGGCTTGGTGCACTTCTGTGGGATGGGGATGGACACTCGGAACCTGGTCAGCGTCCCCGTACAGCAGTCACCTTTGCGGCAAAATGAAGCCGGTATTGTCACAGGCACTTCTAGACGTTTGGGGACACGCTGGCTTTACGTAAACGCTGTGGGCTGGTGTGGCTTCACACACTGAAGGTGTTCCAGCCATTCCCAGCTTTGTGGGGCGCTCATGTCGGCTTTGGTCACTTTGGTCACTTTGGTGAGAGGCTGTTTCCTGGAGAACGAAGCAGGTGGTCTGTGGGCTCGAGTGCTGTCCCTTCGCCTGTCACAGGGTCCGGCCATGCTGGGGGTTTCCGCACGCCACCTGGCCGAGGGCAGAGGGAGGGGCTGCCAGGCCCTGGATCCCTGCTGGGGCTGGGGACGTCCCCGTGTCTGCAGCGCACAGGACATCCCTGCCTGGGAGGTGGGTTCAGTCCCAGAGCCACATTGGGGGATCTGGAGCTTTAAAACGTCCCCCCACTGTGCTGCACCCCACTCCCCATAATCTCCCCAACAGCCCTTCCGGCATTTCTGTCACTGCCTCGGGGTCTCTGCTTGCCCTCGGCCCCCGCCGAGTCTGTCCCTCATCTCCGCAGTGCCCAGCTAGTGTCATCGTTCCTGCATGGGTTGGAGGTGGCTTCAGGTCATCTTGGACAACTTCCTGCTCTGTCTCAGCCTCTTGCTGAAGCCCTCGCCATAAGTCACCCTCGCGACTTCTCGGAGATGCTGGATGTTTCGCTGGCGTTCAGCCCGTCGCTTCCGAGCTGGGTGCTCGGGGTCCGGCCAGTCACGAGGTGTCTGCCAGCTCTCCTTCAACGTGTCCAAGCTGCAGAGAGGTGGGGACGGGGTCCCCTTTGTTTGTCTCCCTCACCTGGCCAGGTGAGTCCCATTCCACCCGTGGCGCACCTGGTAACGTCTGAGTTTGGGAAGTGGCAGTTCACGGTCACACAGAGTTTATTCTTTGCTCCAATAATGAAGGTTCGCACCTGATCACTGACTTTTTAGGAGGCTGGGGGCTAAGGCGCATGAACTAGCCGCTTCAGTCCTTGCAAAAACCTCAGGAAGCAGCAGCTGTGCCTGAGTCCCTGTCACAGTGAGAGAAGTAGGATCCGTGTCCCCACATGGGCCATCCCAGCACCTCCCTGCATCTACCTGCATCCACCTGCATCCACCTGCATCCACCTGCAGCCACCTGCAGCCACCTGCAGCCAGCTGCAGCCACCTATATCCGCCTGCATCCGCCTGCATCCACCTGCATCCACCTGCATCCACCTATGTCCACCTGCATCTGCTTGCATCCACCTGCAGCCACCTGCATCCACCTATGTCCACCTGCAGCCACCTGCATCCGCCTGCATCTGCTTGCATCCACCTGCATCCTCCTGCATCCGCCTGCATCCACCTGCATCCGCCTGTATCCACCTGCAGCCACCTGCATCCACATGCAGCCACCTGCAGCCACCTGCATCTGCCTGCATCCACCTGCATCCACCTGCGTCCACCTGCAGCCACCTGCATCCATGTGTATCTACCTGCGTCCATCTGCAGCCCAGGCCCTGCTCGCTTGGCTCAGGGCACTAACTGACTGAGGACATATAATGTGTCCCCGACATGGTCATTCATCCTGTGCTTGTGTAGGCCACACAAGACACACTGAGTATCTTCATCGCCTGTCACAGCGTTAGAACCAGCTGGGGCAAGCGGTGACAGATGCTGCTGCTGTGAGGACCTCACCGTGGGGCGCCACTGCCCTGCCCCTTCCCGGGGTGTCTGGCTGGGCCCTGCGGACGGAGGTGGCGAGTGAAGGGGGTTTGGGGCGCGCACCTCGCAGCGCTCACGGTGCGTGCTGGGTGTTAGCTCTGGCTTTCGATGTGGCACTCTCTTTATCGGGCTGCACAGAATACAGCTTTTGACACCGATGTGTGTCTCACACGTGTGTTCAGAGGACACGTTTCATTCCAAGCTGCTGGGAAGAAGAGACGCTGGTGATCTCAAGTGCATCCTGGGGCCTTTCCGGGGTGCAGTCGCCCCGTGTTAATTCCCTCTATCCATCATGGGCTGAGCGGTGAGAACAGGAGCCGGGAGTGGAGGCCGCGCGGGGGGTGGCGGGAGGGTTACAGATGGGAGGACTTGAGAGCGTGACCCCTCAGACAGACAGAGACACGTGTGCGAGGCCCTGTCCCTGAGGTGCAAGGCCCTGGGCGCAGAGGAGGACTTGAGGGGCTGCGGGAGCGTGTCACGGGCCATCCCGCGGTGGCACGTGGTGGGCGGTGAGGGGGGGGCGTGTCTGTGACACAGCCCGGGACAGGTGCCCTGGGAGGGGGGAGGCGCTCACTGATATGGGTGCCGTGCTCAGGGCCCGTCTGGCTGGGCGCCATCCCGGGCTCTCCCTCTGCAGGTGGCCGGGCCGCCCGGGGTCCCCCTCGGCCTTCTCCTTCGTGGCCTGGGCCCTCGCCAGGCGATGCTGTCACCGCCTCTGCCGGACGTTCAGCCTGGGAGAGCCCAGCCGTCAGGGACTCTGTTAAAACATCGCGCGTTCTCAGTCTGGGACTTGCGTTCCAGCCGCTCAGCTGTGTCCCCGGGGGTCCCCGGCGGGGTTGCGGCCAGCGCTTCCTCGAGGACTAGTGACGTTGGGCCTCTCGGCCTGTGTCCCGGCCACTTGGATACTTTCCCTGGATGCGTACAATTTTTAATTTCGATGAAGTCCAGCTTACCTATTTTTCCTTTTGCTGTTCACGCTTTTGGTGTCTCATCTAAGAATGCACGCATTTTTCCTGCACGATCTGCAGGCCGCTGCGGGGAGGTCTCGCTCGGCCGTCCCACACGCATGCGCAGGCCGAGCCGCGCACCCGCGTCCAGGCGGTGCGCGAACTCGCCTCGAGGCCCGGCCCGAGCCGCCCCTGCACCCGCCGAGGCCGCCCAGGCAGCCCCGCGGGGCCCAGGTCCTCCAGGCGGGGTTCCCGGCGGGGTAACCGGCTCCAGCTCGGCGCCCGTCGCCTGGGGCTGCGCGCTCGGTGACACACCTGGGACTCGGCTTCTGCGTTTGCAGCTTCACCGACGGCACCACTGGGCCCCGGGTCCTCCCGCCTTCGCGGGGAAAGTGGGGTTTTCCCGAGGCAGCTTCATCTGCCGACGGCGGTGCCCCCAGAGCCGTGGGGTGTGCGGGTGGCCCTCGGGGGAAGGAGCCAAACCCCCCGGTTCTGGCTCCAGTTCCGGCAGCTTCCACGAATCAGCGCTGTCACGCCGTTGCTCACCTTGGGTGGATTTCGGGTCCTGAGCCGTTTGTGGGGACGCAGCCGTCCCGCTGTGCCCTTGTCTCACCGGCGGAGGCCACTGGTCAGCGGGGAGCCGGCCGCTGCCACGATCGCCTTCGCTGGACTTAAAAAATGCCTAGACGGTCAAATGTGTCCACATTCTCTCTAGTGTCACACTCGGGGTTTATTTACTCCAAGACCACATTGTACCGACCGGAAGTTATATTGTAACATTGTTCTGTAACTTCCCACGCAGAGTTGTAGTCATTTCCGGTGTGTTTGTTTCTTTGTGATGAGGTTGGACAGTCGTTAGCTAATTGTCCCTTATCTTTCTAAAAACACTCTCTTCTCTCCCTAGTGCCCTGGGAAGCTGGTGTCTGGGTGGATGAGGGATAGGCGCGCCCACCTGACTTTTCTATTCTGTGGATTGTCTTCTGTTCTCTCTCCTCATTGGAAATGCCGCAGTTTTAACTGTTATACATTTAGAATAGACGCTAGTGTAAAGCGGCCCTCCCTCGCCCTCTTACACGGCGATTGTGCAGCAGGCGTGAGCGTTTGCTCGCTCGCTCACCCGCTACGGCCCGGCTCGTCCAGCAGTAGTGACCGGGGCTGCCCGGCCCGCTTCCTGCCCCCCTGGGATTTGCATTCCACCTGGTGACAGGGAAAAGGTGAGCAGAGGAGTTAGCAAGGCCCCTGAACCCCGAACATCACCCCCATCCCGCGAAGCCGACAGTGTCAGCCGGTGGCCGAGATGCCTGCTGGGAGGCCGGGGTTTGCATCAAAGCCGCAGGTAGGACCCCTGCACGAGCCAAACGCTTGTCCGTCTGTCCCGGAGCCGCTTACTGTGAAGTGCAGCCCCACAGGCGGGAGGGGGCAGTGCAGCAGAGGACGGCGCCCTGGGAGGGTGCCCGTGCGCCACGGGGACGGAGAGCCCGTGCAGGCGAGCGGGGCCGGGAGGCGCAGGCGCAGGGGGAGGCCCCTAGCTCAGCGCAGGGGGCCCTGTGCGGGGGACCCCGGCATCGGTGGATGTATTCAGGGGACCACTCCTGCTGTTTGCTGGGGCATAGGCTGGAGAGGCCAGGGAGGGAGGGGGACACGGTGCGGGAGGCGTGCGTGGCGTGGGGGGAGGCGGGAAGCGGGTCCTGCCAGGGTGCTGGACGCGGGGCGGGTGGGATGGGGGGCGGAGAGCGAGGGGCGCTGCCGCTCCCCGCAGGTTCCCGACGTGGGCCATGCTGATGTCCCGGGAAGGGACCCACGCTGTGGCTAGCTGCCGCCAGTGCCTGTCCCCAGGGTGTGCGTCGTGGTGCCCGGCACATCGTCACCTCAGCCACTGCCACCCTCCTTTGCGGATGAGGCCCGAGCCCAGGGGGTGGCCGTCTGGGGCTCCAGGTCCCGGGGTGGCTTAGCTGAGACCCTGAGATGGCCCCGTCCCCCTGGGTCAGGCCACTCACCGCCTCGTCACCGCGTCGCTGAGCACCCGTGGGGGTCGTGGACGCAGGCGGGCCCCCCAGGAGAGCACGAACGTGTCCCGGAAGAGGCAGGATTTGGACAAGCCCGCCCGGCGCGGGGGGTGGCGGGATCTGAGGGGACCCCCAGACTGTGCCAGGCAGTGAGGGACGCGGGGCTCCGGGGGTTTGGAGGTCAGGGGTCTCCTGGGCCAGCCGAAGCGCAGACAGGAAAGTGGGGCCCAGTGGTGGGTGATACCCCGGCTTCTGCAAGGGCTTCTCTGCCGCAGTTTCTGTGGCAACCCCTGGGGACCAGCGCTCGGGGCGGCCGAGGTGGCGCACGGTGCACGCACCGGGCTCCCCGGGGGCGGCGCTGGGGGTCTGGGGGGCGGGGCCCCGGGGGCTGCTGGGAGCTGCGCCGCCCGTCCCACCTGCAGCCCGAGCTCGGCAGGGTGTCGCCGCGGTTTGCTCCTTATCTGCATACACAACACAACTTTGTCAGGAAATTGAAAACGCGCACTTTGTCCCATCAGCCAAAGTGGGCTGTCAGATAAGCGTTTCTTTCTTTCTTTCTTCCTTTTTTTTTTTTTCCTTCCCCTTTCTGTTGCTTCCGATGAATGATGTAAATGGTTTTGGCTTTGGAGGGTTTTGCCAGACACTGGAGTAAATGATCAGAGTAGTAACATTTTTAACCTTATCTATCACACTGAAACGTTTTTTCTGCCTCCAATAAAACGTGTCAGAATCCATTAGGGGCATTTTCCAACGAGGCGTAATTCACAGACTTTCCGGCGAATCCGAGCGCGGAAGATGCAAGCAGCAGGGCCGTGAATGCTTAATCCGGGGGTGCCACCCTCCTGCCCCTTGCCCGGGGTCCTCCCCACCCCGCCGAGCCTCGGGGCCCGCGCTGGGCCACGCCTCCCGCCTGGCGGCGGGGTCGCGGGAGCCGCGGGGGCGGTGGCTGGGGCCGCGTCGCGCTGTATCTGGTGACAGGCCCGTGACAGATCCGGCGGCTCAGCGTGTCTGGCGGTGCTTATCGGGTACATGAGTGCGCATTACTCCCCGCACACCGGGATCGCTTTGGACAGTATCATTAAACGCCGCGTCGTTCCTGGTTAGGGAGCCGGGCGCTGCCTTCGGGGGGCCCCTTGGGGCGCCCGCGGCCGCCGCCGGAAGAGTGATGGGCAGAGATGGAGCCGGCATTAAATTTTCAATGGACACCGTATCGGCTCTGACTTCTCAGAGGCCTCGTCTGCGAGATGGTGTTTGTCACCCCGCGCGCGCGGGGCTGCGCGGGTGCGCGTCAGCGCGAAGTTGCGGGCGGCTGAGTGGTGTGGACAGGTGAAGGCTCCGTGGGGACCCCCACGGCGCGCGGAGAGCTGGAGGGGTAAATGGAAGGTTTATTTATCCCGCTCGCTGTCAAGGTCGGCTTGCTGGAGAGCTGTCCCGCGGATGCTTACAAATAAATGCCAGAATCCTGGCGGACGGCCGGGCCGGGGCTGCGGACCGCTGACCTTTGTGGGCTCCCATCAGCGCCTCCGAGCGCGTCCTCGGAGGGAGTTGAGTGGTGGGCGAAATGAGGCCCCTGCGGCCGCTGTAATGTCAGCCAAGAGGCTCCGTGTTTTGGATTGTTGTTTTAGCAACGAGGATGGCGTTTACGATAGGACTGAGGGAGGAGAGAAGGCCGGCCGAACCCTCCCGCTGCTGGGGGTTCAGGCCCACGGGCCGGGTGGGTGTCGACGGGACGCACCCCGCGCTCCAGCCGGGCACGTCGGCGTGTCCGCCACCGTGGTCCTCGTTGGAAAGAGTGTTTGTCTGTCCTTTTCTGTTCTCTCCCCCGCCTGGGGCACCCGGCGTGGCCCCAGGCTCTCGTAGGGCCGGCCGCTCAGAGCCACGGGTTCCCCTGCTGCAGGCCGCGGTGGCTGTGACGGCTGGTTTCAGGGGGCAGGAGGCACCCGGTCACGTCGTCCTCTCCTCCTGCTGTGGAGAGTGGGAGTTTACTGAGCAGCTCTGCGGTGACAGGTAAACGGAGGGACCGCCATCACCAGGGACACCGCACACCCGCGCGAGGGAGAGAGATTGGCTTCATCGTCCCCCGGAGAGAGACCGCAGACTCGAGGCAGGAGCGTGCGGCTGAACAGCCAGATTCTACAAAGGCATGAAACCCCCTGGGCGTGACGCGGGAGGCACCACAAAACCGTTTCAGACACAATAAATCCTGTAAAAAAGTGTGTCAGTGCGATCTGTTGTTTGCCCGAAATTCAGATCTAGCCGGACGAGCTGCGTTTTCACCTGGTGAGTCTGGGCCCCCCGCAGACGCGTGGTGTGTGTGTGTGGGGTGTGCGCGTGCGTCCCCGCGTGTGTGAGCGTGTGCATCTCTGTGCGGTTGCACATGGGCTGGTGCGGCTGTTCTGGGGGCGGTGCACGGGGGTCAACATGCGGGAGTGTGCTGGAGGCGACAGGTGCAGGACAGAGGACCAGCCCACAGGTGTGGGGCAGTCACACACGCCCCACACACGGCGGCCTCGGTGTCCTGCGTGGGGGCCTGGCTGTGGTCGGCGGGCAGGCCGGCCCATCCCCGCGCTTTGCCCCGGTGGCGGTGGCCGGGAGGGTCTCTGCTCGGGCTGGACGGCCAGCAGCTCCCCCCATGCTGCTGGTGTGGGGCCAGCGATGGAGGGCTGTCATCACACTCCTGCTGGCTCCCCTCAGCCCCGCGGCCCCGCGAGGCCAGGAGTGCCGACGGCGGCCTCCCGTGGGCATCTGGGGTCTGGTGCTGGGGGAGGGGCCAGTGGGGGACATTCCATCCCTCTCTATGGGGTGTGACGGTCTCCGTGGAGGCCTCTGTTTACAAAACTGTTGCAAACTCTCCCGTTCATCTCCAAATTCGATCTCCAAATTCGGCTCTCGCACGGGGCCCTTCCACTCATGTAGAGGGGTTACCCTGCTCATGCACGGGGCCCCTTCCGACTTCCCGGCCCGGGCGGCTGCAGCGTGGGCCTGCCCATCTCCAGGACGTCCTCCTCGGCGCCCTGGCCGCGCTGCTGTTCTGGGCCTTTGTGCCGGGGTCATGGGTCATGGGGTTCGTCCTGCCCCCTGAAGACCTGCCCTCTGCTCATCCGGTGTCCTGGCTGCTGTTGGCCCCTCACACTCGGAGTGCAGGCCTGCACCCCAACCCCCAGGGCTGGTCTGGGCCCTGTCTGAGCCAGCCGTGTCCCACGGGGGTGCTCAGTGTGCTGTTCCCAGCCTACCCGTGACCCCCCCAAGACAGAGTCTGGCTGGGGTCGCCCCGGGGTGCCCCCCAGTGTGCTGCCCTCATGTGCCCCACCCCTCACAGCCCCTGTGTGACCCCCGTGTGCCCCCGCCCCCCACAGCCCCAGTGCCCATGCTGTGCACCAGCTCAGCTCCAGCCCGCAGGGAGGTGGCAGAAGGGTTACCGTGTGGCATTTACTCAGCCGGAGCCACCGAGCTGGTGGCTTGCTCTGCCCGCGGGCTTGACGGGAGCTGGCAGGCAGCACACTCAGCCCCTCACCCCGAAGTCCCAGGGTGCTGCGCCCGCCGGGTGCCCAGGGCCAGCCTTCCGGCGTGCCCACCCATGGGGCAGGGCACGGGGACTCCCTGGTGACGCCTCGTGATGCTGCCCGTCATCCTTCTCTCCAGAGAGAGACAGGAGACGTGTCTTCCTCCCCCTGCGCCTGGGTCTTGGTGGCAGGCACAGTTACACGGTGGCAGGGAGCGCGTTATCACCACTGCACACGCCGCGGTCGATCAGGGCCCCTGGCGAGGCGGGCGCGCTGTCCCTGCCCCAGCCGTGGAGCCACCGCGCCCGTCCCCTCTGCCCAGCTGGCCCTGAATCCCGGGCCCAGCACGGAGCCGGGCGCAGGCACCGCTGGCAGGCCACGCGTTTCTCCGGCTTCCGCGAGGGGTTTTCTCCGTGACCAGCTGACTCTGCCGAGAAGGAGGTGAGACCACGACCTGGATCTTGAGGCTGCCCCTCGTCAGCAGGGCGGCCTACCTGCCCTCACCACATTGCAAAAGGCCCAGGAACGTTTACCGCTGGTTCGTAAACGGCCGTGGGCGTGGATAAAAGAGCAATCCCTCACATCGTTCGTCCATCAACGTGCGGTTTGGTTTCATCTGTCACACACAGCGGCCCGAGGTGCGCTGCCTCGTGGAAAGGCACAGACTCAGGCGGTGTCGTGCCCGCCCTCTGCCCTCCCGTCTGCAGCCCCGAAGGACTGTCCTTACCTGGGGAGCCCCCCGCACACAGGCCACCCCGCCCCAACCGTCGAGGGATGCCTCCAAAGGCTAGGACGCTGCGGAGGCCGTGGGCTCACCTCGCTGGGGGAGGGACAGCCGGAGTCCCCTCCCTGCTTCCCTCACGTAAGGAACCTCATCCTCATTTCGTGAAAGTCTCGGGGCCTGTGCTGCGGAAGCTGGTGGCTCTGCCTGTCACGGGGTGAGGTGGGGGGCACTGGCCGTTCATTGCTCCCTGGGGGCTCAGGCCCCGATGGCTGTGTGTCCCCCAGCACGGGCGTGGGCTGGCAGGAACGTAGTCCCCTGGCAGCTGGGCCTGCATGTTGCGGGGTGATGGTGGCATGCCGCTGTGGGCCCCTCTGCGCCACCTGCTCTGAGCGGAGACACCTGCGGAAGCAGCTGTGCACGGGGGACTCTGCTCGGTGGCTGTGGCTGGGTGACTCACGCGGTCACAGGCCCTGATCCCAGGAGCAGAGGGACTTTGTCGGAGGTGGCGCTGCTCGGCTGGAGGGGACCGTGTTCCGACAGAACCCGAGTGCTCAACGGTCACGGAAAAAGCAGAAATGAGGAGGACAGCTCGTCCCGTCGGCGCACAGCGACGCCGGCCCGGGTGTCACCTCAGAATGCTGGCGGCTGCAGCCAGGGTCCCGCTGCCTCTCGGGGCACAGCTCTGGGCTCCCGGTATTTAGACAGTGACTGGGGTACGACTGTCACACGGGGACTGTGCCACCGGCACCCCTAAAAATGCAGGAACAAGTCGCACGACTTTTCTTGTGCCTCTTCCGGGTATTTGTGGTCGTGGGTGCCACGTCGTGGAAAGCTAGACCGTGGCGTGTGTATGAGGAGGAAGCTGGTTGTGTCACGAAGCCCAGGGCCCTCGTGCTCCCCCTCGAACGCTCTCCCTGGAGGTCTCTGGGGGGCACGAGGCTGTCGTGCGGCCAGCCCAGGGAGGGGGCGCCCTGGCCTGGGGATCCAGGCTCCCCAGGGGCCTGACAGTGAAGCAGGACTGGGGAACCTAGAGCCGTGGAGGGTCGGGGTGGCGCCTGGCCTGGCTCCCCGGCAGGTGGCCGTGGCCTCAGCTGGGGACACGTGGGTGCCGGGCGGTGATTCAGCTTGTTGGCTTGGTGGGACACGACGTGATGGGTGGGGACGGTCACAGCAGGCGGCTTCTCTGCGGTGTCCCCCGTGATGTCCTGCCCTCCCGGTGTCCTTGGGGGATCCAGATGCCACTGCCCGCAGCTGCCCGGCCTGTTCCCTTTCCCGGGCCGTCCCCTTGCCCAGGCCCAGTGCCCTCAAAGGTCAGTGGTGCTCCAGGGAGGACCCTCAGGGAAGCCACTTTCCAGCCGTGTGTGTGTGGGTGGGCAGCCAGCCCCGCCCCCCTCCTCCGTACAGCCATCCGCCTGGAAACCCGGGCGTCGGCGACTCCTCCCGACCGGCCACTGCCAGCTGGGGCCTCGGAGGTGGCGAGCGGTTCGCCTGGCCCCGGGGACGCCGGGCAGGTGAGGAGGGCCGCGAGGCTGCTTGCGTGGTCCTCGTGCAGGGCTGGGCGGAGGAGGCTTCCCGCAGGGGTGTAATTACACCCTCGCTGACCCCCTTGGGGTGCGCCTCTGATCGGCCCACACGGCGCGCGCCCGCCACGGGCCGCCTCGCTGCTCCCCCCTCCTGCAGGGCGTGGGCTGGGGGGCGCCCGTCAGACCCGGGGAGGGCTGTCAGTTTGAAAAGAACATGACCTTTAAAGTGTATCGGTATGTTTGCTGGTGCGTAAGGCGCAGGAAAGGTTCGTCCTGACGGGAAGCGCAGGGAGACGGGCGGGAACGGGCGGGGGGAGCGGCCGGGGGTGCGGCCGCCCACGCGGCGCGCGGGGAGCGGGACAGGGCCGGCCGGGGCTGGGGCCGCCGGCCCGCCGTGGGCTGTGCGCCTCCGCTGCCCGCGCCCTCGGCGTTGGGGGCAGGGCTGTGCGTGATCAGCAGATGGACCAGCTGCGTCCGGCCAGGGCCGGGCTTTGGGGAGCGGTCCTCTCCCCTCCGGGTGCTGGGGTCCGAAGCTGGCTGGGAGGGGCTGGGAGGACGTCAGTGGACACTGCTTTGCAGAGACCAAGGCACATGTGCTGGTCTCAGTTTGAACGTTTTATGAGACTGGGAAGAATCCAGGGAGCCCTTTACACACACACAGACACACACACACGCGTGTGTACACACACATACACACATGCACACAGACACACAGACACATGCACACACACACAGACACATGCACACACACATGTGTGTACACACAGACACACAGACACACATGTATACACACACAGACATACACACATACACACACGTGTGTACACACAGACACACAGACACACACACATGCACACACACAGACACACAGATACACACACAACACACAGACACACACGTGTGTATACACACAGATACACACACAGACACACATGTGTGCACACACAGATACACATATAGACACACTCAGACACACAGACACACACACATGTGTATACACAGACACACACAGACACACAGACACACACATGTGTACACAGACACACACAGACACACACAGACACACAGACACACACATGTGTACACAGACACACAGACACACACAGACACACAGACACACACAGACACACATGTACACGCACACGTGTGTACACACAGATACACACACAGACACACAGACATACACACATGTGTACACACAGTCACACACAGACACACAGACACGCAGACACACGTGTATACACACACAGACACACACACACGTGTCTGCATCTTCTGTGTATCTAGTGTTCATCATTTGTGTAATTTTCTTAAATTGAACAATTTTGTATTTAGAAAACTTTCAGTTGTGGCCCCTCGTGTCAAGGTGTGCTAATATTCCTTTTTCCAGTGAACATCTTCTGATCTCGAATGCAGAGAAAAGTGAAGGTTAAGACAATGGACATTTCCTGCTTCGAGGAGGGGACCGGACCAGCCGCTGGACCCCGGAGCAGACACGGAACCATTTACGTGGATTTAATCTGCGACCCGTTCACCGCTGGGGTTCGAGGGGCGGCCCAGGTCGTCCCCGCTGTGCTTGGGGACAGACACCGCCCCCGAGGAGCGGAGCAGAGCGCTGCCCGCGCGGCGGCTCTCGCACCCACCGCGGCAGTGCGTTCCCGCCATGCTCCGTCGTGGTCACCGGCGAACGCGCTTTGGCACCTGCCGAGGGCCCAGCTCGTCTCTTTACGCTTGTTTCCGTTGGCTGTTGAGAAGCCGGCTGGGTTTGCGTTCCCTGGGGAAGCCGCCACCAGGCCGGTGGGGGTGTCCCTCAGCCTGCGTCCTCTCTCCGTCCCCCCTTCTCTCTCTCTCTCTCTCTCTCTCTCTCTCGAGGGGTTCCACGTGCAGGGGTGCAGGGTTCTGTGCCTCAGCCTCGCCGCCTGCTTCTGGGAACAAAGGGACCCCAGCAAGGGGCCCCGGGGCCGGGCCGGGGCCAGGCCGGGGCCGGCGGGGAGCCTGCTCCTGGGCCCACGCTGTCTGCCCGGCCCCGACAGGCCCCTTGTAAATCGAAGGCCGGGTAAGCGGGGGTGCCAGGAATGTTTGATCTCCGTCCAGGCCTTGAAACTACGTGCTTATTTTTTCTGCAGTTTGGCTCCTCACTAAAATAAAACAGCGAGAGATGAATGTTCTGACGGGTCACCGTGTGTCAAGCTGTCACTCTGTAGCGGTGACATCTTTCAGCTGGACGGAGGCGCAGGCAGAGGCAGAGGCTGGGCCCGGGGCCGGCCGGAGGGGGCGGGGAGGGCCGCAGGGGAGCGGCCGGCGAGGAAGGGGACAGACAGATTGCAGCCGGCGCCTGCTTTCTCCTTGTGGCTGATCCTCATTTAAACCAAACACTTGTCATGTTCGGGGGAAGTTTTATAAATTTTTAATGATATTGGGTACAACGGGTGCTCTGAAATTTGCTGTACTTTAATTTTTTCTTCGTTAGCGAAGGTTCGCTAACGCATGGGAGTGCCAGGAGCGTGTCCCAGGGACGCTGCGATAATTGTGCTGTTAATAACAGTCGTGACGCCCGCTCTGTCCTCCTTTAATATATTCAGTTATTACACTGCATCTCGTACAAATCATGTCAATTACAATTGCCAGCCTGTGACAGTTAAAATAATTGTATACGTTTTCTGGAAGTTTCCATTGGCTTGGCTAATCAAGCTAAAAAAAAAAAATCAACACGTTATTTGCATTAATTTTGTTTCTGGTCTGTTTCGACTCCTAAATCATCGGTCCGTCCGTCGACTTGGAAGCGGGAACAGTAAGTATTTTAATAATAAACATGTGCGCGCGCTCGCACCGGCCCCGTGTCGGACGCAGCCTCCGCCGCCCGCATGTGCACCCGAGGCGCGTGGCTGTCCACGAGCCCGCACCGCACGCGGCCCGGCCGGGCCATAGGCGCTGCGTCTGCGGAGACGAATGTCGCAGGGAGGCTCAGCCGGCGTCCGCTGCTCCCGCGCTGGGCCCGAGCTCTGTGTCTGTCCGTCGGTCGGTCCATCGGGGAGCTCGCCGGCTCCGGGCCTTTCCTTTGGCTTCACCCAAGCCGCTCACCGGCCCCCTGCGGGGGAGACGGTGCGGTGATGCGCAGAACCGCCCTGCGCGTCCGCACGCAAGTCTTGTCTCCCGCATCCGCGGGCTCTGTCTGCTGACGCGCCGGGAGCTTTATTTGGAGCAAAAATAGCCGAACGCCGGGAAAGCGCTGAGCGCGTGGGCCCGACTGCGCACGGGCCCCTCCGTGTCTCCCGCGGATGCGCAGAGCTCAGCCTCTCTCTCTCTGTCTGTCACCCAGCAGGCTGGCCTCTCTGTCACCCAGGCCCCGCCTGTTGCAGCCAGGACCGGGGAGGGGTTCGGGGACATGGAGGCATTTTTGGAGGAGGACCCCAGCTGTGCAGGGGAGCAGGAGGGGACCCTGGGGGCTGGCCGCCGGCACGTGGGGACCGTGGGTCAGGGACGGGGCGAAGTGTCCATGGAGGGTGACTCTGACACGCCCTGGAGGGTGGTCAGCCTGGCCTCCTGCATCTGTGGAAGGGTCAGCAGGCAAGCAGGGAGGGCAGCGACTTCACGGGACAGTGACCAAGGACAGGGGCAGAGGATGTGAGGCGGGCCGGGGCGGGGATCGGACAGGGCAGACGGGTCACATCATTTGGAGAAAAACAAGCCCCTCCCACCCATTCTGAAGCACCCCCCTCTTTCTACCTATTGGGCTTCGTCAACGGCGTCAAGATTTGGCCCGATGGTCAGCGGCCACAGGTTAGGGCGGCCACAGCTTAGGGCGGCCAGGGGATCAAACCATTCCCCCCTTTTCACGCAATCCCGTTCTGGGGACGCGGCAGGCACAGGCCTCTCCTCAGCCCGGCCGGAGCAGGGAGGGCCGTCCCCTCCCGCCCCGGGCGGCGCTGATGGATGGCTCGGGACCCGTGTGCCGACAGGGGGATCGATGCGTCATAGCGGGAGGCTTCGGGGCGAGGCGCCCGCGTCCGCCTGTCCCACCGTCGCCGCGTCCACCTGGAAGGCCTGGCACCGCGTGTGGTCAGAGCTTAACAAAGGAACCTCCTTCGCCCACGCTCAGCGGCGGGAGATTTAATTACCGCACAGGGAGAAACGTTCCAAGTATGAGGACCGCGGACAGGCAGGGAGGCCCCCACCGCAGCCGTTACCCGGCGGCCGGCTGGTGCGCTGCGGGGCTCAGGGGCTTCCTGCGGGGGTCCGGGGTGTCACGGGGGTGCCAGGGCTGAGCCCTGGGCTGGGCTTGAGGGGGAGCTCATGGGGCGCTGCTACCTTGGAAGCTGCTGGAATGCAGCTGGGAGAGGCTCCGGGTGACCCTCTCCGGGGAGGGGGGTCGCCGTGGTGTCCGCTGGGGTTCGAGCGGCCGGAGCTGGGACCGCGGGCCTCCACACTGCTGGGAGCAGCGCTGCCCGGTCCGTCTGTCCACGTGATCCCGCGGCCAGGTGAGGGCCGCGTTTTTCAAGTGGCGCTTGTCAGGGGCTGTTCCAACGGGGCTTTGGTGCGGTCTCTGCCAGTGTCATCGGCCCTATAACCGCCTTGTACTCGGCGCCGGTGGGAGCCCCCGGGAGGCCGCTGCCTGCGCGCAGACGGAGGGGTTCTCACCCCTGGTCCCGCCCCCACGGGACGCCCGGGCCAGGTGGACGCCACGCCCTCCTGGGGGTCCCGGCACGTGGTCCCCGCCCTCCCCGCCCGCTGTCCTGCTGTCCTGCTGGCCTGCTGTCCAGGTGTGACGCGGGGCCAACGCCAGTGCCGGAGGCCGAGCCGGGCACTGCCCCCGGCAGAGGTGGCTGAAAAGGCAGTGCAGATGCAATTCGTTTTCAATGGCTGTTTCAAAAGAATAATTGCGGTGACATTGCGGAATCGATATTATGGATTTCTGTTTTCAAGTGCGCTGTATGTGCGGGGCCCGCGGAGCCAGGGAGCGCGGCTCCGCAGCCTGCACGCAGCTAAACCGGGTCCGGGTCCACGGTGTGGGCGGCCGAGGAGGGCTCGGGGCTCGGCCCGGGGCTCCGCTCGGGGCGGCCGTCTGCTCCGGCTGGGAGCTCGCGGTGGCTGCTCGGCCGGCTGCGGGATCTGCTCCCGCTCCCGGGGACCGGGGACGTGTGTCCGGACTTCGTGGGGAGCGGCTGGAGGTGAGACACTCGGGGCCCTAGGCCGGGTGGGGGGCCGGGCCACGCGTGCGCCTCGGCGGGGTGCGGGGCCTGCGCGGGGCTGGCACCGCGGGAGACCTCGGCTTTGTGCCCCAGCGCAGGGCGCCCTCCGCGTGTCTCCCAGCTCCTCCGGGGGCTCCGGGCAGCCCCGCCCCGCCCACAGGCCCCGCCCACAGGCCCCGCCCACAGCCCCGGACTGACCTCCCCTGGAGGGCGGGGCCTGCGAGGGGCGTGGCTTGCGAGAGGGCGGGGCCTGCGCGGGGGCGGGCCTGCGTGGGGCAGGGGCGGGGCCTGCGCGGGGCGGGGCCTGCGCGGGGGCGGGGCGCGTCCTCGGCGCCCCTTCCTGCGTGAGCGTGGGCCGCAGCCTCGTCCCTGGACAGCGGCTCTGGGGGAAGCGTCCGCTTGGGGCTCATCGCAACACGACTGTCGCTTTAAGACCACCGACCCCCGAGAGGGCGATCCAGGCCCCGGATTTTGGGGGCTGGTTTCTGGACTCGGGGTCACTGGACAGAGATGCAGACCCCAGGGTGACCATTACACGAGCAGAGAACCTGTGCTAGAGCCGGACAGGTGTGGTGAGGTGAAGGGGGCCCCCCGCTCCCTGCCCCCCGAGTTTTCGTGATTACACGAGAGAAACGGAGATTCCGGCAAAGCACGCTTCTGGGCGCCGGCGTCAAACTGCGCGTGAGGCCCGGGACGTGGCGGGACACCGGGAGATGCGAGCCGCAGCGTCCGGCCCCGTCCGTCCACCCGCCAGGTGGGGAACCCGAGGCCCAGGGCTGCCCGGGCCCGGCCTCGCCTTCCGGCGGGTGCGGCGGCTGCGCGTTCTGGCTTCGGCGGAAACCTTCCGGAGCCCGTGAGCGGGTGTCACGGCGCCTTTTTCTTTCTTTTCTGAAACCGAGGACAAAGATAAAATGGGGAGCCTTCCACGAAATCCGGTTCCGGATCCCTTGGGAAAGTCGGAGCCCCTGGCGACATCCTGGGTGGCGGTGGCTGCTGGGTGTCCCGCAGAGAGCGAGTTCGGGGCCCAGCCCCCCCCGAGAGCTGGCTGCTGAGCGGAGCCTGGGGTTAGCGAGCCGGCCCTGGTCCCGCCCACGAACCCCGACACGCGACGCGGGCAGCGCGCCCGCCGTGTGACACGGACGGTCCAGAAGAAATACAAATCGCATCATCCGCACCTTCAGGACGGCCCGAGGCTGACAGTCCCCGCCTGAGGGGTTCGCTCAGCCAGCACCCTCCGGGCTCCTGCCGGGAGAGGCGGGGTGGGGGGGCCCCCTCCAGGGTGCCACGGTCCAGCGGGGCCAACACAACCCCAAACGCGCGCCGTGTTCGCTTGGTGCCTGCTGAGTGCGAGGCCCTGCGCCCCACTTCCCGGCGGCGGACGGGGGAGCACCCCGGAAGCGGAGGGCAGCAGAGCGAGGGGGGCTCTGGTGCCCAGGGCTCCGCCCCTCGTCTGGGGAGGGGGCGGCACCTTCACGCGCAGGCGCGTGTCGTGGGCGTCAAGCTGGGGCGGGGGCGACAATGCTGAGTCACCAGCGACACAAGCCGCGATCGGAGTGAGGGCCCGTGTGGGTGCGAAGGCGGGGGCGACACACGTGCTTCCCGCTCCTTCCCGGGGGCGGGGGGCAGGCCCGGCCATGCGCCTGCTCAGCTGTCACCCGTGCTCCGGCTTCGCGGGTTTTGGGTGAGCGGGGAGTTGGGCCGGAGCCTCCGTCGCTGGCGGAGGCTGGTCCGCGTGGCGAGCACCGTCTAGGTCAAGTTCACCGCAGTGCTGGAGAACCCTCCCCTCCCTGCGGAGGGGCTGGTGGACGGTGTCCACTTGGTCTGACAACCAGCAGCTGTCACGGTCGCCCCCAAACCCGGGCTCGTTTCCGCTCCCGCGTCCCGGGTCCCGCCTGGCAGATCGGCCGCGCGGGCGGGGTGGGGCGGCCCTGTCCTCAGTGGGGACGCGGGGCCAGGAGGGAAAGTGGCAGTGTCCTCAGCCCCCTCAGGAGACGAGGGACACGGTGAGAGCCGACACTCCCGCCTCTGGGAGGGGGCCCGGGAAGCTGGGCACGCTGGGCACCCCGCTTTGTGCACTGTGCCCCACTCCGCCCCGCGCGCTGCGCCCCGCCCCCCACGCTCCCGGCGTCGCTGTCACTTGACAGCGGGTTTGTTCTATGACACGCGTTAGAAACGCATCTGCAGTCCGGGGCGCGAGGAGCCCAGACGGGTCACAGGCGGTGGGCCCCGCGGGGCAGGGCTCGGCTCCCCCACGGGCTGGTCGCAGAACTGGGCCCGGGGCGGGAACAAAGCACCTCGATCTGTTTGTTCCCCGCCTTCTCCCTCCCTCTCCTCTGCATTTCCCTCTCTCTCCCGAGGAGACAAATCTCTCGGAAGGACTATTAAGTTGCAAATATACCAGAGCCAAAAATAGAAGATGGAGCCTTATAAACATTTTGCATATTTTGGTGTAATTTGTTGAAAATAGTACAAAATATGCTCGCAGTTGGCATCTCGAATGCAAATATTAGGGATCCAGCCCCCTGATGCATTCTGGTCTCTCAGCCGCTCAGCGGGCTGGTCCAGTCGTGGCTGCGTGGCGGCTCCGTGGCTCGCTGGGTATGAACAAGGCTGGGACCCGGGTGGGGGGCGGAGTTGGGCGGAGCCTGTGGTCACGTGACGCCTGCTCCCCTCCAGGTTCCTGGGGACAGAAGCGGGTGGGGGGCGGAGCTCAGGGACTCACAGGTACAGACCCACCGACGTCCTGTGCTCTGTGCCCTTCTGAGCTCTCTCCTGAGCCAGGGTGGTGGCACCATGGGCGGGGCTATGGACACACAGGGGGTGCTTTGGGGTGCAGGGCACGGGGTCCGGAGGGGGGCTCTCAGGGAGGATCTGCCATTCGTGCGGGAGCTGGCGGGGGCCTCGCCCACCCAGGGCTTAGCTGGGCCCACGGGTCCTCGGCCGACGGAAAATCTGTCCCCTCTCCTGTGACAGATGAGGGCCCTGCCTCCCTCGCGCGGGGCCTCCCCGTGCACCTGGCGCCCACCTCGCAGGTGAACCTCCCCTCTCCTCAGTGACAGCGCCAAGGAAAACAAGATGTCTTTCTTGGTTGTAAATTTAACTCTTCCGTGATTAGTCTGGGCGATTAGGGCGCCCCGGGGTTGCGCGTGGGGCTGAGGCACAGGCTGGAACCCTGATTAGCGGGGTCCCCCGGTGCTCGTCCCTGGTAGCGAATGCCTGGCACACACAGTATTGATTTCCATTTAGATGTCTTAATGTCTGCAGACAAGCCGGCAGGCGCGGCCGGACCCGGATCTGCGGGAGCAGCCGGCTGCAATCTGCGAACATTTTTCTTGCCACTTCGTTTCATTTTTCCTAAACTTAACTGATTTGGAATCGGGAGGTATAAATGAGCCGCGCGGGCTCGGCCGATCCATCACGGCGTGCACAAACATCGCCCCTGCCCTTCCCTATAACACCCGATTACCACCGGGTAGCCGGCGCGTCAAGCGGGAATAAAAATGACATCGCAAACATCATAAGTTAGGCTTGATTTGTCGAGCAAGTAGCCTGACAATCCGGCAGGAGTTATATACCTCGGCTTCGCGGAAAATCAGGCTTGTTATGGCTCTGGCGCGTCTATAAAGATGGTTCATTTCGTAGGAAACAGCTACCTGCGCTGAACGCCCCGGAAGGAAGAATGATGCCGGTTATAAATAGAGAGGAGAACCTATTTGTCTGCCCTTCGCGCTGCCCGGCGCGTCACACGCGGCAGCCCGGTGCTGGGCAGCGGGGGCCTCTGCGGCCGCCTCGCCCCTGCCAGGCTAGGCCGGCCGGCTCCGAGCACGTCGTCGCTCTCTGTCACCTGAGATAAAGCAGTGGAGTGTGACCGGGGCCACCGCCGCGCGCCCTGCCCACCAGGGGGACGCTAATGATGGAGGAACGCTGGACGGCGTGGCATCAGGGCCCAGGCAGGCAGGGGGCCGCCGGGCCGGGCAGCGGCCCTCTGCTCAGGGAAGATGGATAGGGCTGATTAGAACCGGTTCGGAGGGAGTCCCGGGCGGGGCCGCTCGCCTGCATGGACGCGGAGCTGGGCCGTCCTGTCCGAGTCCCGACCGCCGGGTAATTACGATGATGAACGCCCCTTCCTCAGAGGGCTCAGCTCATTAAGGCTTCCGGCTCCCTCTGTGCTCAGAACGGCAGGGGTCCCTCCGTGCGTCCCCAGGACCTCTCGGGCCACCGTGTCTGCGTCGGAGGGAGGCAGGATGCGCCAGCCGCCAACCCTGACCCGCAGGTCCCGTATCAGGGAGGCAGAAG
This sequence comes from Macroglossus sobrinus, assembly GCA_004027375.1. Lineage (NCBI taxonomy): Eukaryota > Metazoa > Chordata > Mammalia > Chiroptera > Pteropodidae > Macroglossus > Macroglossus sobrinus. The sequence goes on from PVKZ01002458.1 coordinate 53,434, forward strand.
GGAAAGGGACTGGGGAAACTGGGGCGCCCTGCTAAGACGCCCCCCCCCGGCTTCCTCTCTCAGCCCGGTTTGCCTGGCTCCCGGTCCCCAGGGTCTGTCTGTCCTTGGCCTCCGCAGTTGTCACCCAAACACACGTCTAGCCCTTGGGTACGGTGTCAGCAGAGCGTCTGAACAGGGCCCTGGCGTCTCACTCGTGTTTGCTAACTTGTCCCCAAGGTGCGAGGGGCAGGAGTGAGACGACGCTCTCGATGCGTCTCCTGCGTGAGCTGGCGCCGTTAGCAGCCGTGATGTCCAGGCCTGCCTCACGCACTCGCCGACGTTACGAGACAGAGCGTGGCCGTGACTTCACCACCTTTCGGCAGATTCTGGGGGAGTCGATGTCGCTGTGTCCCCAGCCGTGACCCTGAGCAAGACGGGGACTTCTCCGAGTCTTGGCGTCCTCATCCGAGGACAGAGACACTGCCTTCCTGAGGCCACAGGATTGGCGTGTGGCACGGGCCAATGCTGTCAGCGTCCCCTGCGCCGTGTGTGTGTGTCACTGTCCCGTGCGTATCTGAGCACCGTGGACGCTGAGCCCCAGGTACTCTGGCCAGGGGCCTCGGGGGTGGCCCAGGTGCTGGCTGAGAGAGTCCCCTGGCCATCCCGTGCTGGGGTCCTTAGTTAACATGGGAACCTCTGGGAAAGGTATTTACAGTCTATACTTCATCTTACTGCTGTCCAAGGTGAGAGAGGTGGGGGAGGGCAGGAGGGGGGATGGGGGAGGGGGCGTGGGGCACGAAGGGGGCTCGCCCCGCCTGTTCCCACCCGGTCTCCAGCTGTCCTGCTCCCTCGGCCACCTGTCTTCTTCCCTGCATGGCGACCCTGAGCAAGAGGTTTCCACCTGCTTGGCCCAGAGACACACTGTTGCCACGCCCACCATTTCCAGGTGGGGTGCCTGCACCCCTGGGCTGCCCGGGGCAGCGGCTGCTTTTCTTGGGGTGACAACCCGCTTTTAGTCTGCAGTGGCCCAGTGGACGTGATAGGTTATATCATCTCCAGGCCAGGGGGTTTGGGGCGACGGGCATTATGGGACAGTGCAGGTGACTTGGGAGACTGAAGTCACAGAGCTGGGGGGGGAGACGTCACGAGTCTGCTCCGAGGTCACGGTGTGAAGCCGAGGCCACGGCCAGCACCGGCTGCAGGGACAGGCACGGGGACGCCTCTGCTCCCGGGTGTGACGTCCACGCTTGTGACGGGGAACAGGGACGTTATCGGACGTGCCGCTCTAGGTGTCCGTGACAAGGGTTTACCTCAGCGGAAGAGCCCGTCTCAGCTCCGAGACCGAGTCTCGGGAAAGCGTGTGACACAAGCCAAGGCTCGCGTTTGCTTTACGACCCGAGTCCCGGCCGTTCTGCCCTGGGACGCCTCGGGGTGGCCGGGTCGAGCGTCAGACCGAAGCCCGCGGCTGCTCGAGCAGAATAACTGTGTCCGAGGGGTTTACCGTCCGGAAAATGCCGGAAATGAGGAATAATGAAACAGTGCTTTTCTTTCATCTTTTGTTGGGCGTTTTTTTTTGGGGGGAAATGCAGCTGAGTCCTGTTGATGGGTCCCTGGGTCAGAATCACGGTCTCACGGGCCGTAGGAGGCCGTGGGGGGGCCGTCTCCACACAGCGAGTGGCCCATGGCCTAGGTTCCCATGTGGCGCTCACCACTCCCAGCTTCCCCACTGGGCCTCAGGGGGAGGGGTCTCCCCACCGTCCCACGCTTCGCCCATCCGGGCCCTGGCCCCCGGAACGTCAGGGGGTGCACGGGTGACCCACAGGCCGGTTCCAACCCCAGACAAACTTGGCCAGTGGAACAAACTGCGTGCATTCAGATGGCATCTGCGATCCGGCCGGGAATCTGTGTGACCATTACCTGGAAAACGGTGTCTTCCTCTTTGGCGACAGTTCCTGGCGTTCCCTGGACGCTTCCCGTTCCGGTGAGCGTTAGGGTCTCTGCTGCAACACCCTCCTCTCCCGACCCGAAGCCTGTCGCTGGAGTGTCCTTGTCGCCGGAGTGTCCCTGTCACTGGAGGGTCCCTGCCATCTCCTGTGTCTCCGGGGTGTGGGGAACTTGTCAACACCAGCAGGGCCCAGTGGTGACCCCTCCTCCTTATACGTATGAACAGCCAACCACGGACCCCTGTGTGTGAGTGTGTGTGTGTGTGTGTGTGTGCGCGCGTGCGCGTGTGTGTGTGTGTGTGTGTGCACGCATACCCGCGTGTGCGTGCTCCAGATAAAAGAGAAAGACCGAGATAAAAATCAGGACCAAAAACGTATTGCAAAGCACGTTTCGTGATGGGGAAGATATGACACTGAAACACAGGGGCGGTGGGCAGGGGGAGGGGGAGAGGGTCCCTCGAAAGCGAGGGGCGGTTTGGGGCTGGAGAATACGATCGCCCACAGGAAAAGGGCGGCGGCGAGAGGTCTGGAAAGACGAGACATTCTGAAATGAGAGCGTGTTGGGGGGCCCCCACCCCCAGGATGTCTGAGAGTTGGGGGGAGTCTCGGCAGCCACGGGCAGGGGCTCCTGGGACAACGCGGTTGGTTCTGATTTTAGAACAGTGACGAGATAGGCGTCACGCGGGGCTCCCCCCCACTGCCCCCCGAGAATTCCAGGGCCCCGGGAGAGCCGTGTGCAGAGCAGGATGTGGGACTCTGAGCCCCCAGGAGGCCTGGCCAGGTCACACCATGTCACAGAGCTTCCGGGGGGCGCACGACGCCTTGGCAGCGATCCCCCATGACTCACGGTGTCGGGAACCACCCTGGAGCTTGGAGGACCCCCCCCCCGACCCCCGCGGGGAGGAGGGACACGGGCGTGACCTGGGGTGGGTGTGACCTTGGGTGGGCGTGACCTGGGGTGCATGTGGCCTGGGGTGTGTGTTCACCAGCCCCCGGACTTTGCTTTAGGGCGTCCACTGGGAAATGAGCTTCATCGAGGCAGAGTTTGCACGTAAGTCACAACCTCCGTGTCGAATCCTGCAGCTTGACGCGTGGACGCGTGCGGGATCGTGACGGGGAACGTGCCCCCGAGGGCCCCCCACCCGCCCGTCCTGCTGGTCCCCGTGCCCGCGAGCACGTGGCGTTCAGTCCCGTGGGCTGTGCTTGAGTCCTTCCCCCGGCTGTCCCCGCGGCATCCCGCCGCGTGGCGTCACCGCGAGAGCGTCCCCGCGCCTCCGCGTCCCGCCCCCGTGTGAGCGGCGGAGGCCGGCCGCCCCGCGGCAAGCGGTGCGTGAACAAGAAACGGCCACGCCGTCCTCCAAAGCGGCCGGACCAGCGCGCCCCCACCCGCAGAGGTCGGGGTGCCGGCCGCCCCCGTCTGGCCTTCCCGGTCTGTTCGGGTCGGGGCGCCCAGGTCTCGCCGTGGTTGTAAGTGGCGTTTCCCTTGGTGGCTCGCGAGGTGCGGTGCCTTTCAACGCAGCCGTTGCCACCGTGTGTTTCCTGTGTGAGATGGTGATTCGCCTCCTCTGTGCGCTTTGATTGTCGTTTTCCGTGCATGGTTCTCTCCGTCTTCTGGGACTGGGGGAGGTGTGGCCTGTCTTCGCACGAAGCTCCTGGACCCGTCCGTGCACGTGCATCGTGGGGACAGTGACAGAGGAAGGACGACGGGTGAACTCGGCTTCACGGGCCGTCTGGGGCTTTTCTACGAGAGGAGGACCTCGTGGGCAGGGCGCTGCGGGTGACAGGAGCGTCCTGTCCGCACGGGCCTGGGGCGGCCGGCCCAACTCAGAGCGCCGCGGGCAGCGGTGAGTGCTGGGGCCCGGGGCCAGGTCCGAGGGGGAGGTGGCCGCAGGCCTCCTGCTCTGTGGCCTGCAGCCTGGACGCCAGGGGCCCCGTCCTCACCCTGGCCGCTGGCTCTCGGCCCATGGGTGACCTGCGTTGGGGCCCCTGACCGTCAGGCGCCAGGGTGCGGGCCCAACGTGGGCCTCCGGGAGGTGGACGCTGCCTCGCCCACCAGCGGTGCCGCGTGCCCGCGCTGTAGCCTATTCCAGTCACGCCCCTGGGCTGCCCAGCTGTCACCACCGTGACGGCTGCAGCCACGGCCGAGGACGCGTGCTTGCGGAGACCCTGCGGTCTCCTTAGGACTTTACTGCCGTCGTTACCGCTCACCAGGACATGGCCCGCCTTCTGGCCGTCCCTGGGAAACGGCCGCAGCCCCATCCGGCACGGGGCCGGCCAGCTGCTGCGGGGGCGGCTGGCAGGCGGCGGGCTCCGCGGCCTCCTGCTCTGATGAGCGGCCCTGACCTTGGAGAGGGCAGCTCCGCTCCGGGCGCTTTCCCTGGGGGTGTCCCCGGGGCCGTGTCTCCTCTTGACCCCCGGGGACCGCTTTGTGCCTCGGGCGGTGGCCCTGACCTGCTCGTCCACGGCCCGGCACCTGCCTCGGACCGTGAGGCCCCCGGTGGACGCTGCTCTCCTGCTGCCGTGGTTTACCTGCGATGTCAAAGCATCCCTCGGAGAGGGCGTGCCCGCGGGTGATCGCAGTGAGGACGGGTGACGTCCACGGGCTGCAGACCGCGCTCCCGGCGCTACGGGCACGACTTCGCAGGGACCCCCTGGTTCACTGCCGCGCGGGACAACGCCGTGTCTCAGGCGTGGCGTCCCCGCTCCCCGGGGTGGGGGGTCCCCGTCAGGACAGCTTCCTCGACCCGCCCAGGGCCGCAGAGCCAAGGAGGGGACCGAGCTGCCAAGCCAGGGAGGGATTTCAGAGACCACCGGTACGTGGGCCCTGGCCGAGGACAGTCAGACCGAAGTCGCCGATGGTTTCACTTCGCCAGCACGACTCAAACTCCCGATGTAGCGCCTCTCGTGGGTTTCTGTCCATTCCTTCTCCGTAATTGTGATGACAGGGTCTGAGCCGTCTTGTCTTTTTACTCTAAAGTTAATGTTATCGCATGAACGTTCTCACGAGTGTGTCATCTCCAGTTCACGTGTTTGCCGTTCTCTCCTGTTCCCTCGCCGTGGCTCATTCGGGGGCATCCGATTTTCCCCGAGTGCAAATAACGCAGTCACATTGTGGGGTGTGCGCGCGCGCATGTGCGTGTGTGCATGTGTGCACGTGTGCGTGCACGTGTGTGCGTGTGTGCACATGCGTGTGCACGCGTGTGCATGTGCGTGAGTGTGTGCGTGCGTGTGCACATGCGTGTGTGCGTGTGCGCGCGTGCGTGTGCGAGTGTGCGTGAACATGTGCGTGTGCATGCGCGTGCGTGTTTGTGCACGTGTGTGCGTGTGTGTACATGTGTGTGTGCGTGTGCATGTGCGCATGCGCGTGTGCGTGTGTGTGCGCGTGTGCGTACGTGCCTGTGTGTGTGTGCGTGTGTGCGTGTGTGTGTGACTTCCTGTGCACTTAATCTCTTCTGAATCTCTGCACGTGCAGGATCTGATTTATTCTTGAGTGACCCTACCACAGAAGGAAATACAACTTCCCTGATCTTACGCATCCAGAAACTCGGGCTTAGGGCATCGCCCAGGTTTACCTGGCCGGCAAGGTGCAATGCCAGGGTTCAAACCGTGGTCGGCTGGGCCTGGGCCATGCTGCTGGCCGTCAGTCCTCACTGTGACTGCGTGTCACGTGTTCTGCTGTGGTTTGGACCACGAGTCACAGAGGGGAGCCACGGGAGCGCGAGGAACCCGCATGGTGTTCCTGCTGTGCGTTTCTCTCGCCGTCGCTGGGGCTGGCTGGAGAACGCTCTGGTAGGGTGATTACCGACGCCCACGTTCAGTGGCTGGTGACAGCCCCGGCTGACCTCTGGCTCAGGCTCCATGTCCACCGTGGGTCCACGGGGCTCTGGTCCCGCTGTCTGTGGAACAACGGGTTGACCGCCACCGTCTGGAACGCTGCCCTGTTCCTGTCGCAGATGGGGTCGCTCTGAGCCCCGCCCACTGGCAGCTCAGCGGTGTGGCCCAGGAGTGACACGTGTCCCTTCGGCTCACACCTCAGTGGCTTACGTGCGTCCCATGGCCCTGCCTGCAGGGAGCCAGGGAGAGCAGCCCCTCCCGTGTCCTTAAGGGCCAGAGGGCTGGCAGTGTCTGGCTCGGGGTTCCTGACGTGGGGTTGCAGGGACCCGCGGCCACGTCCAGAGCCAGGCGTGGGGCGAGGCGGGGGTGGGGACGGGAGCGCTACACGCCGGGGCGCAGATGGCTCGCGTGTCCCCAGCGTCCTAGAGGAATCTCGATGAGAGCGGGGAGCACTACCTGAAAGGCGACACGGGTCCCTGCACAGCCGGGGCGGCCGCAGCCCGGTGACCCCGCATCGGGAACCGCACGCCGGCGCCTGAACCCCGACGCTGAGAATGTTCCCGCCGTCAGCCCACGCCGTTATTAAATGTTCCAGCAGCTAAATTAAATGATAGGAATACCAGCCTTTTGAAATCCTGAACGTCTTATATATAATGAGACCGGTCTTTAAAAGAATATTCCCAGGGAAGGCGTATTAGAATGTATTAGACAGCCTGACAAAGGAACAGTATTCTCCGATTCACAATTAATTACCCTCGGTCCACACCTTGCATGCCATTTGCATATCTTACAAGCGCAGTAAATCCGGGCTCCCGGTTATTTAAGACGGTTCCGCGGAAAGTTTCCTCGGTGATAACTTTCTCGTGTTTATGGAGTCGCGGGGTCGGTAAATCTGGCCGCACTTTGCTCGCCCATGTGGTAATTTTCCTTTCCGTGCGTATTTCTCGTGATTCCGCGCCGGGCCCCTCCCCCCCTCTCGTTTGTTATCCGGGGAGAGGGGAGGGGCGGGTGGAGCAGCGGCCGGGGGCAGAGTGAGGGTCCACGTCCCACGCCCTCTGCCCTGCCGCGCCCGGCCCGGCATCGGGCGCCCTCTGTGCGTCTGTCTGTCTGTCTGTCCGGTGCCAACCTCGCTGAGCAAGTGCACCTGAATGCGTGAGCCCCCCAAGAAGTGGAATTTTGGGCGTCGGACGAGTTCTAGCCCGACGGCAAAAGCTGGGCCCCGTGCCCTGTCCCCAGGGCCCCCTCCCACCCTCTTTCCCAGCCCCGCGCCCCGGAGGGAGCGGGCGCGCCCCGCTCTCTTGCTGCAAGGCCGTGTGGCCACCCCGGTTCCACGCCCCCCCGCTTGCCTGGAGTTTTACGGTCACTGTGGACATGGGGTGTCAGAGGGCCTTGGGTTTCCCAGACCACCCCTGAGGCCCCGTCAGCTCCACGCAGAACGTCGTGTGTCCCGTGGAGGCCGCTGGACGGCTTGCCGCGCGCTGACGCGGGGGACACGAGCTTTCGTGGACGCCCACCCGCCGTGGCAGGCGGCGCTCTCAGAGGGGACCCCGTGCGGCGGTGTGCAGCGGGGGGCTCGGCCTCCGAGGGCCCCCCGGCCCTGGGCAGGGGGCCAGGGAACACTTGTCACAGCGCTGCGAGTGTCGACCGGGGCTGGTGCACGTAGCGCGAAGAGTTTAGAAAGAAATGTTTCCATGTAAAGCAACCGGGCGATTAATAAGACCGTTTTTCGTTCGTTCGTTCGTTCGTTAGTTTGTTTCAAAAACACAAATCGCAAACGTGATGAGGACTGGTGCTCCCCCTGGGAGGAATTTTTAGTTGCTCTGTTGGATGTTCTGTGTGTTTTTTTTTTTTTACCCCGTTGGATTTTACCGCAAACATGTGGAAAGCTTGGGATAACACCCCATGTTGAAAGGGAGCAAACCGTGTCACCGGTGAGCGTGTGGAGCCCCGCAGTGCGGGTTTTGTCTCCGCCCGGGGTGTGACAGCACAGTCCCCATGCTTTCGGAGAAGCAAGGAGAAAACGCCTCCTCCCCCGCCCTGAATTTTATTGTAAACACAACCAGGTGCTTCCCCGTCTCACGTATTCATGGGCGGTTCGTTAAAGCGATTTTTAAAAAGTGGATGCCATGGTCACTCACGCCACATGGCGACCCGAGAACTCAGCAGCGAAGGGTGTCAGGGACAAAGGGCGCGGCCGCCCCCGCACGGAAGGTCCCGCCTGGCAAACACGCCGGGCAGGAGGGCGCCGAGGACGCCCGCCTCGCTCGCCTCCCCCCCCTCCCCCGGCGGTGTGGCGCCAGGGACAGACCCGGGCCTCGCCTCGCTCCCCAAAGGGCTGCTGTTCCCTCCCTCTGCCTCACGCTCAGGTGCATTGTCACCTGCTCTGGGAGGTGGGTGAAGACTTCCTACAGATTTATCAATGTGTGACAGTGACAGTCTCGCTGACGAGTCAATGTGTGAGTGAGTCCCCGGGACTTCAGAGAGCCCGTCCATCCCGGCTTCTGATGGGCCGGACGCAGGTGGACATGGACGTGGCTCTGTCCTCACCGATGGCCATTTACAATCCCTTTTAAAAGCCTTCTGGAAATTTGAATACTACTTTTTTTTCCCCCCAGAGAACAGAAAGCTGCGCCTCCGACGAGCTGTCCCAGACTATACCTTGGCCGCATACCCAGGTAGCAAGAGTTTCCCCTGTCTTATGTCCTATATACATCTGTTAAATGACTCCGAGCTCTCATTAAATAAAGCTAATGTACTTGTAAAACAGTGGGGAGAGACAGTTTATCATTGTAACGGTGGGAGAGAGCCATTCGGGGTGGGGGGGGCGCCGGGAGGACCAGGCAGGTGCTGGTCAGTGAAGGTGCTCCGCGGCCATCAATCTCCGCTCCTTCCCGCCTCGTTACTGTGTGTTTCTTTCGGTGGGAGATGGATGGTCACAGCCGGAGACGGATTCGCCCACAGTGCCTCTCTTCTCCTTCTTCTTCCTTTTTCTTTTTTTTTTTTTTATGCTCCTGATGCTCTGCCAAGGTGATAACGGTTTTCTCTCCCCTCCCCCCCGCAATCATTTCTTTCGGATTAAAAGCGTGAAATGGCACCGAGCAGCGGGGGAAGGTTGGTGTCTGCGGTCGGGCAAGCGTGAAGACGTGTGATGTCCCCGGCTTGGGGGGTAGGGGGATGGAGGGGGTGGGGGGGACCCTCGGCGGCTCAGCCGCAGGGGAGCTGGGGCGCGTGCACCCCGGGGCCCCACCCACCTGCCCGCCACGTCCTCGCTGAGTTCTCGAGCCGATGGCAAACGGGGTTCGACCTGAACACATGGACACATTGTGTGCGCTCGAAGCCGCGGCGATCACCAGTTTGTCGTCTCCACTCTCGGAAATGCGCGTCTGGCCGCCTCGCGGCCCCAGGCACGGGAATATATATATATATCTATAGATGCGGCATTGATGAGGGTCAGCAGACTCGCCGCATGTTGTACGGCATGTCGGGGTGTCTGTCACCGGAGCAGCAGCTCCGCACAAAACGCCAGCTCCACCCTGGAGATTTCTGAGCCTCGTTAAAATGTGGGCCGGGCCCGTGCGAGGCGAGGCGGCCTCCGGAGGTTGGTCGAGGTTCTGGATCTGCAGGGCAGGCGGCCAACGTCGGGGGCCCTGCAGGTCACAGGCGGTGCGGGTCGGAGGCTGCAGGCTGCTCTGGGGGTGGCCCCTTGGCCTGGGGCCACGTGCTCTCCTGCTTCAGACGCCCACCCTCCCCTGCGGGCGACAGATCCAGTCAGGGAAGCCCCAGCGGACAGGTGAGGCCTTGCTAACCGCTGGCACGCTGGCGCATTTGCGGATTTAATTGTTTGTCAGATTACAGGTTGCGTTTCTCTGCCGCAGACGGAGGCCAAGAGAGCTACTTCAGGGTCTGGGTGACACGATGAGGGTGATGGGGGGGGGTCCCCGCGGGCCAGGGCGGTGCTCACTCAGCTCCCCAGGGCTGGGGTTGCCCATCGGGAAGTGTCCGTGCTTTCTGTCCAGCCTCGGGGAGCCCAGCTGGCGTTCACCCCCGCCGCGCCGCGAGGCTGGGTGGTTCTGGCCGCTTGGCTTGTTTTTCCGGAGAAACTTTGAAAGTCAAGCACACACTTTTATCCTGACCTTTCCGCAGCACTGGCCCATATTCCTCGCGCGTCAGCAGCGCGAGCCGGCCAGGAGTCATCCGTCACTGTCGGCCGTCACTCCGTCGCCGTCCCCATCAGCCCCGCTCCCCGGGATCAGGAGAGCACAGGGCCCGCCTCGGAAGGATCATTAAACCCGAGGCGCCCAGGTCGCCAGGTAGGCCAGGTGGCCTGTTGTTATTTATAACAAGGGGAGCGCGGGCCGGCAGGGCCCAGGAGGCCGGCAGAGGACGCGGGAACCGTGTCAGCTCTGAAGGACAGTTAAAAGTGGACTCTCCCCCCTCCCTGTAAGCAAAGAGGATTTATTGAACATCTGTTCTGTACATGGCCGGGGAGATTGATTCATTTAATTGCTCGCACTTTGCTTAAGTAACATTTGAATACTTAATGTCATGTTTGAAGGATACTCCGGCGCGCGCCTGCACACCTTCTCCGTAAGGTGGCCGCGGAGCGGGTGGGGGCCACGGCGTCCGGGGCCCCTTCCCGGGGTTCGTCCAGGGCTGCAGGGCCCGCCAGCGGGAAGAGCTGCCTCTTGTCATCAAAGCAACGAGCTGGTTCCCGCGTTCTCCACCGCGATGCGGCGTTAACGTGATGGGGTCCGGTCTGCGCCCCAGCAGCGGTCCCGACCCCCGGTGCCCGCTGGGGAGGAGCAGCGTCCGCATCTCTGTGCCTTGAACCGGACACTGCAGCCGGGCGGGTCCGCCGCCCACGTGACGGTCGGGTGGGGGGGTGGGGTGCGGCGCCCGCAGGGTCTGCCGGGGACCCCTGGGGGGCCCCTCGGCGCCCCACACGCACCCCCTCCGTGACTCGGTGCCGGCCGCACCCGCTCGCGAGGAAGAGCCACCGTGGAAACACGAGGTGTCCCCTTCGGCGACCTTCGTCCCGGGGGCGGGGACACCGGCGCGTGGGACGCGTGCGCTGGGCCGAGCGAGTCTCACGTCGGAGCCGCGGCCAGAGCGCGGAGGGCCCCCCGCGCACGTGCGCGAAGCCGCTCTCCCCCCCCCACAGCTCCCCGCCGCGAAAGCGGGGTCCGGTTCACAGAGAAGCGCCCCGGTCCCGCGAGGCGTCCGCCGCGGGCAGGGCCGTGGGGTCCGGAGCGGCCGCCGGCGTCTGGGCTGGGCCGGGACGCGACCGGGGAGGCCCTCGTCCGTTGGTTAGAACAGAAAACGCCTCACCGTGTCGCCATGTCTCTTCCCATCCGCCGACTGTCCATCCGTCCGCCCGTCTGTCCATCCGTCCGCCCGTCCATCCATCTACCCATCCATCTGTCTGCTCGTCCGCCGGTCCATCCGTCCATCCACCCATCCATCCGTCCACCCGTCCACCTGTCCGCCCGTCTGTCCACCTGTCCGTCCATTCATCCATCTATCTACCCATCCACCCGTCCATCTGCCCATCCATCCGCCTGTCCATCCGTCCACCTGTCTGTCCGCCCGTCCATTTGTCCGCCCGTCCATTTGTCCGCCCCTCCGTCCATCCACCGCGTCCTGGGCCCTCACGCCGCGAGCCGCGGACGCCGCTGCTCTGGTGATCTGTTTCGGGGTTCGGCATTGAGGAGACGTTCTGGTCGAATCTGTAGGATCGTGTCCGGTGCGCCCGGATGCGGGGAACGAGGCAGAGGCGGGGCGTGGAGCGGGGGGCGGCTCAGGTCGCTGCGTCCCAGCAGAGAGGGGCGCCCCTGTGCCGCCCCCGCCCGCGGGGACCCCGTGCGCCAGCCGCCCCCGAGAGCGTCTCCCCTCGGGGGCCGGGATGCAGGGGACCCGGCGGCCGGGGCCGAGGGCCAGGCAGGCGCCGCCACCCGCAGCCCAGGGCCTTGGCGGGGCCAGGGCGTGGCGCTGGGCGCCGCCGCCAGCACTGCGGACTCTGGACAAAGGACAGCCTCGGGTCACGCGCAGCGGTGGCGGGCCCGTCGCTGGGGACCCGCGCCCGCCACGCCCCCGCGCGCCGCGGCCGTCAAGGCCAGCGCCAGGTGGCGGGCCCCGCGCACCCCTGTCCATCGGTCATACTGCGCGGAGCAGACAATTAATTCTGGAGCAAAATGGAAAGTCAGAGCCAGAGTCTGAGGAGCAGAATGACAATAATAAAGTGCCGCGGCCTCGCATTAATCTCCCTCACTTCAGGCCTGTCACGGCCGGCCCGGCTGTGACTAATGCCAGGCTTTGCATACGGCGGTCACGGGCGCGAGCAGCCCCCCCACCCCGCCCCCCACGGCGGCCGCCGCGCGCTCCGCCGAGGGCTCCACTCGCGTGGACGCGCCCCGCGCCCGGCGCCGCCGCTGGTCACCGGTGAGGGCCCCTCCTGACGCGCCCGGGGGCGGGGACCCGGCCCGGGCCCCACTGTCCCCGCTCTGAGTGTGGACCCCTCCGCCTCGCCCCACTCCGCCCAGCACTCGCCCCTGCCATCGCCTCGCCTAGCCTCGCCGTGGCCCCTCTCGGCCTGCTCACCCCGTGGGCACCCCTGCGGAGGCGGCTGAGCGGGTGGGTGGCTGGCGGGGGGCCCCTCACGGATGCGTCTGCTGTTAGCGGTCGGGGTGGTCTCAGCCTCACCCGGAAACTCCGCAGACACTCGGAGGGCAGATGGCGGCATGTCGCTCTCAGGTGGCGGGGACACATGGGGTTCGTGGTCCTCTGCCTTACAGGGACGCCCCAGAGCGTGCCCTGCAGGGACGCGCAAAGTGGCCAGAGCACCGGCCCCTTCTGAATGGCCCTTTGTGCCCTGTCCTCTGCCTTGCATGTCCCCGATGCCCCCTCGGCCAGGAGGGACCTTGCACTGGGCACCAGGTGGCCCTGCCTGGATACCAGGTGGCCCCTTTGTGCATCTTCTGGACCTCCCTGGGCCCTCTCTCCCGGGCCCCGCCCAGCCCACGCTTGCCCCACAGCCCCGAGTCCCCCTGGCGCCTCCCAGTCCACAGAGAAAAGTGTCCGTTCGGCCCCTCACCCCCTGCTGCGTGTTGTCACCTGCTCCCACCTGTCCCCGTCATCGACACCCCAGTGCGGAGCTGGCGAGTGTGTCGAAGGCCGCCCGTGCCACGGTGAAGCCTGCAGCCAGGGCCCCCCATCTCCCTCGCACCGAGATGCCCCACCATGGACCTCCCAGAAAAGCCGGGAGCAGACTCAGCACGCGGCTTGTCGCCGGCGTCAGGAGCCAGCGCTCACAGCGGGCACACGGAGAGGGAGGTGTGATGGTTTCCCCAAACTTCTCTGAGCACGGGCACCTCGCTGGCACCTGTGTCGGCCGCATGACTGGGAGACACAGCACGGCGTCCCTCCTGGCTGCAGGTATCGCTTTGCTCTGGACGCGTGTGTGTCCCAAGACGGAATGCCACCGAGAACAGTCATTCAGCTCCGGCCGCAGCGTGGTGGGGCCACGCTGGCACGAACTCGGCGGGGGCCTGGGGGTCGCCCCCTCGGACCTGTGTCCTTGTCCCTGGATGCCTGGGTCACACCGCTTGGTCCCTGCCTGCCAGCGCTCGGGGTTTGGGACTTCAGCGACCTCTCACCCCAGAAGCCGAGCCAGCTTTTATAATTTATGTGCTTATTCGTCTTTGTCCATGCGATAATTTTATTAAAATTATTTTTTATTTTTTCAATTACAGTTGACTACGATATTGTATTAGTATCAGGTGTGTGGTACAGTAGTTAGGTGTTTATGTAACTTACAAAGTGACCACTGTGATGACTCTAGTCACCACCTGACACCACCCAGTTATGACAGTGTTATCGACTGTATTCTTGATGCTGTCCTTTACATGCCCATAACAATTTTGTAACTACCAATTTGTACCTTTGAATTCCTTCCCCCTTTTCATGCACCCCCAAACCCCTTCCCATCCAGCAACTGTCTAAATGCTCCCCCGTATCTCTGAATTTGTTTCCGTTTTGTGTATTGGATTATTTTCTTTAGCTTCCACACGTGAGTGAAGTCATGTGACGTTTGTCTTTCTCTGTCCGACTCACTCCGCTCCGTGTGACACCCTTTGGGTCCATCCGTGTTGCTGCAGACAGAAAGATTTCATTCTTTTTTATGGCTGAATAATATTCCATCGTAATACATCCCACTTCTTTATCCATTCATCCATGGATGGACACCCAGGATGCCCCCATGGCTTGGCTACCGTAAATACTGCTGCGATGAACATATGGACGCACACGTGTCTTCGCAGTGGTGGTTTGGGTTTCTTTAGAGAAATCCCCAGAGGTGGGACGACTGGGTCCTTCTATGTCCCTTGTCAGAGCCTTTGTTTTAAAGTCTATTTTGTATGCTACATGTATTGCTACCCCAGCTTTTTTTGTTCGTTTTTTTGTTTCCATTTTGATGAAATATCTTTTCCCGTCCTTTACTTTCAGGCTGTGTGTGTCTTTCGATCTGACACACACAGCCTGAAGGTCTCTTGTAGGCAGAACATGTAAAGGTCTTATTTTCTTATCCATCCAGCCACTCTATGTCTTTTGATTGGAGCATTTAATCCATTTACATTTACAGTAATCGTTGACAGATACGTAGTTATTGCCATTTTATTATTCATAATTTGGATCTCTTTTTTCTTTTCTTCTTCTTAAAGAAATCCCTGAACATTTGTTATAATACTGGCTTGGTGGTGATAAACTCCTTTAGCTTTTTCTTGTCTGGGAAACTTTATCTGCTCTTCGATGCTACACGATAGCTTTGCCAGGTGGATTAACCCTGGTTGTAGGTCCTAGCTTTTCATCGCTTTGAATATTTCATGCCAGTCCCTTCTGGCCTGTGAATTCCTTGCTGAGAGATCAGCCGACAGTCTTCTGAGAGCTCCCTTGCGGGGAACTACACTCTCCTCTCTTTCTTGGACGTCTATTTCCTTCTCCAGGTCAGGGAAGTTTTCCGTTATTATTTCTTCAACCAGGCTTGCAGCCTCTTGGCCCTCCCTTCTCCTGCTGGTACCCCTGTGAGGAGAATGTTGGGACGCTCGAGATTTTCCCAGAGGCCCCTTACACTCTCTTCACTTCGGGGGGCTTCTTGGCTGTTCTGCTCGGGTGCTTTCTGCTTTCTGCTGCCGTACCTTTCAGATCCCCGATTCGATCCTCGGCTTCCCGCCACGGACTGCTGATCCCCGCTGGTTGTATTCTTCACTGCGGACTGGTTCTTCGTGACGCTTTCTCTTTCCACTTTTACGTTTTCTTTCTCCGCGTTGGAGTTCTCACTGAGATCATCGCGCATCCTTACAACCAGTGTTTCGAACTCTGAATCTGGTAGATGGCTTGTCTCCATTTCATTCAGTTCTTTTTCTGGAGCTTTGTCCTCATCTTTCATGGGGGACATGTTTTTTTTTTTTTTTTTTGTCTCCCCATTTTGGCTGCCTTTCTGTGTTTGTTTCGATGTGTTAGGCGAATCTGCTGTGTCTCCCAGTCTTGGCAGAGTGGCCTTACGTAGTAGGTGTCCTGTGGGGTCCAGCGGCGCTGTCTCCCTGGTCACCTGAGCTGGGCGCTCTGGGTGTGTCTCTTGTGTGGGTTGTGTGTGCCATCCTGTTGTGGATGAGCCTTGTGTGCTGTTTGCTCATCAGTGGGAGGGACTGACCCTCGGGCTGGTTGGCTGTGAGCACCGGCCGAGACCAGCGGAGGAGCTGTGGCAGGCGCCTAAGGAGCAGGATTCATTTTTTAGCAGGTGGCCGCCCAGTCTGTTCTTTGGGTGTGTCGTTTGTGCAAGTGGTTGGCTGTTGCTCTTGTGTGGTCTGAAGCTGGCTGCTGGGTGTGTGGGTTTTGGGGCCTCCTTAGAGAGGCTCTGGGGTAGGCTGAGTTCAGATGCTTCCTGTGCTCTGCTTGGGGCCGCCTGGTAGGAGCTGCAAAATGATATGCAGGTGGTGACCACTTGTGCTGGGCTTGGAGGCACCTGTGAGAGGCAAAGTTAAGAACTGAGGCCGGCTGCTGCTAGTGCCAGGCTTGGGGCTGCTCGACAACAGGTATGGGGCACGCTGAGCCAGTGCCGAAAAGGCACTGGAAGCTGCTTGGGTGGCCCACATGTGGGGAGGGGTGGGACCTCAGGGAATCAGCAGGGTGGGGCGAATGCTGTCAGCCAGGTGGGTAGAGACTCAGATATGGTTCCCAGCTGTGTCTGCATGCCGGGAAGGGGGAAGCCTCCACGAAGGGACAATGGCTTCTGCCAGGACTTCTGCTGGGAGAAAGCCACCCCTTCAGCCCTTGCCCTGAAGCCAGCCTCAGTTCCTCTCTGTGAGTCCCTGGCGCCTTTCGAGCAATTGCCCCAGGGCTGGAGCTCAGAGTGAGTCCATCAGCGGTAAGTTCATGCACGGGCCCTTTAAGAGGACGCATGGTGCTCTCTCAGCTGCCCTCTGTGTCACTGGGTCACCATCCCTGCTGGTTTTCACAGCCGGAAGTTGTGGGGACTTTCCTTACTGGCACTGGAACCCTGGGCTGGAGGGCCCGGTGTGGGGCTGGGGTCCCTTGCCTCTCCAGAGACCTCCGCAGCTGAGACAGCCCTCCCGATACATGCGGGCATAGGACCAGCCTGCTTTGCATCTCTGCGCTCCTATCAGTCTTGAGGTGGCCTCTTCGATGTGTCCTTAGTTGTAGGGCTTCCGTTCAGCCAGACTTCAGGCGGTTCTCGGTGATGGTTATTCTGCAGTTTAGTTGTGCTCTGAGGTGGTCGCGGGAGGAGGTGAGCACAGCGTTCACCTGCTTTGTGACCTGGACCGGAGCCCTGCCATTTCTTTTTCGAGGTGAAAACATTTAAAATCTCCTCTTAGCAACTTTCAAGTATATAAGTGTTATTAGCTATAATCACCATGCCGTACATGAGCTCCCCAGAACTTGTTAATCTTACAACTGGAGGTTTGTACCATGACGACTATGTCCCCACGTCCTCACCCCTCAGCTGATGGTGCCGCCTCTCTACGCTCTGTCTCTCTGAGTTTGGCTTTTCTGGATTCCACGTGTACTTGAGATCGTACAGTCTTTGTCTTTCTCCGTCTGGTTTATTTCACTTAGCATCGTGCCTTCAAGATTCAAGCAAGTTTTTGCAGGGGGCGGGATTTCCATCTTTCTCATGGCTCAGTAGTACTCTATAGTGTGTGCGCGCGCGTGTGTGTACGACGTGTCGCATTTATACACAATGGAATACACAGCTCACATTTTCTTTGCACGCTCATTCGTTGGTGAACACTTAGGCTGTGTCCGCATCCTGGCCATTACGAATCACACTGCCGTGACCGTGGAGGTGTAGAGCCCTCTTTAAGGTCCTGTTCTCATTTCCTTTGGATAAATATTCAGAAACGGGATTGCTGGATCCTATGGCGGTTTCATTTTTGACTTTCTGAGGAACCTCCATTCTGTTTAGTGTGGAGTTTTTTGTTTTTTTTTTTCAAAGTGAAGTGGTTCCTCAGGGATGCTGAGGAGAACTGGGGTGACACACAGGGAGAGCCTCCTGTCACCGAGGCGCCGGTGAGGTCCTCAGTGGAATGATTTTACTCATCGCCTCCTGGGCTGAGGGGGGCCAGACGAGGCACCTGCGCCCCGCACTGGGAGCTCCCCCTTCCCTCTGCATGGCCAACAGGGGAGAGGGGATCCCCACCACACGTCACGTTGATTCTACTTGGACTCTAGGGCAGCACCCCTGTTGCTGGTGAGGTCGTCTCAGTCCTTCACGGTGGCTGGGCCACCCGAGGTGGCTGTGCGGGCGAATGCCCCCGGCCCTCACTCTGGCCCAATCACAAGGCCAGACCGCCAAGAGTGACGCAGGTATTAGATCTTTTCATTTCATTATTTTTCATTTCCTTTTCATTTCATTATTTTTTTTATATTTCATCTCATAGTTTTTATCATTATTATCATTATTATGCCCTCTACTGATTTTGGATATTTAGAGGGTCAACCGAAATGGCCCTGAGTGGCTTTTGCTTCCTGCTCTGCCATCGTTCCGCATGTGACGTTTGTCCTGTCGGCCTCCGGCCTCCTCGGTGGCCGCCTGCGTGACAGGGGCTGACGCACGCGTTCTCCTCAGCGGGGCGGACAGGAGGCGCGGGCCGGAGGGGACTCTGGTTTTCTTTTTACACAGTTTCTCCTGAGGTCCCAGTTCCCGGGCTTCGAGCACTGGGCTTCCGGTCCCTCGATGGGTCTTGATTTCTTGAAGCGTCTCAAAGAAAGGCCCGGAACAGCATCTTCTCTGGTGCGAGCCCCTTCCCGCCATCTTCCCAGGCCGTGGGAAATCAAAGCCGAGACGTCTGAGAGGCAACACCCATGGTTATTCTTCCTCCTTCCGAAAAAAAAAAAACCCCACATCTCTCTCCTTTTGTGCCACTGCAAACATTGCGACATTTTTTGGCGGGAAGGGGAAGTTATTTTGTGTATGTGTGAACTAGAATTTTGATAGACAGGGTAAGTTGCAATCCAATTCTAAACTATAGATTTTCAAGCAGATTGATGCAACAAATTGTTAGCAAATAGCAGTTTGCAATTTGATGCTAATTAGACATAAGGCAAATATGTGCCATGACAAATTAGCAGCGAACCATACTGCACAGGATTAGCGAGAGCTGGCACAGCTCGCGCCCGGCTTCGCACACCTCCCCGTCGCCGTCCTCGGCGTCACCGTTGGGGCCCGAGCCAGCCTCGCCTCTCTGTGAGCAGGGAGCTGGAGAGGAGACTGGCCACATCCCAGGCCAAGTCTCGGGGACGCGTGTGTCTCGCGTTCCACCGAGGCTGCCTGCTGGTCAGCTCGTCCCTGCCCGCGAGTGGCAGGAGCTCTGGGCGGCTCATGCGCTATGCACATATATTTATGTTATAAATAGAAAAATAATGCTGGACATGTTAGAAAATACGGACCAGCAAAAAAGAAACGCAAAGCAAAGAAAGAAGGAAGAAAGAAAGAAAGAAGACAAGAAGAAAAAAGTACCCAGCGATAATCACTGTGATTTGGAATTCGCCCACTGAAACCTATGTTCCCATGAATAAATATACATGACAGGCATATCGACATTTGCATGCGTTTCTGTAGCATATATGGGATTATTATGTAAAACTCAATAGGACTCACATGTCGTGCGCAACCTTCTCACTCGAGTCTGCACTACATATATTTTTCCAAATCTGTGGACAGGGACCCGCATTCCAAAAAAAAGCGTTAACCCAGCGTGTTCTTCTGTTCACTCCTCCACGCGCGGCTCAGCCACCCGCCCTCTGCTGCCGCACACCTGGACCGCGCGTAGCTTTTTGCTGCCGTGACCCCGCGGTGTCAGGCGGGCCTGAGAATCCACCTGGGCGCCACTGAGATTGTTCCCAAGGACGCGTTCTGGGATGGAAATCAGTGAGTCACAGCAGGGAGTTAGCGTGAAACGTTCTCTCCCCTCGGAGCAGCCATTTCCTAAGGCCTGACAACGCTGGTTATCATTTTTAAATCTTTCTTAATTACACGTCACCCTGCTGACGTTTGCTTGTCTTTGTTTGTCCATGGAGTCTGTACGTTTTCAGGAGTCAGTGTACGTCACTCACCCCAGGGGGTCTCAGGTCCTCACACTCCCTACTGGAAGAATCACTGGAAATTGGATTCGTGTTCAGAATGACTTTGCTGAAGGTTGCAGTTGTGCAGATTTCCATGTGATTCGAGAATCGGGGATGCTGTGGCGGCCGGCCACGCCAGCGGTGCGGCCCGGGGCTCGCGAGCAGGCGTGAGAGCTGCCCACAATCGCCTCATCACAAGTGTCCTCCGTCCGAGGCCTCCTCCTTGCTCTGAGGCTCTGGCCTGGAGGACCAGATGCTCCCGGTTACTGCCAGCAGGGCTGGCGTGTGTGTCCTTCCCTTTACTCCTGGGGGGTCCAGGAGACTTGCCAGGGCGGCCTTGCAGGGGAGCAAGGGTTGGGCTCCCATTCCGGGCTCGGGCTGTCCATCCCCGCATGCGATCTCGAGACCTGGGTTCAAGTTCCAGGAGCACCCCACGTCCCCTCTCAGAGTCTTTGTTTCCTTGTCTGCAAATTGGGGGCGAGAGGCCTAGATAGTGTGCACTGCCGGGGATGAAGGCTGCAGGGGCCCGGGCACGTTCTCCCCGCCCTGAGCGTGGCGAGGGGACGTGTGTGAGGAAGGGCACGAGGGGTCGCGGAGCAACCCGGTGTGGGAGGTGTGCTGTCCGGTCCGCAGGTGTGCCCGTGTCAGAGGCTCCGCACAGACTCAGACCCCGCCTGTGGGGAGCACGGCCGCCCGAGGGTGAGTTCTTGCCTCTTTAGGGGCATTGCAAGTTTCTTATATTTTAAAATTTATTTGAAATATAATGAATAGATCATCAATTCATCCTTGTAAAATGTATAATTGACTCATTTTAAATCTGACATCCAACGAGAAGCAGTTAAGTTCAGTTAACTTAATGATTATTCTTATCAGAACGGACCACTTGATGGCAAAATTATTTGTAAATCTTCTTGATGGTTTGTTTAAATCTTAGAAGTTACAGTAATGATTTAAACAAGTAGAGAAGTTATCATGGTATGAATATCTTTATATTTGAGAATATGGGATATTGACATGGTGTAAGATGGTGTCTGGAATTTTCTCTTTCCCTTAACTGATCCTGGTCGTTTTCGGTACATGACTGATTATATTTTCTAAATGATCATTGCTTTACTTTAGGAAAGTGATCAATGTTTAATGTTTATGATTCGACCATCTCACTAAAGTCTATTATTAGCTTAAAAAGAGTTTATCGATAGTTTTTTTTTTTAGGCAGACAATTACAAAATATATAAATAATGATCCCTTTCCCTTCTACTTTCCTAAATTTATACTTTATATATCTTTTTCTTATCTTATTGCTTTGGATAAAACTTTCAGAAAAAAAATTTTAAATAATGGTGGTGATAATGGGCATCCTTGTAATCATTTTCCCTTCAAAGGGATGATTTGAATGTTTTATGACTAGGTACATAATCGGCGATAAATGTTTTGAGATAGTTTCTTTTTAATCATGTAAAGGAGTTAGCATTTTATTTTTAGTATTCTATGCATTTAAAATTCAGGAACCGCTATTGAATTTTATCCAATGTCTTTTCCTCAATTATGAATATAAATTGTTTATATTTTATTTTCTAGTGTTGAGGCATTCTTATATTCCTTGAATGAAATAGACTTGATAATGGATCCTTTATTTCCAGTAGACTGCTGGGTCTGGCCGAAACGCTTCGAGCGCAAGGACTAGGAAGTCCAAGCTGTGGCTATGAGGGAGCACCTGGAACGTTCGCGGGACTCTGAGAACACAGAGCATGAGAGAGCGTCGTGGGAGGTGACACTGGAAAAAATAAACTGGGTGTGGGTGCACGATGCACCCAATGCATCAAAGTACTAAATTCTGGGCGGATAGCCTGATGATGACATGGTAAACCACGAGAGGAGGTGAGTGATCCGGAGAGGATTTGACACGAGGTAAGAACGTCGGGACATGCCCGCCTTTCAGAGCTCATGAGGGTGGCCACAGGGGCCACGAGGTCAGAGCAGTAGGAGGGGAATGGGGAGAGTGTCCCTGCTGCACGAGATGTGGGAGGGGGAGGGGTGGTCAGAGGTGGCCACGTCGGGTAAGGGACGGGAGCCAGCCTCGGAGGTGGTTACGCACAGGTTTTCATGGGGCAAGTTCAGTTCAGATAAAAAGAAATGAAAGAGTTAAGAGATATAGGTAAAAAGGAGACAGGACGTGTTCTTATCATCATCATCATTATTATTACAAGATATCATTATAGATGTGCACGCCCAGATCGTGGACACGTGACCCAGGAGTTGCATGAAATAATTCAGCGACAGCGAAACATTATGTGGCTACAGGAGCAAAACCAGCGAAGTGGGAAAACAGCAGGAAGCGACTCAGGAAAACCATGTTTCATCTCTTTCTTAAGCCCTCTGGGGAAATTCTCCAGACGGGTTTGAGAATGATCAATAATGAATGTTGCTGCAGATTTATTTTTCTTGCACATCTTTATTTAAATAGCACGGAATAGGCTGCAGCTGTGCAGGAGTCTGGCTTGCCCAAGCCGGTGGGACGCCTGGGTCGGAGACATCGGCTAGGACCGGAGCACACCTTCGGTGACGGCGGATGGGCCCGTCTCCGGCTGCTGTGAGTTCACAATGGCGGTGTCGCGATCCGTGGGTGTACCATCGTTTTCTGAGTTTTGAGAATCATTGCTCACTTACGAGAGTCAGATAGGTTTGTGAGTGATTTACGTAAAAGTCGTCAAGCAGATTCACTTTTAGCCCTGTCGCGATATTATTCTAACGTCCTCGCTTTCGCTTGCTTTCCAGGTCGGAGGGAAAGTCTCGTGATGGAGCTGGAAACGCAGGAATCAGGCAGAACTTACAAAAGTCTTGGAGCGCGTCGCCGTGGAATTCGCAGATGGTTTTCGTCTTTCACTGGCTGGGGACGCGCCTGCGAACAGGTGCACGCACTTGACCTTAGCCCTCAACGTTAGTGCTGCATAGGGAAAAAGCAGAGGGGTCCTTGGTTTATGGGTGCGTCTTCGTTCCTCACACCAGCTGTCCCTTCGAGACGAGCTGGGCAGGTTGTCTCCAGGGACTCCAGGGTGGTCTCCTCACCTGTCAGTGGGGCACAACCTCCTTTTTCCTTCCCCCCCAGTCATAAAGTTTGAGGACTGGCTAACTCCATCCAACAGTGATACACCTTGCGATCCACTTTGCCCCAGTCACCTGAATTTTTTGCAAAAAGACAAAGCCTAAGCATTTCCTTCTCTTCACTCTGAGATTCTGACTCACTAGCATGGGATGGGGCCTAGGAGTCCAAATGATTGACAAGCTCCCTGTGGGTTCAGACATGGATGATGCTCAGGTTACTCTTTGCTCTTCTTTTCATTTCTACAGGGTCTGTAGTGATGTCCCCTCTCATTCCTGGTTCAGGTCCATTAATTTTTCTCTATTATTATCCTGTTTTTAATTTCATTGATTTCTGCATAATTTCTTTCCTTCTGTTCCCCTTGGTTTTCATTTGTTCTTTTTTTTTCTAGTTTCTTAGAGTATAAGCTGAGGCTATTAATATCAGACATTTCTTCTTTTCTGGAACCACAATGCTATAAATTTCCCTTTAAGCACGGCGTTGGTGATATCCCACAAATTCCAATGTGCTATATTTTTATTGTCATTCAGTTCAAAGGATTTTCTAATTTCCCTTAAGTATTGTTTAACACATTGTGTCTTTACATTTAGGTTTCTTTGAGACAGAATATAATTGGATATGGTTTGAAATCTATGCTAACAACCTCTTCTAAATGGGATGTTAGGACATTTACAAATGATGTCATTATCCATACAGCAATATTTAAATTTGCCATCTTGACAATTGTTTTCTGTCAGTCCCATCTATTCTTTCTTACCTTTCCTCTCTTTTTCTATCTTCCTTTAGAGTGAATGTATATGTATTATGATTCTATTTCATCTCCTTTGTTGGCATAGTGGCTATAACTCTTTGTCGTGTTATTTTAGTGGCTTCTCTAGGGTTTCTAGCTCATATTCGTCAGTCTATTTTCACTAATGTTATACCACTTCATGGTAAGGGATCTTACGGTTGCTTACTTCCATGTCTCCCTTTCTCGGCCTTTCTGCTGTTGCGTAAAACACTTTGCTCCCACATATGTTACGAACACCACACACATTGTTTATTTCGCTTTAACCAGTCGATTATATTTTAAAGAGTTTACAAAAATAAGAAAAATGTCCTTTATTTTTACTCGCATATTTATTGTTCCCTTATTTATTTCTTTGCGTTCATCAAGATTTCTATTTGGTATCATTTTACTTCTTTTGGAGGGATTTCCTTTAACAATTCTCATAGAGCTGGTCTGCTGGTGATGAATTCTCTCAGCTTGTGTGTGTCTGAAAGGCCTTATTTTACCTTTATTTTTCAGAAATAGTTCACGTATATGAGTGTATGTATAATTTTTTAAAAATCATAACTATTCTATCAGGTGTGTGGTAATATCTCATTGTGGCTTTGATTTGCATTTCTGTGCTGATTTCTGCGGCTGAATTCTTTTTTTCTTTTTTGCTTAAACACTTTGGATATTAACTCCTTATCAGACATATGATTTGCAAATATTTTCTCCCACCCAGTGGGTTACTTTTTCCCTTTTTTCAATGGTTTCCTTTGTTGTGTAGAAGCTTTTTAGTTCTGTGTAATCCCACCTGTTTATTTCTGCTTTTGTTGACTTTGCTTTTGGTGTCAGACCCAAAACTGTATTGCCAAGGCCAATGCCAAGTATTTCCTTCTAGGAGTGTTATGGTTTCAGATCTTACGTTCACGTTTTCGATCCGTTTCGAGGTATTTTTGTGCGCGTGTGTATGTTGTCCTATAGGAGTGCAGTTTCATCCTTCTCCGTGTGGCTTTGTACTTTTCCCAACACCATTTGTGGAAGGGACTGTCCTTTCCTCCTTGGATAGTCTTGGCTCCTTTGTGTACATTTCTAACATCAAAATTAAATAAAAGAACGATCGTCTTTTGTCTTGGAATCAAATGGCTGCGCGTCCCCGTCGGAGGAGGCCGCCTTGGGGATCCAAATGGAGTTGTTCTTTCTCCATTTCTTGTCCCCGCTGGAATGTTCTGACCCGTCTGCCTGCCTTTAATGCAAATCCTTCGTAACTTTGCTTTTTGGCTTAATGCTCGCCTTAACTAGCTCATCTGCCCTCCCGCCGTCTGTCTCTGTGACGGGGGACCTTTGTCTGCTTCACTCACTGCGTCTCAGGCCTAAATTGAAGCTCTATGCAGATGAAGTGCTTCCTAAATGGTTGTCGCGATGGGGGTGGGGGCCAGAACTGACAGCAGCAGGAAGAGAGTTGCTAAATCCCGCAGCACTTCTGTTTGGCCGCAGTCCCTGTCTTGGTAGTTTTTGACAGTAAAATCTGCCCTCGTCTGGCTGCTGGTTGGCTCCATAGGGTGCGGGCTGGTGTCCAAGTTAACCCTCGGGGGGACCAGGCCTTCCCGCCCGTCCGCAGGAGGGGTTGCGAGGTGCGGTTTCTTACTCTCGGGAGCTTTCCTCCGAGGGCGGGCTGGCCCAGCTCCAGGCCCGGCGGCCCCTGGGAGGAAGCCAGCAGGTCTGAGGAGCAAAGCAAACTCGTCCCGAGTGCAGGAGTGAGGGGCGGACAGCCTGTGGCAGCTGCAGCAGCGGTGGCCCTGTTGATGGATGTGTCACGGGAAGTGCGAGCTCAGGGTGGGGCTTGTGCAGAGACCCAGCTGTGGCCCAGGGAAGCCCCCCCTTTCCCCGCACGGAGAAGCCAGCTCTTCAGCCTCCGCCACCCTGGTCCCCTCTCTGTCTGTCTGCTTGGCTCTCACGCTCACAGGCCGCTCCCGCTGCGGGGTCTCGGTGCGTGCTGTCCCCTCCGCCTGGAACACCGTCCCCCTAGATTCGGCCTGCTGGCTCCTTCTGAACCCCCAGGTTCAACAACAATGTCCCTTTGTCGCGGAGGCTCCCTCCCACCACCGTCCGTCACGCCTGTCCCTGCCTGTCCCTGCGTCCTGCTTGGCTTCCTACGGCATGCTCTCAAGTAGTTGATTCTCGCCACTCTCTGCCCACCTCCCTGGGGCACGAGACCCAGCGGTGGGGACTCGGCCTGGCACTCCTGGCTGAGGGGACGAAAGTGCCCTCTGGGCACCAGGTCACTCTTGCTCGAGATGCCGTGTGACACAGCGGGAGCCCTGCAGATGAGAGCAGAAGGGTTTGTTTGGGAAAATGAAAAAAAAATAGACTTTTAAGCTCCGTAAACATACGATGGATGCTAACAAGGTATTTTCAAAATAAGAACCACATAGAAACAGCTTATGTTTCTGGTCAAGTGAAGCTGTAATCAAATCATTATCAAAGCAAAAAAAAAAAAAAAATATATATATATATATATATATATCACAAATGAGTCAGAAGAAGAAGAGATTTTTGGAAAGATTTGGCAATGGAACTCATGTGAAGAGGTTTTCCTGGTTTACGTCTTGTTCCTTCTTCTACGGGGACACGGTTTGCCAGCGGAAGCCAGGTGAGGTCCCCGCCCAGTGGCACTCTGCAGGGACAAGGAGACATCGCCCATGACTGTCCCCACTCCCAAGCTAAAGAACCTCCAGAGAAAGGTTTGTCCTCAAGGCTGTGCTTTCCTGTCCAGACCAGCAAAAACGCTTGGCGACGGACTTGGAGGGGGGCGGGTTGGGGGGGGTCGCGCGATTGCAGCTTTGTTCCCCAGAAGCCAGCCAATTAGCCGTCCTGGTTATTATTTACATTCCGTGCAATAGATCACTAAAACTGGGCTGATGATGTATCATTTATATTATGGTATTGTCAGCATAATTTATTCAGATCATGCTGAGATACCTGGAAAATTAAGTAAAAGAAAAAGAAATGGCATTGAATCCGAAGATATTTATTTCTTAGCCTGCCTGCCCCCCTCTCTCTTTCCCTCCCTCTCTCTCTCTCTCTCCTCTCTCTTAATGAGGATACATATTAAGAAAAATCAGCTCAGTTAGCTATTAAATTGTTCCAGGATCATCCGCATCAGAAGTTTACCAGGCGTTCTCTTCTCGGTGACGACTTGGGTTTTCGCTTGATTTTCTCCCGTATTGTTGGAGTCAACCGTTTCCAAGCGAAAGAAAAGTACATCCAGTTCTTAGAGTAAAGCTGTGTGGATTAATACGAGGCCAGAGGCTCCTCTTCCCTTTTGTAAAGCGTCCTTATCTGCTGCTTGATATTCTATTTGCCCCACCCTCTGGGAGATAATCGCTTATCAGAATTAGAGATAAAATATTTGGGTTGTGGAGGCCACTCGTCACCGGGACACCTCGGGAGGCACCGCGGAGCTCGAGGCCGGGCCCCGGGCCCCAGGCGCCGTCAGAGCGCTCAGAGGTGGGTGTGCTGTTTCTCACGGTGTGACCCGTGGGCCTCCTTGCCCGTCGCGTGTCTCAGTTTACCTCAGGTGGACAAGCAGAATGCGGCTGGGAAGACGTGAGGGCGGCTTCCAGCAGGACGCTGGGCCCGCGGGAGCCTCAGGCCGGAGGCAGGCGGAGGCTGGGACCTGTCCACTCTGCCGACCTCTGGGGCGGCTGCAGGGTCCGTGTCCACCCTGGAGACGACCAGCGACGGCCCCCAGGGGCAGAGGCCCCGTGCGACACGCTGCGTTCACACGTCGGCCTTTTCGAGTCACGCACGTTTCTCGCTTTTGCAAATCAGCAGTTTGCTTTTCAAAGCGTGGAATAATTGCTTCTCGTTTTGTAAAGCTGAAGTCAGATAATCAACACATGCACACACCCGTAGGCCCCCTTTACACGCACACACGCATGCACACACATGCACATGCACACACGTGCACACACACGTGCAAACACACACGCACACGTGCGTACACACATGCACGGACGTGCACACACATGCACACGCACACACGTGCACACACATGCACACACCTGTACACACACACGCATACGCAAACACACATGCACACGCACACACATGCATGTGCACACACACGCGCACACACATATGTGCACACACACACACAGACACGCACGTGGCGAGCGCTCGCAGCTCAGTCAGGTTGGAGCAGAAATGACAAACGAGGCCCTGTCGCCAAGTGGACCCCGGATGGAGCCCGCGGCCAGCCCTGCCAGTGGCGATGACACCGCGTGGGTGTGAAGGGATGGCCGTGATTCACGCTCTCAGCACCCACAGGGGCCGCGATGAGGCTGGAGGCTCCCTGATCGACTACGGAGTAGATAATCTGACGTTAAGAAGTCAGTGGCTTACAGATGAAACACTCTCTCTCTCTCTTTCAAAGGCGGAGAGATGAAAGAAAGACAAGCAAGGAAATGGGGAAAGCGAGCACACTCGTCCAGCCCCGTCGTCCCGGTGCTGACGGCGCCCCGAGCCTCCGGTGGGGCTGCCATGCGCACTCGGGGACAATCCCGCCACCCACCACGGCGGCCGTGTCGTGTCCATGTCTGGGCATCTACGTGGATTGTCACCGCTGTCTTCGTGTTTCCGTCTGATTTTACCTTTGCGACCAGGGATGGGTGAGGGGTGGGCTCCCGGTGCCACCTTCGCGGGGGGTGGGGCGGCCGTCCTGCGCGTCTCCAGGGGCACCTGTCGCCGGCTGGTCTGTGGGTGCTGAGGGCCCTGCAGGAGCCTGGAGAACCATGGGGCTGGGTGGGGGGCTCTGCGGGGCCTTGCGGGCCCCAGCGGGAGGAGGTTTTGCCCCAGGGCCTAGCGAGGCATGACCCCTGACCCCTGGCCTGGGCGGGCGCTCCTTCTCTCCCCGGACGCATGCCAGGCGTTTGTCACACTCCGATAAAGTCCTGTGAGCAAGGCTGGCCATTTAAGCAGCCTGACCCCAGGCCCTCAACGCCCCACCCCGCCTCGGCCGGCCACAGCCCTTTCTCTGCAGAGTCCCACGGGGTGGGGCTGACACCCCCAGGCCTGGATGGCCCCCCCATGCCCCCTCATCCTCTCCTCTGTGGCCTCTTTTGGGGCCGGGTCGGATCAGTTTGGTTCCGTAGCGCACCCGAGCCCTGGTCCTCCCTTTTCCTGTGACATGGGAGCACCTCTGCCCCGGGCCTCGGCACACCCGCCTGTGCCCCAGTGCCGCTGGCCTGCCGTGGGCCCGGGCGCCAGCTTCCCGCCGAGAGCAGCGGCTGCCGTGCGAGGGCTTCGGCGGAGCTGGTCTTACGTCACCGGGAGGGTTTCCTTCATTCGGAAATCAGGCTTTTCTTAGTACTTTGATAGCGAAAGCCTGGGGCTTTCTTTACAGAGCTCTACTGTGGGTAGACAATCGTGGACCCATATGTGCGTGCGTGTGTGTGTGTGTGTCTATCCATTTATCTCTATCATTTATCTATCTATCTATCATCATCATCATCATCATTATCTATCATCTATCTAGCTATCTATCATCTATCTATCATCTATATCTATCATCTATCTATCTATTCATCTATCTCTATCATTTATCTATCACCTATCTATCATCATCATCATTTATCTATCATCTATCTATCTATCTATCTATCTATCTATCTATCTAATCTATCTAATCTATCTATCATCTATCGATCTATCCATCATTCATCTATCATCTGTATGTATGTATGTATCTATATCTGTCATCTATCCGTCACCTGTCATCACCCAGCTGCACACACACACACACACACACACACACATACAAACAGACATCACTGGCGATGCTGGAGTTTATGTGCAAAGCTGCAGTGAGCAGAGAAGCGAGAGGCAAAGGCGGCACCTTGAGACTTGGAGGGAGAGAAGGTCTGATGCCCTCTGCCTTTTCAGGGTGTGGTTCTCACCAGCTGTGTGTGTTGGTGGGAGCTGTGGCAGGGGCCGTGGCAGGGGCCGTGGCAGGGGCGGTGGCAGGGGCCGTGGCAGGGGCCGTGGCAGGGCTGGTGGCAGCTCTCTCGGAACCCTGGAAGCGGCGAAGCATAACCAACCACCTGGCTTCTCTTGGCGTCCGACCCGTAGCAGGAAGAGAGCCTGCAGAGAGCTGCTGAGATGAGGTTCCCAGTAGGGGTGGGGGGCTGCAGTTAT
Source organism: Macroglossus sobrinus (assembly GCA_004027375.1). Taxonomy (NCBI): domain Eukaryota; kingdom Metazoa; phylum Chordata; class Mammalia; order Chiroptera; family Pteropodidae; genus Macroglossus; species Macroglossus sobrinus. The sequence continues at coordinate 82,874 of PVKZ01002458.1, forward strand.
TAGCGGGGTGCAGCCTGCGCGTGAGGAGGACCGCAGACAGTACGTGCATGTGCAGGGAATTCTGGCTCCCACACGCTCTCCCGTGGTGACAGGGCACAGCGGCCGTGTCCCTGCCGGCCCCACGGCTTCTCCACGCGGGCGGTTCTGATTCACGGGGCCGTGTGGCGAAGTCTCGGCGACACCGGTGTGGCGAGGTGAAGGCAGCGTCGTTTTCAGCACCACGCGGGGAGGAGGGGGGCGGGCGCTGCCTCTGCCTGGGGCGCAGCCAGGGAGCCGGGGGGACAAGACCCGGCGAGCCGTGCCCAGCTGAGGGACAGCTCCGGGGACGCTCGGGGCTCGCGCACAGGCCCAGGACCCGTACGGCACCAGGCCCCCGTCCCCGGTGGAGGGAGGTGAGCGGGCCTGTGCGTTTGTGTGTCTTTCTCCCTCGCGGTCCCCTTCGGCCGGGCACTATCTGTGCCCTCCCTCCCTCCCTGTGTGACGGCTCTCGGGCATGGTCGCCAGCGCTGCGGATTAAACCAAGCGACGCGGGCTGCGGCAGGTGGCTCAGAGCACACGAGGGTGGGCGCTGCTGCGGGCACAACAAGAGAACATTTATCAAGGTTTGATCTGATCCGAGCCCTGCGTCCATCAGCCACCGCTTACGGACGGCGTCCGGCCAGGCCCCGCGTGGGGGCGTCCGGGGCTGGCTTTGCCTGCACACGCTGCGCCCCGGGCGGCCGTGGCCTCGAGTGGCAGGGCTGGCGCGGTGCGCTTGGGCGCAGGGGGCACAGGGGGCTTGCTCAGAGGACTGGAAAATTTGGGGGTGCCGGTGCTGTGCCCATGAGGGCTCAGCAGGCGTCCCATCTGGTGTCCTGCCATTTCGGACCGGGGACGGGGAGCCTGCGGTCAGTTTGAGACCCACGATTAGTCACCAGGGGCTCCCTTCCACCTGGTGGGACGAGGGTCCCTGGGCGGGAGGGGTGGCCCTCCGGGGTTCCGGCGTCTTCACTGCGGACAAGTGTCTGGCAGGGGCGGCCTCGGGCCCTGCGGGGTGGGGACTGGGAAGTCCGACCCTCAGGGCGCCCCTTCCAGAAGGACGGACGGATTTACACAGAAGCCAGGAGACAGCGCGTCTGGGCGGACGCCGCGCACGGGTCACAGCGCAGGCGTCCGGCTCGGGGGACAGACGGGCAGTGTCTGTGCTGTGACGACCCCTGTGGATGACACAAGGCGGGGTCACGGTGTCCGTCCCGCGACCTTAGTGACGAGACACGGAAAGGTGTAAGGAAGGCGTGAGGACGGGGGAAGCGGCGGGTGAACCTGCAGCGGAGAGTTCTAGAAGACGGGACAGGGCGAGGCAAAGCGCCCGGAGGAGCTGAGAAGGCCGACGCCCGAGGGCTGAGTCCACAGGTGTCCAGGGGGGACCGTGGGGGCCTCGGAGTGGCCGAGTCCCTTTGCAAAGCCGTCAGAGCCCCTGCCCCCTGCTGCCCGCCCCTGCAGCCAGGGATCGTGGTGGGACCGAGAGGGAGCGGGAGGAGGAGGGTGCGCTATGTGAGGACAGCTGTGGGACGCGTTGGGACTGGACGGCAGGGGTTCTGGGAGGGGACAGCAGAGGACGCCGGGGAGGGCCCCACGGCGGGCATAGTTCACGAACATTCCCGCGACCTCAGGGCAACTGGCTCCAGATGGGGAGCCCGGTTCGGTGGCTGAGCAGAGGTCCACGTGACAGCCCATCCCCCACCGTGACTCTTAGGAGTGACGAGGACAGACGAGAGGGTCACCCAAGGGGACTGCACTGTACTCCTCTCACTAACAGCTCCCCAGGCCAGAGGCCACCTCGGGATTCCCGGCCCCCAAACCAGCAGCCCAGCCGAGAGCCCTGTGACAGCGGTGCAGACACCGCGTCTCCGAGAGCTGAGCCATGCTTCACCGAGGTGACGGTGTCCACGGGACAGAGAGAGACGCGCAGACGGGGCGCAGACGGGGCGCAGACCTGGGCGGCGTGGCAGCAGGTGACGGGACACAGTCGCCGGGAAAGAGAATTTGTGACGCGTTCGAACTTCTTGGGAAATACTTTAGATGTTTGGGGAAAAGCTTGGGGTTGAATTAGTCAGAAGTGTGTGGAAAACTAAGAAAGCAAACAAACGTCTCTACAGAAATAAAACTATGACTTCCAAGGAGATGAGAGTTTTTTTCCAGAAAGGAAATGTAATGATGGTTTTTACGTAGCTCAGCTGGGACCGCCACTTCTGTGGTCATCAGAGCACCCCCAAATACCCAACTGACCATCGTCACGAGACCGCTCAGCTGGGGGTCGCGCTCGGAGAGGCCCTGTGTGTGTGCGGGGACCCGGGGGGCTTCCCGGGGACCGGGGGGTGCCTTCCGAAGCAGGCGGCCACAGGTAAGGCCGAACTGGACAAAGTTGAGGTGCAGAAATTCATACCCGCCGCTCTCAGACGCAGAGGCGAAGGCAGGAGGAATCAGCTCGCGGTGAACGTGGGCGCCCCCCTGGGGGGTGTCGGGGAGGTGGGGGCAGAGGGCACACGCTGGACTGATGCAAACTCCGAGTTTAAACCCTTTACGCTCCTGAAATGAGGGGTTCGGCCACAAAAAGCCGCAGCTTCATTCGTTCCGTGGCGGATGCATGTTCAGACTCTTGGGGATACTGCTGAGGTGAGCGCGGGGCGGGGGGCGGGCACGGCTTTGAAACCCTGAGTGTTTCCTCTGGGTGTAAATCAGAAGTGGGACTGGTGGATTAGGTGGTAGTTCTCTTTTGAATTTTTTTTTTTGGAAAATCCATGTTGTTTTTCATGTAGGAAAAAAATTCGCGTTTGTATTCCCACCGGCTTTGCACAGGGGGTCCCTTTATCCACAGCTTTGCCACCACTTGTCACCTCGTGTCTTCTCGATAATGGCCATTCTAACAAGTGCGAGGGGATGCCTTCGTATAGCTCTTTGGATGGTGAGTTGAACACCTTTTCATGTACCTGTTTGCCATTTCTATGTCTCCTTTGAAAAAAATGTCTAGTCCTCTCGCCAGTTTTGAATTGGATGTTTTGGCTTGTGAGTTGTATCAGTTCTTTATATATTTTGGGTATTAACTCCTTTTCGGGTGATTTGCAAATATTTCCTCTCATTCCCTAGAATGCCTTTTCCTTTTGTCGATCATTCCTTTTCCTTTGCAGAAGGTTTTTATTTATTTACTTTTATTATTATTTATTATTATTTACACCTATAGCACCTGGTCTTCCTAGGTGGTCCCCCATCCAAGTCCTAACCAGGCCCGACCCTGCTTAGCTTCTGAGATCAGATGTCGGGTGTGTTCAGGGTGGCGTGACCGTGAACCACGGACCGTGGCTCCACTGGGGCGCGAACCCAGGACCTTCTGCGTGTAAAGCAGACGTGCTCACCAGTACACTATGGAACCACATTCTGAGCAGAAGCTTTTTTAGTTTGATGTCTTCCCATCCATTAATTTTTGTTTTTGTTGTCTGTGCTTTTGGTGCCATGGCCCAAACATTGTTGCCAGCCCAATGTAAACGAGCTTCTCTCTTACTTTTTTTTTTTTTCTGGGAGTTTTATGTTTTCAAGTCTTACGTTTAAGTCTTCAATTTATTTTGAATTAATTTTTCTGAGTGGTGTCAGATAAAGTTGCAGTTTCATTCCTCTGCATTTTTCCCCAACACCATTTATTGAAGAGACTGTCCTTTCCCCATGGACTGTCATCGGCTCCCTTGTCCAATATTAGTGGATTGTGCGTGCGTGGGCTCATCTGGAACCCCAATTCCATTCCACTGGTTGATGTGTCCACAACCATGCTGCTTTGATCACCATAGGTTTGTAGTATCGTTTGAAATCAGAAACGTGATGATTCCAGTTTTATTCTTTCTCAGGATTGCTTGGGCTATTTTGGGGATTTTGTGCTTCCGTACAAATTTTAGGACCGTTTTCTGTTTCTGTGGGAGATGCCTCTGGAATTTTGATGGGGATTGCATTGAATCGATAGATGACTTTGGACAGTCTGGATGTTTTAACGATATTAATTCTTCTGATCTATGAATAGGAGATATCTTTCTATTGTTTGTCTTTTCTTCAGTTTTTTTTCCCATCAATATAGTGTAGTTTTCAGTGTACAGATTTCACCACCTTGGATAAGTTTATTCCTAAGTATTTTATTATTATTTTTTGATGCTATCGTGAATTGGATTGTTTTCTTTATTTCTTTTTTAGGTATTTTATTGTTAGTGTAAAGAAACACAACTGATTTCTGCGTGTTGATCTTGTATCCTGCAAATTTACTAAATTTGTTCATTCGTTCTAACAGGTTTTTTTTTTTTGGTGGAATTTTTATAACTTTCTATGTATAAGATAATATCATCTACAAACAAAGAAAATTTTACCTCTTCCTTTCTCGTTTGGCTATGTTTTTCTTTTTCTTGCCTAATTGCTCTGGCTAGGACGTCCAGTGCCGTGTGGAGTAGGAGCGGGGACAGTGGCACCCTTGTCTTGTTCCCGACCTTGGAGGGAAAGCTTTCACGTTCACCCTTGAGTACGATGTTGGCTGTGGCTTTGTCAGACACGGCCTGTATTGTGCTGAGGTGTGTTTCATCTATACCCTCTACACCTGATGTGTTGAGTGTTTTTATCAAGGATGTTGCTTGTCAATTTTTTCCTGCATCTACTGAGATGATCATAGGATTTTCACCTTTCATTCTATTCATGTAGTGTATCCTATTTATTGATTTACACCCATTGAGCTATCTTTTTATCCCATAATCCACATCTTTTTATATTGTACGTCCATTAACACATCGGTGTAGCTATGTTTAATACGTTTGTTCTTTAACCTTTATAATACTGTTAAGTAGTTAACACACCACCATGTCACAGTATTCGAGTATTTCCAATACGACTCTGTACTTGCCTTTATCAGTGTGTAGGGTATTTTAATATATTTTTCTGTTACTCATAAGAGCTCTCTAATGTCAGCTCGAAGAACCCCTGTCAGCGTGTTCTGTCAGGCAGGTGTACCCGTGACGCGTTCCCCCGGCTTTTGTGTATCAGGGAAAGTCTGCATCTCACACTCAGGATGGCTTTGCCGGGTAAAGCATTTCCGGTGGATGGGTCCCTTCTCTCGGCACTCCGACTGTACCTTCCGTTCTGTCCCCGCCTGCAAGGTGTCTGCTGGGAGATCTGCTGAGGCCTGTGGAGCTTCCCGTGTGTGACGACACTTTCCCTCTTTCCGCTTTTAGAGTTCTCTCGTTGTCTTTGATGGTTGACAACTTCGTGAGAGTGCGTCTCAGAAAAGAGCTGTTTGGTGTGATGTTTTGGAGGGAGCTGTTAGCTTTGTAAAGCTGGAAGTCCAAGTCTTTCCCCAGCTTCGGGACGTTCTCAGCAGAGAGCACGTGCCTGGATGCTGGGGGCGTGCACGAGGTCACTCAGGGACGGGAAGGGACAGTCAGAGCAGGAATTCAGGCGACGGTCGCAGGAAGGGCCTGGAAACGGGAGGAGGGCGCATGCGAGGATGACCTTAGGAGCCGGGTGCCGGGAAGCTTCTAGAAGGTGGAGGAGAGCCAGGACTCGTGATGACTCTCGTGCTGGAGGATGGCGCGGTTTCGAGAATATTCTGCTTGCTTCTCACTGTGAAACTCGTGCGCCCCGTTAAAGGTCCTCAGACGCCCCCTAATCCCTGCGGGGCCCCCCCAGCACCCCGGCTGGGTTCCTCCTCCCTGGAGGTCCAGGCCACATTGCTCGGTAACACGCAGCCATCCCCGAGGGAACGGGACGTGCTCCACGGTGCTCGGCGTCCCCGGGGGCGCAGAGGCCCGAGCGCATGTCCCCGGCTCCCCGGATGGACCCGGCTCTGGGGCACCCCGTTCTTCGTGGAAAGGACCCATCTGCAGATAGTTCGTTAGGGCCGGAAACGCTGCCGGCGGCCGATGGGGACGGGCGGGCAGCCCGGCTGCAAGGGGCGGCCCAGGTAGATGTGGCCGTCTGTGGAATGACTTCGGCACCGTTGTCCCTGCTCTGGCTCTGCCGGGCGGACGGCGTGACTCAGTTGAACAAATCCCTGCCCCTCTCTCAGCCTGTGTGGGCCGATACAAACATCCCCAGCTGTGTCACTTCGCCACCTGGGTGCAGCCGCCCCGGTCCCCGACGCCCGTGCGCTGACGAATGCGGAGCCTCATTCGGGTGGTGCGTGATCGGGCGCTAACACTGTTTAGATTCCTTAATATGCTCGTGTTAGCACGCATAAGTAATGAGCGTCCCGGGCTCGTTTGCATATTTGATTGTATCTTTGTAACGGATTTGTGTCTCTCTCTTTGTGCTAATGTCATTGTAACTTTGTTGGTGTCATAACTCCAAGCCTGGGCAATTGATCTTTATCGCCCCAGCTCGTCTGGAGTCCATCACCCGCCCTCTCCTCCACGCGGCAGCGAGGTGCGGGCCTGTCTCCCTGCCTGGTTCCGCACCCCGTCTTGGCCCGGAGGTGCTGCCCAGCTTCCCCCCAGGGGCTGCCTTCCCGCCTCCCGCACCGCAGGTGTTAGGGTTCCACAGGAGGTGGAGGGAGCCCCCCGTAGGTGACAGTGGCCTCCTGTGAAACCGGATCTGACTGTCCATGTCCAGGCCTCGCCCCCGGGGAGCCCTATGGACCTGGCCCACCCCGGGGTGGACAGGTCGGGCCTGCGCTCATGGGCTGGACGCCCTCGGGTGGAGAGGCCCCCTGTCTGTGCCTGGGCAGAACCCACGACGCCCGTGAAAGCCGTCCTGTCACAGGGGCTCCCTGCCTGACGGGACGGAGCAGAAGTCAGCGTCCGCCATGCAGCGGCTGGACCCCTGCCGGGGTGACAGTTGCCCTGTTCTGGAAGATTCCTTAGTTTCTTGGACTCACTGGCACCTGCCACACCGAGAAGCCAGTTACCACGGTGCTACCCGCCTGAGCCCGCCCGCGAAGGTGGAGGCCGGAATTCATGTGTCCCCGGGGGCTGCCCGAGAGTGGGGGGGTTCGGCGGTGCCACCGGCTCGGGGGGCAGGGAGCGTGGCACTGAGGAGCACGCCGAGTCTGGGCAGAACTGTGAGCGCCTTGAAGCGCAGTGACCGGCTGGGTACCCTGCGTCCTGCTAGGTCCCCGAGGCGGGAGCCGCGGGTGGCACTCGGTGTAAGCGGTGGGGGTGCGTGCGGTGGTCCCGACTCCCCGTCACAGCAGAAGCCCAGGCGGAGGGTGGCAATAATCATAACACATTCATCAAATCTCTGATAAACAGATAACGCTCATCACCGTAGCGACCATCGTCACAAACCTGTCAGATCTTCTCATCCTTCTCCGCACCCTAATGTCTCAGAGCCGAGACACAGCGTGAGCTACAAACGCACGGACGGCGCTCGTCTGTCCTTGGCCGGCTCCTTCTGCAGTTCTCTCCGCTCGCCCCGCCGGGCCTCCCCACGGGCCCGTCCTTCATCCTCAGCTCCCCACATGACATGGCCGTGTGCCCTGGCCGCCACCTCCACGCCCAGCACGGCCACCTCCGCTGGGCCGGGGACCGGGGTGGCCTGGTTGCTGGGGCTCGGGGCTTCCTCTCTGCTCTCACTCAGCCACCCGTGGCACAGCACTGGCCCCTGGGGACCAGCCCGTCCTGCCCGATCCCCTCCCGGCCCGGCCGTGGGGCCCGGTCTCCTTCCTCGCCCTCCCCCCAGGTGGCCCGGGCTCCCGGGGGGATGGCCTGCTTTCCTGTCCTCACCGGACCCCAGCATGTGGCCGTGTGTGGGAAAAGGGCTTGTCCAGCGGGGATTCGGTGAAAACGAGGCCGTTCGGATGGGCCTCATCCAGTAGGACCGGGGCCCGTGTAAGGAAAAATTTGGACACAGTCACACGGAGATGCCGAGAAGCAGATGGGGACAGAGGCCTCGGGAGGAGCTGCCGCCCGGGCGGGCATGGGGCCCGCGGGCGTCCCTCCTGCACCCCCGGCCTGAGTGTCCGGGGAAGGGGCGGGAGGGGACCGAGCGGGCGGCTGCAGGCTCGGGCGGGCAGGTGGAAGACCCTCGTCGTTCGCGACGGGCAGCTCTGCTTACGCTGAGCTGGGTGACGAGCACGTGAGAGTGTTTGGGACTTTCTCTAGTCTTTCCTGTACTGCAGAGACCCAGGCAGAGGTGTGCCACCTGCGCGGAGAGCAGGTGACAGGTGAGACGCCGGAAGCCCTCAGCCTCCTGCCTGGCGTCTGGGGCCAGGCTGGGGTCGCAGAGAGTGCAGGGGGCATGTGTGGTCACTGAGGGGCTCCGGAGGGGCTGGCAGGACCTGGGCGGGGGGGCCCAACGGTGTCGTCCAGCACAGGGGCGCCAGTGACTTGAGCCACCAGATTGAGACTTTACAGGGTACTGTGTGGCCCGAAGCAGGGCTTGAGGCAGGAAGGGCATGGGGGGCACCCAGGGGTCAGAACACACCAGGAGCCCTGGGCCAAGGCTGGCTCCCAGGGCTGGGCTTCCGGGCGAGTCACCCAGCTGTACCTCCCGATGCACAGAGGGGGGCGGGCTTGGGAGAGGGGCGGGCAGGAGGGAAGGGGGGAGCCCCGCCTTGCAGCCCGCCTGTCTGGACCCTGAGCAGCTGTGGGGGCCTGAAGGCCGCCTTCCCAGAGAGGCCCCGGGGGGCCCTGAGCTCCCCCAGACACGCGGGGAGCTCATCGGGGGAGGTGTGAGCGGCTTTTGAGGCCAACGGGATCCTGCGCACGCACCTTTTATTACCGAAAAGGACGCGATGACGTGACACGTGGCCCGTGCTCCGGGGTCGTTGCTTCTGCTTTGCGGGGGCGGGAACACCCTTCCCTGCTGGCTCTGCGTGCATCGTGTAAATAAACGGGTCACCCGAGCCGTCTTTTCCTCTGGAGTGGCGGCAGCACCCCTTCCCCCCGCCCCCCGCGAGGACAGACGCCTCCGATCGCCCGCCTCCGTCCTGCTGACTCCGGGCCTCCCCCACCACGTGTCACAGGAGGCCGGGGGCCTGCGCTTCAGTCCTGCCGTTTGTGGGTCTCCCTCCCCACGAGCCGTCGGAAGGGCCGACGCCCACAGTGAGCCCGCGGCTCCGGACGCCGCACCCTGGGGATCGGGCCCCGGTGTGGCCCGCTGAGCGCACGGGAGGAAGCATCGTCCCCTCGTCAGCGGTGGAGGCGGGACTCGTGGCCTGCGCCCGGTCGCACCACGGAGCTTGGTCTTCGGTGCCACAGATTCCCTTTCCCAGCGATGACAATAGATTATTTCTGTAAGCAAGGGCTCTACCCATTAGTAAATTGATTATTCAAATTTCATTTGAAAAAAAAAAAAGGAAGCCAGATGGCAATTTTCCATTATTTGTTGCTACTGACAACCACCAACCCCAAACTGAGAGATTTTTTTTCTTGTTTTTCCTCCTCCTGCTGCCTTTCCGTGCAGACCGAACCCAGGTCCCCTCTTGGAAATAAACAGCCAATTACCGGACGAGATGGTGGTGATGGATTATCGGGGCGTCGTCCCTGCATTGACAGAGCCGTGGCGGGTTTGATGATCCCATAATTAACTTATCTATCTCCAGGCGGGATCACGCCGGTCCCCGCAGTCACGTGAGTGTGGGCGTCACTGGTGTTGTCCGGTCGCCATGACAGCAGGAGGCACGTTCTTACATGTCCAGCGTCCCCGGCTATTTTAAGACCCTCACGAGTATGCCTCGCTAATGAGTCAGGAGCCGGCACTCCGGAAAGATAACGATTTTTTTAAAATTCTTGGGGGAGGCTGAGAACCTCGGCGCGACATCATCGCTGTGACGGTCGGAGGCGTGTCCCTCGTGACACCTGTCTGCGGTGTGCGCACGCAGCTGGCCGCCGCCACCGCCGGGTGTGCCCGTGTCCGTGTGCCTCTGTGTGGCCGTCTGCGGTCCCCGCGGTGGTGGCACCCTTCCACGGAGAGCCTTTCGAAGCCACGTTGGCGAGGTCACGTCCCGGCAGGGGCTGCGCTGGGCACGTGTGTGCCCTGGACCCGGCCTCACACCCTGCGGTAGCTCGCGTGTCTATGTGTGTGTCCATCCACGTTGTCTGCGTGTGCACAGATGGGCTCTGCTGTAAGCAGCGGAAGCTGGGAAGGTCACACCGCTGATCGGTGAGGTCCCCGCACGTCACGGCGTCTTTCCTGCACAACTCAGGCTCTGCCCGATGTTGGGGTCGGGCGACCCTGCTGGAGACAGAGCTCCCAGCCACGCGGAGGGGAGGGGACCGCCCACCTTCTCCGAGGCGTCTCTCGAGGCATCCGCAGAAGAGTATCGCCGTGTCCTCGTGAGTTCTAGGGCGTCTCTGAACCGGGTAGCGGCCGCCCAGGGCCCTTGGCCTCGGCCTCGGCCTCGGCCTGGGGAGCAGCCTAACGAGCATCTTTGTCCGTGACACCAAATGCAACGTCTGTCCCGAAGAACCTAGCTCCTTCCGTCCTCGTGAGACCAGAGGGGTCCCCTCTCGTGGAGGGAACCTGGCCCCCCGGAGAGGCCGGGGTGGGGGTGGGGCTCCCGCTTCCTGGCGCTTTCTGGGGAACTCTCGTGAAACTCAACCCCCGCCCCCCAGCTCCACACCGAGTTAGGGCGCTTCCCCCAGCCCCCCAAAGTGGAGACACCCCTCCATCTCAGGAAGCGCTTCCGGGAGGAAAGACCGTTTTCGTGGCGTTCGCCAGAAGCGCGTTTCCGTTCTACACGCAGAGGGTCTCTGCTGGCGACGGGGGGACGCGCGCCCTGAGCGTGTAAGCGACGCGGTGGAGACGACGCGCTAGCGTGCGCGTTCAGTTTCTAATCAAACACTGCGAAAAGGCATTAATCAGTATTTCATAGTTCATTACAGGCTGACTAATTTTGAAATCCCTCATGTAAATTGATTAAATGTCTTCTGCAGGCAGATAAATGGGCTTTTGTGTCGAGCAACCTTTCCCGAGAAAAGCAAACTTCTCTGCGACTCGATGCTTGCCCGTGTGCGGCTGGCTGCGGCTCTCGCAGGCTGGCTCCCGGCCGTCTAGAATGTTCCTGTGTGCACCCGGCCGACGGCTGATGGCCACGTCCTCTGCGGGCGTAAGTATTTAGTGAGCGTCTACTTTGTGCCAAGTGCCGGGGGGAGGGAGGGGAAGCGTGAGACGGGGCCCTCTCCCTGTGGGGTGACTTTGCTCCCATGTGGGGGGCCCTGCCTGGCCTGTGCTGTCCTCGGTCCCGCCTCCGGCTCCTGCACGAGCTCCCCTCGGGCAGCCTCCCCCAACCCTCTGCCCCAGCCACACCAGGGGCCTGAGCCTCTCGGTCCCCTAGTCCCCTCCCCTGCCACCCGCACGGACCCCATGTCCGCTTTCCCGGTCAGAGTCTACCCAAGCCTGCTTTGGCTCGGCCTGCGGGGCCGAGCAGCCGTGTGGGCCGACCCACTCTGACAACGGCTGATTCTGGACCCGAGTTTCACTCTTTTTGGCCAAAATCATTGAGGTTTGATGAATGTTTTCCTTTCAGGGACTGGCCTCGGTATTCGGGTGCTCCTCGGGGAACTGGGGGTGCTGGAGGCGCCTCTATCTCCACGTCCTGGTGTCCATGTGTGCGGGGCTTTGTGGAAACAGCTGTTTTCTCGGTCATCTTTGTGTTTGTAACATCTGTATAGTGTGGGCGCCCAGGGAGGGGCCCCCGGAACCAGCAGGGAGAGGCAGAGGGGTCCTCGTTTCTGGGGGTTTGGAGGGCCCTGCGTGAACGGGTTGGCAGTGTTGTCATCAGAGGGGGTGTCCCCCTGGGGGGTCTGAGCCCCGCAGGCTGCGTGGGGCCTCCCGCTCCAGGCTGCCGGGGGCGCACGCGGGACCCGGGCTGGGCGGGGCTGGGGCACACGAGCCGGGCGTTCCGGCGTGTGAGCAGATTCAAAACACTGAAGAATGTCCTTCTTCTGCTCCCATTGTGTTCGCACTTTATCGCCGGCGGTTTCTCCTTCGACTGGCTCACGGGAATGTATTTTTTCTCGGCGCTGCCATTACCTCTTCCTGCCCGTTTCCAGGTCACTAATTTTTCTGCTTCGAGTTCATTCTGTTTAGACCGATCTGCTGTCTCTTTTAATGAGGTTATTTCTGGGTTATTAGCCTTCCTGTTCTATGATACCTTACGTGGAGGCCCCTAATTGATGTAAATCAAACACAGCTTGCCGAGAAAAATCAAAGTCATTCTTTAGGTACTTGGTGGGTCTGGGGGCGTCTCCGGATTTCGGTTCGGAAGCTACCCTTTCTCCACGCGAGGTTAGGGGCAGCTAATCACACAAATAAATCCTTTCTCGTTCGTAAATGAGCAGGTTCAGGGAGGTGGAAATGGGAGAAGAGCGCTGGCATTTCGGTTTGCTGAATAAGCTTTCGACGGAAATGAGACTGAGACGTCTCGGGGGGGAGGGGCTTCATCGTCCAGTCCAGTAACCTCGTCGGCGTGTTGTTATTGAGGCATTCTTACAGAAGCCATTAAGCTTTAGGTTAATTCTTACAGATATTTTTCTGGCCGTACTTAACCAAGAGGGAGAAAATGAAAGCAAGGACTTTGCTCAGGAACGCTCAGGTGGCCTCACCCCGGGGGTTGCTGGAGCCGTCGTCAGAGGGGCCTCGGTCACAGCCACATCCTCGGGGGGGGGGAGGCTGGTTTTTTTCTCATTTCGCTGCTCCTGGACGTTAGCGCTGTCGTGGGGGACGCTGGCGAGCAGGTGTGTTATTTTTATCTCAAAAGAAAAGAAAAATGTGGTTTGTTCCTTCATTATGTCCCCACCTGTCTCAGAGAGAAATTGTTCCCTGCCTGCCAAGGTGTGGCCGGTGTGGGCTGTGCGGAGGGGCGCTGGGGAGCAGGCGTCGTGTCCGGGGAGTGAGGGGACTCGTGGCTGCGGGGTTAGGGGGCAGATGGGAAGGTGGGGGCGGGAGGTGACACTGCGAGGACACTCTGGGAGGTTTTGGGACTGAAGCACCTGCGTTAGGTGCTGACCGCATCCCTCAGTTAGTGTGTGAGCCCAGGGAAGGGCCTTTCCTGGGCACTGAAGCCCGAGACGAACATCTGCTGTGGGGTCTGACAGTGACAGTCTGTGCCGAAGACACCGGGAGAGACCCCAGGAATGTGAAAAGCACATGTGAAATTCAACATAAAATTTACTTTTCCAAGAACGCCACTTTAGACGCGAGTCAGAACTCACACGCCTTTTTTCTCGACGTCAGGGTCTGGCTGTCCTCTGAGGCTCTGCTCGTGTCCCCACTGGGCCTTGCAGCCCCGTGTGGTGCAGCCGCTCATGACGGCCAGCTCTGGGGCCAGGCCCGTGGCCTGCTTTACTTTGTGTCCCCGCCCCAGATAAAGTCTGGAACCCGACGGCCCTCCAGTTGTCCCTTCTCAGTGGGTCGCTGGTCATTCAGTACAGCCCTGGCAGGTTTCCAGAGGGCTGGTCGGGCTGGACCAGAGTCAGCCGCAGGGCTCAAGGTTGCGTGGCCCGTGGCGCTCGGGCTGGACGGTCAGTCTCCTTTAGATTGTTCACAGATCTGCGTTCGTGTGTCTCTGCGGCGCAGGGACCAAGAAGGTGTGACCCCCACGCGCTCACTCACACTTTCGGCATTTGCCACCTTTTAGTGTTTTGAGTCCTATACTGAGTTAGAGTTGAAAGACTCAGGAAGCAGGATGGGTGATCGTATTAATCAATCCATCAGGCAATCAATAGGGCAATCGATTAATCAAATAAGCAGATGAATAAACATCTGGGATTTCTTGGGGCGTGTTGGGTGGGCATGCTGCTGCCACCGGTCAGGAGCTGGCACCTGGTCAGGTGCACTGTGTCACCTGTCCTGAGCGTGGCACGCAGCCCTTTGCCGACCCGGGCCCTTCCACGTCCGGGCATCGCCGTCAGACGTGGTCGGTGGCTCCTGCTCACGGCTGCTTCTCCGGCTCCCACCCCGGGGACCCGGTGTGCCGTCCATTCTCCGCCCAGCTTCCCTCTGTCCCTCACATTCTGTGTGTCCACGGGTGGCCATTCTCAGCCAGGCATCACTGCCCGGGGGCCACTGTCACACAAAGCTTCGAGGACGAGCCTGTGAGTGTCATGCTGGCGCTGTCCGGGTGGTCCCCGTGGACAGGACGGAGGATAGCACCTGGCCTTAGCTCTGAGATGAATGTGTCTTTCTTCCTCAGGATGCAGAAGCCCAGGCCCACGATGCCCATCTAAACACGTGACCCCGTCCAAAGAAAACCTCGGCTCTGGCAACGAGACGCGCTGTCCCCAGCCTCGGGGTACCCCTGGCTGTCGACGCAGACTCGCTCCCCTGCAGTCATCCTTCCTTACAAACCGACACTCACCAGGTAACGCCGGGAAAACGCAAAGCAAAGCAAGAAAAATACTTAATTTCATTAATCCGTTTGGCGAAACCAATATAATGAGGCGTTCTATTGATTTTCCTACTTAGGATTTAAAATCTCTACTTCTTCCCACAGAATTAAAGGTTTCAAACCGATAGGCCCATCTTCGCTGCCACATCTTTAACTAAGTTGTTACAACGAGGCGTTAACGGGTGTCGGTAGGGTAGCTGGTTAGAGCCGCTCTGTTCTGCTTGCCTTGATTATCACAGTTTAGATGTAAAGTAAATTAGAACGAGAGACTATACAGTCCAATTACAGATAAAAGCAGCAAACTGCACTGTTGTAATTAGGTGCCAGGACTATTTTTCTTAGATTTTGTGTCTCAGAGGGCCCTTCTCAGAGCTGCTTGGCTGAAGCCACTGCTAGAAGGTTCTGGGGTGGAGCTGAGTTGCTGCGGCCACACTGTCTGGGACCCAATCCTTTCTTCGCCTGAGCCCAGGAGGACTTGCTGGGCGTTCTCCCTGGAGACCAGGGTCTGCGAGCATCCCTGCCTTCCATGGCTTGGGCAGCGAGGGTCAGTTTCCTTGCATGTCATCCATCCGGCAGCTCCCACCCTCATCCTTCTCCCATCCCTCCCTCTGTCCCCTCCTCTCCCTTGCTGATGTTCAGTCTTAGGTAGGGCCTGGAACGGGGTCACAATCATGCCTTCCAGCAGATGTGGGGTGCTCCAGAAATGAGGACACGCTAGGTGCACACACGCACCTCAAAACCCAGGAGGAACCCTCCTTCCCCGAAATGTTCTCGGACAGACACACCGTTAATTTAGGAAGGAAGGTTCCTCCTTCAACACTGCATTCATTTCCTAGGGAACATTTAAGGTGTGATCCAAAGCATCTATTTTCTTTTGTGACCAAACAGATCTGACCTCTTCCTCATTTCGCCTACAATTAGTTTGGTGTAATTACCGCCACTTACAGTTCGGTCTGCTTTCACGCAAGAAAAATTATTGCTCACGGGGTCATAAAACTCTTTAAAAATGGCTTCATAAAAAAACGGAGCCTCGGGAATGTCACACGAGATAAGCCCAGCCATTAAATCCGGGACTTCCTGTGCGTGCGAGGCGGTAGTGTGTGCCAGGGGCGATTCATCACGTGCATGCGTGTGTGTGTGTGTGTGTGCGTGTGCACGCGTGTGGGGTGTGGCTCCAGGTGTGTGCTCTGCAGCCTGGCGGGTCTACGGTAGATGACATTAAAACACGTCCTCCTGATGGGCGCCTCTGTCCCGACAGGGGCTTCTCAGAGGGGCCCCCCTGCTTCCTGTGCCCTCACTTGCCTTTATGTTCATTCTGGCTCCTGTCACCCCTGATCGTATCTGCTCTAGTGCCAGGGTGCAGAAGGGACTCTGCCACTTACCAGCTCTGCGACCTTGACCTCCCCATCCGTAACCAGGGGTCACAGCACTGCCTGGGGTTGTGGGAGAGGGGCTGGGATGACACGACACCCGGAAAGGGCTTAGGATGGAGTCTGGCCGAGAGAACGCTCTCAGGAAGCATTGGCCATGGTGATTTTTATGTTTATTTTTATTTTTATATAATGTATTGTTCCAAATTTGTATAGTGTCCATTTAATGTGTAACAGTAATTAATCCACTATTCCTGGGAGCAGTGCAAGCCTGCACACGGCCCAGCCCTGTGACCGGGCGCGGGGCTCCAGCGTGCCTTCCACCCCCTGCCAGCCGGCGATGTGCGGTGATGCGTGCACGCCAAGTACTTTTTTTTCTAAAGATGGATGGCCCATGACTGTGTTACCTCTTGAAGCGCTTTTTAAAGGTAAGAAATATTTGGCCAAAGTAACCAGCCAAAGTTTGCCCAACCTCAGTTGAGAATCCCTGCCTGACTGGCCTTATCGTTTTCCCAAAATCCTGGGGGGGATATTATTTTATTTGCATGGAACTCACAAGTGCATTGTGGGAGGGCACTTCTCCAGCGCTGAGCCGATGGCTTCACGCCGATGCCCAGGACGCGTGGAGCCCCGCGCTTGAGCGTGGGCTGTGATAAATGGACTTCCTTTGTCTGCATAACTAAACCCTGGGCATGCTCTCCAAGGCACGGGCCCTCCTTCCAAACTGTCTTTATGAAAAAGTGGTCCCCGCCATGCGGCAGCATCCCCCTCGGGGGAGCAGCATCTTTTGTTGGGTGGACTCTGTTTCCGGAGGTTAATGCTGGGATCTTGTTGCACTGTGGTCCATGGTCTGCCTCCATCCCCACCCAAAAGGGTCGGTTAGAGATGACGCTTTGTGAGATGAGGCACGTCTGAACGGAAGGGTCAGTGCTTCCACCTTCGTTAAGAAGTGGACTTTGTGGGATTTAACCATCACCTACCTTACCTCTGTTCAGGAACCAAAGAGAGTGGTCTCAGCAGTGTCCTGTGGCTTAGGGACGGAAGTGCTGGCCCTGCCCACGTGCACGGGGACTCGGTGCCTGGGCTGGTGGGGTGGCCACCGTGGCCCTCCATTCCTGATCATGGGCAGGAACAAGCGTCCAAACGTGTCTGAGCACCTGTGAGCTGTCACAAGCATCCTGTGTGGAATGGGCCTCAGGGAGGTGTGGCTGGGACTGAGGACTGCCCCTGGCTGATCTACCTTGAGGTTCTTTTCTTTACCTGGTGAGCCAGGGTGGCTTGAAGCAGGAGCAGGAGCATAAGCGCCCAGGAAGGACTGGGCGCTGGTGGGTGTTGCTTCCCTCGGCCCCCAGGGCCCCTGTCCTCGGGGCTGCCCGGGCACCCTCATTAGTTGGGTTGGGTTCCAGAGACTCAGCGAGCTGGCACTTGGCCTTCAGCGGATGCAAACCACCATGGGGGTGCCACTGGAGGCCTCTGAGCACCCTGAGTCCCTGTTCTTATGGCAAACTTAAGAGTAGTAAATAAAAGCAACAAACGAAATAAAAACACAAAATGAAAAAATAATTAAAACAATAACTATTCCATTCATTCTGAGCACATCAGCCAAGATTGCATTAGAAAAAAACTACAATAAAAACATGCTTTTAATCTGATAGTAAAAAAGCCCAATAAAATAAAAATGAGCTCCATTAATGAAAATAATGGCTCTTACCCCAGCCAGTTAAAATGCTGAGCTTATGTGTTTTGGGGTTTGGGGGAGCTGAGGAGTGTTTTTTTTTTTTTTTTTTTTTTTTTCCGCAGCTGGTGATAGATTTGCTTTTGTTACAGAGTGGAGATGGCCCCAGCTAATTAGTGTGGCTCAATATGGAATCTTACCTTTTGTATGCGGCCCAAAGAAATTGTGTAGGAAGACACCGATTCCTGGGGAAATGGGCAGAAGGAGAACAGTGCCCTATTTAAGATTTGGACCCGAGAAAGGGACTCGGATCTGTAGCCATGTGCGTGGGCACGCGTGTGCGTGTGTGTGTGTGTGTGTGTGTCCGCGCGCGTGTGTGTCCTTGTGTTCGCTTTCTCCTTTCTCTTCCTCCTTTAACCTCGTTTCCCTCCCTTCTCATCCTTACTCCAATTTGCTTTTGCCCCTTTTAGGGAAATGACTTGAATTTTCCTGCACATGACACGTAAGCCCAACCTCAGACTCTTTCTGGAGAACAGGGAGGTAGAAATAGATAAGTCCCCAACAAGAGGAGACCTCAGGGAGCCCCTCCCCTGCTGATTCTGCTAGAAAAAGTGCAGGGTGGGCTCCGAGGTCCACCTGCACAGCGCCCTGTGGCTGGGGACGATGACCTCGTCCCCAGCGGCCTTCTCCTGCTGCTCTCCCCGGTTTCTCTCTAGCGTGTAGCAGAAGCCGTGATTTGTGATTACTCGGACATTTACTTGCTTATACCCGAATCTCTTGCGTGTATCTGCAAAAGGAGACACGACACCGCTCACCGTCCCCGTCTCGACCTCTACGGCGCTGCTGAGAGATGACCTCACCAAACCGAGGACGAAGCTCGTTCCGAGGGGCTCTCTGTCCACTCCATCAGCTCCTCTGCCGCCCTCCTAGGGCCCTGGCGCCGCCGCTACAAGTACTTATTTGTTCAGATGAATATTAACATTGTAATTTAGGACCTAATTACGCTTCTCTAGTCATAACTGGAAATGTGGTATTAAAATCCGTACATGCTCCTTGGCTATCAGCATGTACCTTTGTCAATACCCTGGGATTGCCAGAGATTTCTTTAATGTACAGTCTCTGCGCTCGTCTCTCTCCCCGTCGCCCGTCCCCCCTCGTCGCCTGCAGATGTACCCTCGGCCGCCGCTCGTCGTGCCGAGTCGCGCTCGGATGAAGCAGGACGTCGGGGCCTCGGCTTCTTTGTAAGGACGCGTGTGCATGGCTGGCTTTCAAAATGGCCTCATCCTTTGTCTCCTCACAGTACATCCTGCGATTTTAGGATTCTAAACACCTGCCAGCCTGACACATGGTCAGGGCTCGGTTACGTTTGCTTAATTAATACTTCTCATCTCGTCGTGTCTGGTCCTCAGTCCTGGCTGCACATACGAAAACACCTTTTTTTTTACACAGCCCTCATTCCTGTTCTCATGTCTGAACAACGAAATCTGTGCCTCTGTGGACGAGGCGTCCAGATGGTTACAACAGGCAAGATGCCTTGAGACTGTGGCTCCAGGCACAGCCGGCTCCTGTGTTCAGCAGCCTCTGGCGAATGATGGAAAACTTAGTTTCTACTTGGGGTTGTGCTGTGAACGCATCAGCCATATCTGAAAGAGTGGAGGAGGAAGGGTTTATATTGGTGGAGATACTTCTGAAGAGACCGATTGGTTAAAAAAAAAAAAAAAAGAAAAAAGGAAGAAAAAAGATTGTCCTAATAGGAATTATTTGTGCCTGAAACAATGTTTGCTTTTCTAACTTTTGAGTATTTTACGTGAGCTCCCCGCCCAAGCGAGCCCTGCCTGGCAGGGCCTGACAGAGGTTATGCAGGACGCAGACGGCTCGTGTCCAACGGCCCCACACGTACGAGTCACACCCAGGGCCTCTGCTTTGGAAACATCTATTTGCAACTGGGGAAAAAAGAAACACAACACATGGCATGTCGGTAGGTCGCCCTGCGAAAAAGCGTGTTTTCTGACAAGCCTGTTGTGTTTAGAGGTAGACTAACTAAGCAAAGAGGACTCATTGTTGGGGTGACATGGGGTGGCACGGGCCTCTTGCAGGCAGGCTCCCTGCCTGGCCAGTATCCTTATCCGTATCCTCGGACGCCCATGCACACACAGTTCCCAAAGCCCTGAGCGCAGTCTCGTCTTCACCCAGCACCGGGTCACGTCAGGATACTTCACGGCAGGGGTTCAGGTTCAAGCACCTCAGGCACGAGCCTTCGCACAGTTTGAGCTGATTCTGCTCAGGGCCACCCACACAGCAGTTCTGATTCTGCTAGTTCTGATTCTGTGGGTCCCCTGTCGTTCTGTTCTGCTCTTAGGGACCCCAGCTGTAGAGCAATGCCTATGAGCAGAGCCTACGGGCCGGGCTGCGCGGACACTCACCTTGGCTGGTGTGTTGAACTGGGTCTGCAGGGCCACAGAGCCTCACAGAGGTGCCTCAGGGCTCCCTGGCTCACGGTCAGGGTGACGGGTCTCTATGACCCTTTTCCTGCTCAGATATGTTGGCGTCCTGAGTTAAATTTCATCTCAGTGCAAAATTCTGCCAGGGCCCCTGCTTATGGTCACAGCTAATAACCTAGGTCAACATCGCCCACAAGAATGTCACAGGACGCAGAGGGCAGCTGAGAGAATGTCCTCATTGTCCTCACCCCCAGAAAGAAAAAGGTGAAATGCAGTAAAATCAATAAATGACAACAAAAGTAAACTCAGCACCCCTGGCGCCCATGTGGGCTGCAGGCAGCATGCCCGGGGAAGGCCATCGCGTGGGCGAAGGCTGCCGTGGTGGGCTGCAAACGGCCACCCGTGGGACTTCCCTGCGGGCCTGGCCTGCTCTGAGTGCCACGACTGTGCCCGAAGGACAGTGGTTTGGCACTCCGGTCTCGAGGTTTGAGGGACACCCCTCTCACCTCTCATATCCTTTCTATTTCTCCTTATTGGAACTGTCTTCCCTAAAGCCCAGGGAGCTCACGCCGGGAGGGGAAGCATGGGCCGCAGGGAAGGGCTTGGGAGGGGACAGTGGAGCTGGGCTCTGTCGCTGGATGCTGACCAGGCCACACCCCCCTTGCTTGGCCTCAGCTGCCGCAGGCTCCTAGGATTCCGACGTGTGGCTTCGTTTAGGTGGCTTGGAGGTGCGAGAATCAGAGAACATGGCACCTGGCACGGTGCTTTCTTAGGGAGGTCTGCCCCGACCCGCCCAGCGGCAGGTGGGCCGGTCTGCCTGCTCTTGGGCACTTGTTTCCTATCTTCCTGCAGGAATATAAGTTCCATGAGGCGGAGATCTCATCTCTCCTGCTCTTCACTGTATTCCCGGCACTGAGACCAACACCTATACAGCAGACAACCCAGACACACAACTATTTATTACTGAATTAATACATGTTACTTGTCTGACAATGTAAGGTAGGAGTTAAGAGTACGTTTGCTGTATCCAGACCACCTGCACTTAATTCTATGTATGCGAGCTCAGAAATAGCCTGCAATGACCTTGGGCAAGTTCTTTACCATTTCCGTGCCTCAGTTCCTTCGTGGAAAGGACAATGGCATGAATAATATGAAATAAGAATGGTACATAACTTACAGAATTATCATTGTCAGGAGGATTAAACAAGTTTTTTAAAAAGTTAAATGCCTAAAATAGCATCTGGTAACTGTATGCATTTAAAACAACAACAACAACAAAACAACAACAACAACAGCAACTCAATAATATCCAAGGGACATTTTTGGGAAAAAAAAATACAACAACAAAAGAAAACAGTTCCTAGCTTAAATATTTAAGTGCAGTGAGCACTCCTGGGGGACTTTCAAACCCCAGTGAAGTGCTTATGAAGAAAGAAGTAGTTTTGACTTCACCACATTGTGTGCTGGCTCCTGGTCTCCAGCTGGTTCAGGTTTGGACTAGAGAATCCCAGAGAGCTCCCAGCTTTCCTCCTCTGACCACCCACGTTCCAGGAAGCCAGTGGTTGAAGTGAGTCACCAGGGGAAGGTGGAGACAGAAGCATAGCTATGGTGTGACCCAGCCCACAGGCTCCTAGCTCTTTATCAGAAGCCCTACATTCTGCTTCAGATTCTGCCATTTGCTCATTTTGAGACCCTAGACACTCATGTCATTTCCTTGGTGGGAGTATATCTCCAAGCATTAACCATTATTATTTTTATTAACAGTCGGTCCCTGCAATCTCTTTCACTCCCCATCCCCACACACACACCCAAAACAGGAATTCAAAGGCAAATACAGGCAGTTATTTTTTTTAGCTTTTGAGCTTCCAAGGGCTAATGTTTTGTCCTAAAAATAAGCATAGATGAGTACTTACAGGGCCCATCTCCAGTTCTCACTTCTTTCCCTGGGCTGAGAGCATCCACCCACTTGCTAGGGTAGAGCATGTGGGTGACAGAACCTTCAGGGAGACTGGGGGATCTGAGAGCAGAGGCTCCCTGGGCCTTGCTTCCCATTTAGGATCTAAAAGTAGAAGGCCCTGGAATGGGTTGGCTGCGGTGGGGCAGGCCTGGTCACGAGGTGGTTTCAGCAGAGGGGCAGATGCCAAGCCTCCTACCATTCTCTTGAAGTGTTGGGGAGCAGCCACCTCTCCAGAGCCCCAAGAAAGACTAAGATGATAGGTAGGAATGGGTTGGCCTACCCATGGTAGGGTCTCATGATCCTAGTGAATGGGGAGATGCTACAAAGTACTATGGCATCACGGATGCGTGTTAGGCATCTTTACTGACATCAGCAAAGAACAGAACAAAACCACACAAAACTTGACAGATGGCACATAAACAGAAGCTGACCAGAGTCCAGAAGCCACCTGGTCTCTTTCCATCCTGGTGTCTAGGGAGAAAGAGAGAGGAGAACTTGAAATCTGAACTGACTGTTGACTTGGAATCCAGGCTCAAGGTTGGACTCAGTTGAGTTGTAGGCAAATGAAGAAAGTTGCTTTTCTGCACATACAGTGTCTTGCAAATATCACCCCCATTACACCTCTGTGCACTGTCTTCATAGTAAAGTATATCATTTGATGAGCCATTGTGAGGCTCAAATTAGATTATGGAGAACGTACTTTACCAAGGAGGAAGGCCCACACTTAATGTCGTCAGAGGAGGGCAGGCTGCAGTTTCCAGGCCATGCCTGGGTTTGAACTCCTCTCTGGCAGGTGAGGATCAGATTCAACTGGAAATACTTTGAACTATTGATACCTGGAAAACGTCCCGGGGATTCCGTGTTGCTTCCAAGAAAAAGGATACCTATTAAGAAGGTCTCCTTCTTAATTGGGTTCAAATTTAAAAACAGAGCCCAGCAGCCATGGCTGAACAGGGGTCTCTCACACAAGCCATCATGCAGGGAGAAGCCTGCTCTGAACGTCCTGCTTGCTGCCCAGTGTTCCTCCCGGCTGAACAAGCCCTTGTAAAGAAGCTCCTGGAATTTCATTTCGAACGAGGTGAATGAGACTTTGCTGTCCCATCGGAGCTGTGCAGCGCTATGTATTGTCATTAGTGTCCTCACCGACCAACCAGAGCGGGTTCATCAGGACCCTGCTATTTAGACCAATCAAACGGATTTGGAGTCCTCATTT
Organism: Macroglossus sobrinus; assembly: GCA_004027375.1. Lineage (NCBI taxonomy): Eukaryota > Metazoa > Chordata > Mammalia > Chiroptera > Pteropodidae > Macroglossus > Macroglossus sobrinus. Next base: position 105,859 of record PVKZ01002458.1, read on the forward strand.
GCATAAGAACGGACCAATCAGGGGCCAGGGGCGGGGACTTCTCTCTTATATAAGTCGGCCCTCCCGCATCCCGGGAGTGAACGCTTTCGCGGGAGGCTGTGCCCCTGGCTGGTGCCGCGCACCTGAGGCAACGGAGCAGGTGAACCGCCCGGCCGAGCTGTCCTGTCCTGGGGGCCGGGCCCTGCGGGGCGGCCTGGCTGGAGAGGGGCCGTGAGGCCACACCGGTGCCCCAGGGCCGCCTCGCCTCGCTGCTCCTCAGCTCGCGGGAGGCCGCCTCACTTCACCTGCCTCAGCTCGCAGGAGGCCGCCTCACCTCACCGCACCTGCCTCAGGGGAGGCCGCCTCATCTCACCTCACCGTACCTCATGGAAGGCTGCCTCACCTCGCAGGAGGCCGCCTCACCTTACCTCACCTGCCTCAGGGGAGGTCGCCTCGCCTCACCTGCCTCACTTCACCTCACCGTACCTCATGGAAGGCTACCTCACCTTACCTGGCCTCACCTCGCGGGAGGCCGCCTCATCTTACCTCGCCTCAGGGGAGGCCGCCTCACCTTACCTCACCTGCCTCACCTGCCTCGCGGGAGGCCGCCTCATCTTACCTCGCCTCAGGGGAGGCCGCCTCACCTCACCGCACCTGCCTCAGGGGAGGCCGCCTCACCTTACCTACCTCACTTCACCTCACCGTACCTCATGAAAGGCTACCTCACCTTACCTGACCTCACCTCACCTGCCTCACGGGAGGCCTCCTCACTTCACCTCACCTGCCTCGCGGGAGGCCGCCTCACCTCACCTGCCTCACCTGCCTCGCGGGAGGCTGCCGGGGCCCGCTCGCCCGCGCTGTCCGGCCGCGGAGCCGCGAGCCCCGGCCGAAGCGTCCTGCCCGCGCGCCGCGGACTGAGGAGCCGGGAGCGACGACACTGTGGGCGACAGCGGAGCGGGGTGCGGCCGGAGCTGGCTGGGCACGCGTCCCGGTAAGTGTGGCGCCGCCGGAGGGCCTGGCGCAGGGCGGGGACGGGGTTCGGGGAGCCGCGGTCAGGGGTGCGGGTGCGACGGGCGCGGCGTGACGGGCGCGGCGTGACGGGCGCGGGCCTGGCTCTCGGGCGGCGGCGCCCGGCGAGGTCGGTGTGAGGAGGCTGCCCGTGCCCGGGCTTCCCTCAGGCGGTGCAGGCGACGGGGCCGGGGCGGCCACCAGGGGCGCGCTCATGCTGGTGACCGTGTCTCGTTTCTGTTTTCCTCCGAATTGGCGTCGTTTTCTCATTTGTTTGCATGAATTTTTTTTTTTTTTGTGTGTGTGTGTGTGTGTGTGGTCTGGAAATCAACCTTATTTAGAAATGATGTTTTGCCAAGCAAATGGTTGCTAATTTTTAGGGTTAGATTAAAACTCCCCTCCCATTTGCAATTTTGACGTTTCCTTCCTGTTCAGGAAGGCTAGCTGCATCGATGCGCCATCTTCTGCAATATCGCTTTGTTTTATTTGAGCCTTTTCTATCGTTGAAATTTGTTCTGTCTATGCTTATGAGATGAAAATCTATTTAAAAATCTTATTTTTAAATAGATAACCGGTTTTACCAGCACTGTTTATTAAATGGTCCGTTATTTTTTCAAAGCACCACCTTTCATATATGAACTTCACATGGGCTGAGTCAAATTCTAGATTTTATTCCTTTCCATGGATCTGGTTGTCTATTAATAGGTTGACATTATGTTGGTTTTTATTATAATGGCGTTTGAGAAGAGGCTGATAAGTTTTAATGTTAAGTTACCACTCATTTAAAAAAATACTTTTGGAGCACGTTTTAGGCATATTCTTATGAATTTAAGATCATTTTCGGAATCCTAATCAGAATTGCATTAGATATATAGATTAATTTTAGAATAATGGGCAAATATTGTGATATATCTTCCCATTCAAGAGCATGGTATATTTTCTAAGTATATTCCTTTTATGACAATTTAAAAATTATGTCATATCTGTCCTGTGGCTTTCCTGTTAAATTTATTCTTTAGTGTTTTGTAATTTTTTGTTGCATTGTAAATGGAATGACTATTGCCTAATTCTATTACAAATGGTTAGTATGAAGTAAAGTAGTTATTGATTTTTATATGTTTAGCTTATATGTAGTTATCTTACAATAATCTCTTATTACTTCTAGTAGTATTGTTTTTGCTTATAGAAATAGTGTGTCCTTCCTAGGTATATAATCAAAATATGAGAAATTTGTGTGTACTTTCCAATGTTCGTGGAAATTATTTTAACTTCCTGTTTTGCATTTTTTATAATTTCTATTGAATATGGTAGCCAAACCTGGTTATTTAAATTAAATGAATAATTTAGTCCTTCATTCACACTAGCCACATTTCAGTTGCTCAATAGTCACATGTGACTAATAGCTACCATATTGGAAAGCACAGACTATAAAATATTTCTATCATTGAAGAAAATTCTGTTGGACAGTAGTATGCTAGAGCACTCAAGAGATGTATAATCACAGGCATAGTGGTTACTTCTGTATAATTCTTGCTTTTAATAGAAAATTTTACTGTCATTTTATAGTAATTCAATAGTCAAGGAAATCCAACTTGGATTAAAGATGAGATTTTATAATCAAAAATAAAAAGATATATTATGAATATTGGTAGGCATGAGGAAAATGGATACTCTCATATCATGGTGAAAACAAAATGTTACAGTCAATGAAAAATGCTTCAAAGAGCACATATATATGAACAGGTATAAACATAAATAAGATTATAGGGAATCCTTGTAAAGTTATGTATAGAATTATGTGAGGATAGAGACACTGTCTTTTTAATTTTAGACATTCTAATGAATGTGAGGTGATATGTCATGTGGTTTTAATTTTAATTTCTCTGTTGACTAATGTTGAACTTTTATTTGTTGCTTATTTATATCTTTTGGGAAGTATCTGTTCAAATCTTTTGTCTATTTTCCTCTTGGATTGTCTGCCTTTGAGTTATAAGAGTTCTTTATATATTCTGAATGCAGTCCTGTATTGTGTTATTGGGAATATAGTATATTTTGAAGCATAGTAATTTTTAATTTTGATAAAGTCCATTTTATCAATATTTTCTTTTGATTTGTCCTTTTTGTATCCAATAATTCTTTGCCTAACCCAGGGTCACAATGATTGTTACCTATGTTTCTTTTTTTTAGAATTTGTTTTGGTTTAACTCTTATATTTAGATATACAATCCACTTTAAGATAATTTAAGGGTCGTGGTAATTTAAAGGATATGATTTTTCTCCACATGAATATTCATTTGTTTCATTACCATTTGTTGAGATATTATCTTTTTTTTATTAATCACTCTTGTCCCTTTGTTGAGAATCAATTGATCATGTATGCATGGGTCTACATCTGGATACTTTATTCTGTTTCATTGATCTATATGTCTATTCTTATACCAATCTATATTGTCATTACTGTTGCTTTATATTAAATTTTGAAATCGGGTATTGTGAGACTTCCACACTTGTTCTTCATAAAATTGTTTTGGCTATTCTATGACCTTTGATTTTACAAGTAAAATTTAGAATCACTTTATGTATTTCTATTAATTAAAAGAATATACTAGTATTTTAATCAGAATTGTATTGAGTCTGTAACTCACCTGGAGGAGACTGGCATCTTAATGATAAGGAGTCCATGAAGATGGTATGTCTTGCTTTTTCTGTAGGTCTTTAATTTTTATTAGCAATATTTATTTTCTATTTATTTGTCTTGCACATATTTCATTAACATTTTTAATGTACATCTGATATTTTAAAATTAAATTTAGTGGGGTGACATTGCTCAATAAAATTATATAGGTTTCAAATGTACAATTCTAAAGTACATCATCTGCATATTGCATTGTGTGTTCACCAAGTCACATCTCCTTCCATTACCATATATTTAACCCTCTTTTACTCTTTGGTATTATTACTACAACTACAGATAGTATTTTAAAATTTCGAATTATTTGTTATTAATATAGAAATTGATAACAATTGATATTTTGTGTGTTCTCATTTTATCCTCTGACCTTGTCAAACTTAGTTATTAGTTCTGATAGCTTCTTTGTGTGTTCTTTAGGCTTTTTTATCTAGGAAATTATGTTATCTGCAAATTAAGACAGTTTTATTTCTTTACTATCATAGTAAGCCATCTAAATGTCCAACAATATTTAGGAAATGTTTAATCAACATTTTTACATTCTGGTGTATTATGCAGACATTACAAATGTTTACAAAGAAAATTGAAAGAAATGGAAAGTTGTATGTGACATAATGATAAACAGACTGAGAAAAAGATTTACAGCACCTGGCAGATAAGGTGTTGTTAATATGCATAATATGCAAAAGTACCTACAAATTAAAAAGAAAAGCAAGCTAAAAGACAAGTGACCCAGTTAAAAACATGACAAAGCTATCAACTGGCAATTCACAGACAAGGAAATCTTAAGAGAACATATTTAACCTCTGGGAATTCGGGGAGTAAAAATTAAAATAAAAATGAAAGGCCATGTTTTATCCATCAGGTTGACAAAAATTTACAAGTGATAACATTAAGTGTTGGCAAGGATGCCAGGATCTAGGCAACTCGTGTGTTGCCAGTGGGATTGTGACTTGGTTCAACATTTTAGAAAGCAATCTTAGAGTATCTATTAAAATTAAAATATGTATATTCTTTGACTCAGCAATTCCATTTCATGGCTCTATCTTATGGAAATAAAAGAATTATTTTTAAAGGATGGTGAGAGAAGAAATCTTCTGATTGTACATTAATAGAGAAAAGACTGAATACATTGTGTGCCAGAGCTATAGAATACTATACAGTTATGAGAGAGAGAGAGAGAGAGAGAGAGAGAGAGAGAGAGAGACAGACAGACAGAGAGATGTGGAGGGAGGGAGAGAGAGATCTGTTTTCTCAAAAGGACAACCATGCTGATTCACTAACAAGAGAACAATTACAGAAAAATGAGAATGTGTGATATTATGGAAGTAAAAATTGATTTTTATTAAATATTTCTTTTGTTTTCTTTTTAACTTTTGTTAAATCAATTTTTTACCCTTTTTATTTTATTCTCTCTCTCTCTCTCTTTTTCTCTCTCTCTCCTTTCTCTATTCCTGTTGATTTTCCTTTCCCTTTTCCTTTCTGCTTTTTTGCTCCTTCCCTTCCTCTCTCTTTCATACTTCTCTGTCTCTGCAACATCCATTCTGCCTGTGAACAAGAATGAGGTCACGGAAGGCATAGTACAGGCTGTTAGTATTGATTATTTTCTGAAGATGAAGTGAAGGGAATGAGGCAGCTTATTAATTATGTTTTTGTGTATCTGTTCCTCATCATTGGTTACAAGGAACATAGGGTGATTTTATAAATTTGGAAAAGAGGTTTAATAGAAGGAATTCTGGGACATGATTATGCTCTGAACATTTTTTTAAATTAATTTTTTAAAACACAGGTTAAAAAGATAAATAAAAGCACCAAAAGATTAAGAGTTTGCCTCTGATGAACATAAGTATATTGATGAATTTTGCTCATTTATACTGTTTTGTGCTTTCAACTTTAAATGAAAAAGCAGTCAAACATTTTAAAAATGTGTCTTAATGAAGTCATTTTGCTCACCCTCTTTCAGTCAAGGGAGGTGTGGATTTTGCTTTTCTGGAGGTATCTCCAGGGATGAGACGTCACACCCAGTTCTCCATATAGTTGGAGTGGCCAGGATGCCCTGGTTTCTGGGACCCAGGGACACCTGCAGGTGCAGGGCTGGCTGGTGACAACAGCAGAGCTTTGGCAGCAGCTGTATATTTGAAGGGGCCTTATGGGTGTCAGTGTCCTCATCCTGCATTGGTGGTCACCATGAGCCATTAGGGGTCCACCTATCAGCTCCAGGGAGATGACCTCAAAAGTTTTGGTCATGGAAAGGAAAAGACACCCATTGCAGAGGCAGAAAAGCCATTAGTTGGCATGGTAGGAGGCTGAAGGAAGAGCTGTGTGGGTTTGGGCCGGAGCAGGTCCTGCGGGGCTGAGTGTGGCCAGCAACTTCTAGAGAGATCTCACTTTGGGGACCTCTCATTCTGGGCACAGATGAGTAACTCTTCCACCCTGGCAATAAAATGGGGAAGGAGACAGTAAATAAGCGACGGGCAAAATTAAAACCAGTAATGAGCCGTATGAATATTGTGGTGAGACAGTGTTGGAGAGACATTTATTTGGGAGTGCGTCATGTTCTGGGAGAACATAATAGCATTGTGGCTGCTCATCCTGCCTTCCTCTGCTGAGTTTCCGCTCGTTGGCCCCGGAGGCTGGCAATGGCCGCACCTGTGCCCAGACGCTTTATAACCTTGGCAGGGAGAGGCCGCACATCACAGGGAGAGGCTAAGTGCTTCCTTAGGGGAGGGCCATGTGGGAAGGCCAGAAAGATGGCCTCCTGCACCCCCTCTAGCCCACCAGAGCAGGGGAGAGAGGCCAAGCTGACCAGATGGGTGCTCATGACAAGGGTGTTAGCCTGCATCATGCAGGGAATGCTTGTCCCGAAAGTTCGCCTGGAGGGAAGACCCTGCATGTGAGGATGCCTCATGAACCTTTGTTGAAGGTGGGCTGAAGCTTCATGCATGTGTTGCACCCCTTTACTGAGCTGCTCTGGACCTGTCTCAGGGCTTTGACCCAGAATTGCTTCTTCTTGGGGCTGTGGGAATGCCTATTGGGTCTTAATGGCCTGAGGCAAGAGGGGACTGGATAGTGGAGCCACAGGGGCCTAGCAGGGAACCTGATCAGGATGAAAAACTGTCTAGAAGGTCTCAACCATCAGGAACTGGTGTTAGGGGGGCCCTCAGTGCCCACCTGCCCTCTAAGAGAAGTGCCAGGGAGGCAGGGAGCTGGAAAATGTGTTGTATAACCCAGAAGGATTCCAAACCTCTGACACTACGTTACAGAGAAGGAGGTGCAGCCAGCATTCTGCAGAGTGCTGGGCAGCTAGCCGAGTGGTTTATTAAAGCCAAGACAATTGCAAGTTTAGATCTGCTTCCCCCTTCCACCGAGTGGGCCCAGAACCTGGCTGAACAGGGGTTCTGGGGCTTTCTGCATTGCATTCTGTGGCTGTCCTACTATGCATGGGGGACTTTAATACCTGTCCATTGCTTCCAAAGTTACTTCAAGAAAATGTTTTTCTGCTGGAAATTTTCAACTAGCTCTCTCTAAAACAATCCTGGAGTTTGAGCATGATTACCTTGTGGAAATGCTGTAGAGTCAGTTATATTTCTACCAAGCATGTGTGTTTATGAATTAAAATATACATGCTTGGCAAAAAAGTAAGTAGTGCAATTCATTCCTATTTTAGATATGTACTCTTAAATCTATCCTCTCCATATACATAGATGAAGGTGCACTGCACTGTAACTGGTTTTAGGGAGCAAATTTTGGCCATGTGCTGAGCTTGGACCCTCCCTTTGTGTGTGATGGAATTACACTGTAGGTGGGAGCCCTAGAACTGCTCTGAGTCATTGCCTTCATTGTAAAACTGGGAAGAGGAAAACCGAGACAAGGGAAGGTGAATATGCACATTCAGTGATCAGCATGCAGGCTGAATTCTTTGAGCAAACCCTCCGTCCCCTTTATCCTTATTTTCTGTGATACTATCTTCCATGCTCTTGCTGCCTCCCCAACTCTACATGAAACTCTTCCTAGCTGAGGACCATGCCATTGCCTCCTCTTGTAGCCCTGATTCATACAGCCCAGAGCTGAGCTGAGCACACAGCAGCTGCTCAGTACAGGCAGTTCCCCTGCCCCCGCCATGTTGCATAGGCCTGGTAGAGGCCACATTCCTTAAGCTAGCTTCTGGCAGAGCACGGTGTGTGTGTGCACATGCCTATGCGCGCATGTGCGCATGTGAATGAGCACATGTGCTTGGGAGTGATCTAGATTTCCCCCACAGGGCTAGGGGCATGTCAGGTCTGTGGATGCCCGCTTGAAAGTGGCCCATAGAGGGACACTTTATACACTGCAGGCAACATCCTGTGGGTCTGGGCCAGGGGCAAGATTATCTGGCCTGTTGGCTGGAAGCTGAACTGATAATTGACATCAAGAGGGAATTGGCTCTTTTAAGACAAATGCTTCCAGATGCCAGGATCACTGGGTCCATGTTACTACCCAGATGGGTCTGGGTGGGAGCCAGAAAAGTAACAGCAGTTGATAAAATCAGAAAGGTAGTTAATCATAAAGTAGTTAGCCTGGGCAGATTGCTGGAAGGCCGGGCTCACTCAGGGGTAGCCTGACAGTGCCGGGAGTGTGCCAGCACCTCACAGGACTGGGGGACTTTATTGCCTCTCCAGTGGCAGGCGGTCCAAGCTGGGGGCACTGGTATTTGTTACCTGCTCCCAGCTATGGCCCAGCTATGGCCCAGCCATGTGGGGTTTGGAGAGCCTCTGACAGAATCAGGTTTTCTATGGAGATTACAATTGACGACCTGTTTCCTGGTGGTTGGAAGCCTTCATGGGCAGGGACTGTGTTGACATGTCTGTTTCCAGATCCAGCTGGAACCAGTCAAGGTAGATGAAAAGCAGGGAGACTAAGTGGAATTGAACCTCTGGGAACCTCAAAGGGGCCTTTCGTTTAGGGAATGATTTGGGGCATTTAAATATTTTAGGGATTTTGCCAGATGATCTCACATTCCAGGATGCCAGTCGCATATCAGCATGTTAGAAGGTCTGGGGCAATAAACCAACACAAATCATTATCTTTAAGCCAGTATCAATTTGATCCTGTGTGTCCTGAGTGGAACTCAGAAAACTGTTCTAGAGTGATGGCCCTCGCCTCTCCCTAGAGAACTGCCGGAGCCTTCCAAAGGTTTACCCGCTTCATTCTTGCCCCTCAAGAAGTCCTTGTCCATACAGTAGGCAGGCTGATGTTTAAATATGGAAATCAGATCATATCAGTGCCACTGCTTCAACTCCTCCAATACCTTTCCACTGAAATTAGAATTAAATCTGGATTCCTCATTGCTTCTGAGGCCTATGTGAAGTGGGCCTGCCTGCTTCTCTGGTCTCATGCATTGCCCAGTGCAGCCACACCGGACTCTTTCCTGTCTCTCACAATATCCTGCACTTTCCAGGACATGTGCGCTTGCTCCTCTCTGTGCCTGACCTGCTCTTCCTAGGCTTAACCATGGCTGCCACCTTCTTGAAGTCAGTTGTCAGCTCAAATCTTACCTCTTCAAAGAGGTCATTTAAAGTAGTCCCATCCTAGTCGTTTTCTTTCCTATGGCCCTATTATTTTCCTCAGAGCATTGGTCACTTTCAGAAATTATCATGATGGCACTTTAACTTATTTACTGTGTGATTTCTCCCACTAAAATATAAGCTCCTTGAGAGCAAGGTTTTCCCTGTGTTGTTTATGGCCATATCCCCAGTGTCTAGAATAGCTCTCAGCCAAAGTCAACTCTCCATAAAAATATAATGGGCATATGAATGAATGGACGGATGGATGGATGGATGGGCCTTTGTGACCCAGGAGGAGTTCCAAATGGAAGTCATTGTAACCAGATTCCTTGAGAGGGTTAAATAAATTGGCAAAAGGTCAAGGCAGAGATATTCCTTCTAGATTTTTTTTTTTAGATTAGAGAATCCTGTTTCTTCAAATGTAGCCCACATGAAGGACTTGCTACTGGGAACTCATGAATTATTTTTCCGGGAATCTTTATTTTCCCACTTTTATTCAGGCAACAAACAATTATAAACGAAATCTGGGTGAGTAAACTTTCATAATGAACAGTCTCTTTCCCATGTAACATTGCAATAGTGACCACTAGATTTTTTTTTACCAGATTATTTCCTGTTGCTGAGTAGAATACTAATTTGAAGAAAATATTTTGTTATACAACTAAAAAATGGACTCTCATGAGAATGAGTTATTCTTGGAAATGGTGTATTTCATGATGAGATGCCACTGAGGGCTAAATAAGGACTAAATGTGCTTGTAAATTATTTACTGTAGCAAGTGCCGGGCAAGATGCATAGCTACATATAACAATACTAATTATTATGGGGAATAGTTTGCTTTTTAGTAACATTTATTATTCTTTGATAATAAACATAATAAAAAAGTCTTTGAGGAACATTTAGAAATGTGTAAGAGACTACTCTATTCACACTCTCATCTCACCAGTTCTAGGGAACTTTTATTTCTGTTGATTTTCTATGTAAATGTAAAAATACATGTATATTTTACATGGTTTTAATTATCCTCTACATAAACTTTTTATTTGCTTTTTTTCACTTAAAGTGATATTCCATGTATTTTCTCATTTAAAATTCTTGGCAAACATTATTTCTCCAAAATATTTCTTCATAATATTTGATTGAATAGACCCATGTCGTTTAACAGAAATATAATGTAAGCCACATATGTAATTTAAACATTTCCAGGAGCTACAATAAACAACTGAAAAAAGAAAAACAGGTGAAATTAGTTTTAATTATACATTTTATTTATTCTCATATATAAAATCTTGTTATTTCAATATCTAGTCAATGTAAAAATTATTGAGCTCTTTTACATCCTTTGAGCTAGTTTGGATTCCATCTCAGTTCAGATGTGCCACATGCATGTGTGTAGTAGCTGCATGTGGTGGGCGGCTGCCATGTTCACTAGCCCAGGTCTGGTCCGTCAAAAATTAGTAATGTGATTGTTTACATGTAGTGGAAGAGAATCTACAGTAATTCCCATCTTCCAACTTGAAAGACTATCGTCCAAGAATAAAAGCAGTTTGAAATTAGAGTCCCAGTTATCTTCTATCAGGTCTCAAGGTGATTAATTCAGTTTGATAGCTACAAGATATAGCCTCAATTTCTCAAAATGCTAAATGAAGTGGAAAGATGTTGAAAACAATGTTTTTCAAATTATGCGTTTGATACCATTTTGCCTCTCTTTCGAAGATGATTTCTTAGGCTCTAATAGAAGCTGATGTCTCCTAGTATATTAAGCTCATATTCAATCCAAGGCAAATGAGTTGAATTAGATTGGATGGTATTGATTATGATCAGTCCAGTTTCAGCGCTAGGTCCATTTGCTCTCTGCCGTGGAGTCCTGGGTCCGCCAGGGAAGGGCGCTGACTTTGGGGGCCCCTCCTGCCTTCCCCGTTTATACTGTAACAAAATGCTTATCATTTGGCGCAGCAGTTAAGCCTGTGAGCCCAACCGGGGCTGCACCTTTGAGGACTCAATTTTAAAATTTACTTTTGAACCAAAGGACTTGGAGGGGAACTCAGTGAGTGCAGAAGCATCCTGACTGCCTGTGAACAAGACCCCATGAAGGAGGAGGTGGGGGAGGAGGAAAGATTGTCCCCATCCCTAGTGCCCTCCTGCCCGACCGTGGGGTCCAGCTCAGCAGCAAATAGGGCCAGGAGAGCCATCCCAGAGCCCAGCTGAGCTAATGGAGGCCTGGTGGCTTACCTGATGGCTTATACCCAACATGGGCCATCCAGAGCTGTCATTGGGTGCTTCCCACAGGGCATGTTTCATGGTGTATCTGCCTTCAAGGTGATTCACTGAGGGAGATGGACAAGCAAACCCCAAACTACACTTCATTTCTTGTGTGAAGAGACATGCCTGGAATGCTGTGTGTGGCACATCCAGTAGGTCACTCAGCCCGCTGCTAGGGACCCCTGCACGATGGCTTCCTGGAGGACAGGGCTGAACAGCAGTGTGACGTTAGGCAGTGTGACCCTGTGGCATGAGTGTGATCATAAAAGTAGCTGCCTTATAGGGCTGACGGGGAGAAAACGGGAACTTCTCTAACATGGCTTGTGGCACAAAGCGGTCAGTGACTGAGTTCTGGCTGCCATGACCGTTCTCGCCGTGGTTTGTCAGAAGGTGGGTAGGTGGCAGGGACCGTGTGAAGGAGCACAGACCGAGGCGGAGACGTTTGAAGCAGGGGAGAGAGGTGCACAGACATGCAGTTTTAGACACTTGCTCTGGTGTAGGGATGGCAAGAGAGGCTTCGAGCTGCCATCCAGGTGGAAGTGACATCCAGGGGACTCAGCTTAGAGCTGTATTTGCATAACAAGGGAGTTGTTTTCATTAGATTGTGAGTTACGATCAAGAAAAAACAACATTTTTAAAAAGATGCACTTATTTTCATTGACACTTCCTTTTTATTGTCCTTTATTCTCCTAGTTGTTGTCATTGTCATCACCATCATCACAGGTGTGTCTTGAAAAGATAAGGGCATGGGGTGCTCCCACGATTCTGCCCCTGGGTAGGAGATGGAGGGGTGTGTGGGCATGGGAGGTGAGGGGCAAGAAAGCTGTGAACAAACCCCAAGTGACATAAAGTAGCCTTGACTCCTACCACATGGTGATCTTGGTAGTTCTGCCCAAATAGTGGCTCCATATTTACACAGCCTCCTCCTCCTCCTTTATCTCAGTCATCAAAAGTTTAAGGAGATTTAAAAACCACTGGGGTGTTATACATAAAATACAACCTCAGGCCGCTGATGGAATTCGTGCCCAGGTCCCGCTGAGGCCAGAGCCCACCCTCCAGAGTGTCTGGGCTGTCACTCTCCCCATCCGTCTTCCTGATTGTAAGAATTAAACACATGCACAGGAGGGCTTGGGAGACAGAGTTATGGGGGATATAAAGTGCCTGACAGCGTATAAACTTGGCCATCCTGCAGTGGAGCTCCTGACACAGTGGTGCTGAGGGGGTGAGACGGGGACCCGGAGACCAGGGAGTGACAGGCACATTACAAAGGGATAAAGAGAAGAGGGGGTCTGCTGGCTGGGGTGGGGTCTGCTGGCCGGGGTGGGGGCTGCTTCTGGCCCCAGAGTCTCCAGGAGTCGGGCTGGTCCCCTGCTTCTTGACTCTCCTCTTCTCACGGCTGAGAGCTCCCTGGCAGGAGGTAGCAGAGAAGAAAGCCGTGGGCACATCTGCAGGAAAAGGTACCAAAGCAGCTGTGGGGTGGCAGGGTGAGGCAGGAACTCCAGTGCAGAAGACAGATGTGGGGGCACTGCGATGCCTCCTCACATGAATATGAGTGATGCCCCTGCGGTCGCTTTGCTGAGTGCAGCCCCAGTGGGTTTCAGAGGCAGTGAGAAGAAATGGCCAGCGCAGTGGTGAACTCGAGGTGCGGCCATGCAGAAGAGAGGCAGGAAGCTGCCATGGGGGCGCCTTCTCACAAGGGTTGGGAGGTCCCCTGGGCTTCAGGGAAGCCAAGAAGGCCATGGCTACCTGACTGGGGAGCCTTGTGCCAGGGCTTGGAACACTGTCTGCTCCAAGGGGGCTGGCTCCCTCCCTGTCCCGAGACACCAGCGGTTCTAAGCCGGGACATCTGGAGAGCGAGAGGCACAGGATCCTGCAGAGCCTTTGGAGAGCTGTGCGGGGCCCGAGGCTGCTGGTGGGACCTCTTCGGTCAACATGTGTGTGAGCACACACATACACGCGTACACGCATGAAAAAGAGAGAGAAAGAGAGCACGTGTGCGCGAGGGAATCAGGAAGCGTGCAGGGAGAGGAGAGAGCGCAGTGTGGGGTGGGACCTGCGCGTGCCATAACATGTACTTATTCATCGTTTCTTGCCTTAGCTATTTCTAGAATACCCGCTGCTCCTGTGTTGTGCATAGCAGATTTAGTTCCAACTTCACCGGGCTCCGAGGGATATCAGCCAGATAATCACATGATTACTTAATTTACAGTCGGGGTAGAGTCTGTTCCGTGCAGTAGCAAATGTACACCACTGACCTCCACTGGTGCCTGCCTTGTTTTGAAACTCATCTGTGCATCTTTCAAGAAGGCATATTAACTTCCTTGTGCGGCAGCCCAGGAAGAAAGCATTTAATATCTCTAATTATTTCTTTTTTTGAAGAGTTAGATGTGATACTGACTAAGAGAAATGCCAGTGGGCACCTCTGAGTCCTGGTGTTACTGCTGCGACTGCCTGGAGGAAGCTCTAACCTCTTTTTCAGATATTTATTTTGAAGTGTAACATTCATCCTGAAAAGTACACCACTCATAAGGGCTCAGCTCAACAAAGAGCACACATCTGTGTCACGAGCGCCCAGATTAAGAACGAGAGCCCATCATGCCTTCCCAGTCAGCACCCTGCAAGGGTATTATTCCTGCTCCTGACTCGCATGCACTGAGTGTTAGCCGCACCTGTTCTCTCATGCTGATGGACTCATCTGTCACATGATCTCTGTGTGTGTTGCTTCCTCAACCTTGTGTCTGGGAGATCCCTTCACGTGCTGTGTGACTTCACTGCTGCCTGAAGTGTCTTTCCACCATGTCTGACCAAATCGAGAACAGTGGAGATGACTTGGTGTCCAGGGGACCAGGCCCTGATGGGGCGCCATCTCCCCTGGGTCTGGCCCCGTTGGTCCATGCCACCATCTAGGAACACAGGTCCCTCAGGGTACTGCTAACTCAGGAGACTTCTTTTGCACCCATCCCTCCTGCTGGCATCCCCATCCCCTCCCTCACTGCCCAAGAGGGACAGTTACGAGCCTGGTCACGGAATGAATGGACATCGGTCATTCCTTAAGCTCTCTGTGCCTCAGTCTCTGTGCCTCTAAAGTGGGGTCGGTAACAGCACTGACTTCATGGGGTGGCAGCGCAGCTTAAATGGGAAGGGCTGGTAGTGCCAGCTGCCTTCACTCTTGGACCACCACCAACTTGGGGACGTGGGTCAGGATGTTTTATTCCTTGCTTCGTGGGTGAGGAAACAGAGACCTAGGCGGTGTCAGTGAAGGATTATCCTGATGAAATCACTCGTCCAAGCTGGACCTTCAGGTATCATGAAGGGAGATGGGGAATGAAATCTTTACGATGGCACTACATGGACGCCGAGTGCCCTGTTGTGTCCAAACGGTCCCTTACTTCCTACAGCCTCTGTGGCTATAGCGTCAAACGCACAGAGGGAGTTGGCTTCAGTTCTTCCCACCAGACCCCATTTCGCAGGGCAGATAACTGAGTGCTGGGACAGCCACCTGGGTGTTCTGACTCCCGACCCACCTGCCCCTGCCCCTCTCGTCCCATCATTCTCCAGCTTGCAGTGTGCGTGTGAGGGGAATTAGGCGATCTTCACCAAAACGTCAGTCTTTTGAGCAGTGATTTTGAAATAGAAAAAAGTAATGCCCACATGCACAGGGAATAAGCAAACATAACATATAGGTTAATGAAGGTGCTTTAGTGGAAAGTTTAACTTTTTGAGCTTCCTGGCAGCCAGAGCAAGAGAAGGCTTGCTGATGGCAGGCAGCTTGGCTGTCTTCCAGGGTTTGTTGAACGTGATGGCGTTACCTTTGTGTGGCTGCGTTTGCTCTGGGCACCTGTGAAAATCAAGTCTGGGGTTGGCATTTTGGCTCCTGGAAGTCCCTCCACGGAGAAGCAGGAGTGGATGGGTAGCTGTGTGGGGAATAGGCGAGATGGATTTGGGGAGGAGATGACACAGGCATGAGAGGCTGCTAGAGTGGTTGTCCTCGGGGCCACCACAGTCATTCCTCAGGGTTGTGGTGTCCTAAGTAAGGAGCCAGGCAAGTCACAGCTCCAGGGACCCTCCCCACAGCCGGTGCGGTTGATGTGTTTACTAGACGCACTTCACAAGTGTGTGCGAGGACACGAAGCCAGGAAAGTTGTGCTTCGTTGGCCAAGACCAGCCCGCTGGTGGGTGACCTGATGGGGATTTGAACCCAGGCTGCAGGACCTGCGCTTTAACCACTGACCTGCTCTGGCCAAGTCGGAGGGAGGGTTTTTTTCCATAAGACGATGCTCATGTTTTTCTATTTTTATTTTCTGCCTTGACTATCAACAATTGCAATGTTTATGCTGCCCCAGGTCAAATAGTTGCACGATGTATGTTTTTATAGTTTCTGTGGCTGATTTCATGTACTCTCAAGTTTCATTTCCTATTATGTTTCTGAATGGTACAAATGATTATTTTTTTCCTTGGGTGGCCCCGGGCTGTGATATCGGAACATGGATGTGATCTAATATAATAAAGTGCAGTGCCTGCTTCCCATGTGCCTTCCCTACCCTGCTCTCCATTACACTTGCGACGGCTGTTCATACTTTAGTATGAATTAGAAGACAGCAGGGCTAGGCCTGCTGCTTGTAAGGGTTCAGTGCATGTATTCTGGTGTGGGGGAGGGGTGCACAGGAACCAGAGAGAGCCACGAGTTTCTCTTTCTCAGTCTGAGGGTTCTCCTGCTTGCCCACTGATAGGGGCCCCTGCAAATGCCCCTCTGGAGGCACCACTTGCCCTGACGTGTGCACAGAGGCACGGACATGCCTACTCCAGCCAAGACTCTGGCTTGGGTGATGCTTTTCCCTGACCAAGTAAGAGAAAGAGATCCTGATTGCTGTTTTCCTGGGTGGGGCGGGGTAGGAGCTATTGCTTTAAAAAAGGAATATGACGCATCACTCTTTTGGCAGAAGACAGCGAAATTTCCTCCATAGAGCAAAGGCTGATTTCCCTTTGGAGCAAAGGCTGATTTCCGTGTAGGGATCCATATTTTTATTTTTATTTTTATTTTTCTGGAATGGAAAGTGGTCAGGGCCTGGACCCTCGTCCCATGTCTCTTACACAAGAAGGACACACATACATCACGGAGGAAGGCGAAGGAGCAGGTCATCTGTCTTTGGGCACTGACTGTCCACGTGCCCAGGGAAAGGTCAGCAACCTGTGGGTATTAATTAATCCAGCCAGCCACACAGCCTTCCATATTTATTAGGGAAGGCAGTAGCTTTTGGCCAGGATGCTGGCTTTTAAAGATTGGTATTAAGAGAACAACATCTGTATACTGTTTTTCGAGAATTAAGTGTCCTTTGTAAGGCCGTTAGGAGTAGGTGTGGTGGATAATACAGATTAACCCTCCTTTCATCATTCTTTTGTCTTATTCCTGTCACAGGTGGTCCCAGAGAAATGAGCCCCCCCCCTGCCCCCTGTCCTCGCTTTGCACAGCTGGGGCCTGGGGTTGCTCTCTAGGTTAAGGCAGTGCAACCTTTAAAGGCCAAGTCAATTTTGGCATTTAAGGACCAGCTATTCTGTGAGAGCGATGGCGGGGCCCTGTCGGTCCTTACGTACTCGGGAGGGAAGCATAGTCGCTGTCCAGCGTGGGACAGGGGACCCACACCTTCAGCTTTGGAGCTGAGCCAGGGAAGGACACCTTCCCGATAAGCGCTGGTGGATACCATGTGGCCAAGAGGTCTCCCCTAGGCTTCTGAGCTAGCCCCTTAGTCCGGCTCTGGCCTCTGCGGGGATGGGTGGGGGCAGTGGTCCCACTTCGGGACCATCCCAGTTATCCTCAGCGGGTGTGCCTGACCTGAAACAGACCCCTGATGTGCCCGGACTTGACACCTGTAAATATTTGTCCCTGTTTTGAAGGTTTGGATTAAGAAGGATTTAGGTTGCAGGAACACAAATGACGTCACATCTCGAGTTATGTGTCTGGTGTGTGAAAACCCTCAGCTGTCGCCGAGGTGGCAGACAGTCTCAGCATCCATCAAAGCTTCAGTTGTCGCTCCAGAGCCAGGAGTCCCACAGGCACGCACATGCTCCTGGGTGGTCACAAGGGTGATTTTAAGTGACACACAGGAGAACACCCTTTATTTAGATGGCTAAATATTTAATTGTGTTGCTATAATCTCTTCACGGCCGTGGTGCTCATTGTACTCATGGTAGTCATGTATTTCCTTTTAAAAACTATTTTTTAAACAAGTGAGTCATTTTAAAGGAGAAATATTAAGTAGATGGTAGGATGAGTTGGGGGGGATATGACAATGCTAGAGAGGATGTGTAGGGACCCATTCTGAGTGTCCTCTTCCTATTGGAGCTGACAGCTTGGGATACGTATCTGAGTTATTCCTATGTCCATCCTGCAGCGTTGGGCTGTCACTCAGGGTTCCTTCATCTGGTCAGTGGGGTGGACGGGGCAGCCTCTTACTCACATCACCTTGAGAGGATGCTAGATGGGTGAGGAACAGTGGATAATAGGTGTTATTGTTGTTATTTCCATTGGGATTTATTAAAAGGCAGCTGACAGTGGTGAGTTCCCACTCTAAGCCAACCACTTGCTAGGTGCTAAGTCAGTGTGAGACCAGTGTCACCCACGTATTAAAAACAAGGCTTCAAAGGTAAGGACTCCGGGATTCTCATAGTCCCCATGCCAAGATGCGAGGAAGCAAATAATGAAAAGACAAACATTCCCTAAGTATTTCTATAGAATTAATTAAATTCACATTTCAAAATGCTAGTTTAGACCCAAATTTAACTGTCTCCTGTTTTTATGGAGCTTGTAGAACGAGAATAAAAATATCTGCCCAGCACAACATCTGTTAGCCCGCGCCCTGCTTCCTCGCTTCCTAAAGACAGAACAGCTTGGGGACACGGCCTTTACAAGAAAACATTAAAAGAAAACACACCAGCGTGTTTGCTGATAGAGGTTGTCTCCAGGTTTTAGGACCCCAACTGCATTTCCTCTTTTCTCTTTCTATTTTTGAAGACTTTTTGCTTTACTGTGTTAGCCCAAAGGCCTGCGACATTCACATTAAAATCCATAAACATACAGAAGTTTCAGCATCGAGCCCAAGTGATCATTTTCTGAGACTCGAGCATCTGAGAGGCCAACACTGTCTTCATAATAATACTAAGACATTATTTGCCTTTTTTATTTTGTGCCAGTGATGAGTAAAAGTGCTAATGCCTTAACGTAATGGAGGAGTGGCACCATGCTGCACTAGCTGTCACTGTGTTGCTCACTGCCACGCGTGTGCAGAAAGAGTAAAAGCCACTTTCACTGAAGAGTGCACACTGTGTGGTATGTCTATATGATGGAATATTATTCAGCCTCCACATGGAAGGAAATCCCGATGCAGGACCGAGGACCTTGCACTCAGTGGAATAAGCCAGACGTGAAAGGACAAATAGGAGACGAGCCCACTGGCGTGCGGTACTCAGAATAGCCAAGTTTGCAGAAACCAAGCAGAATGGAGTCCGCCAGGCTGTGAGAGGAGGGGATGGAGTGGTAGTGTTCAATGCGGGCAGAGTTTTAGGTTTGTAAGATGGAGAGAATCCTGGAGGAGCATGGTGGCGATGGCTGTACAGCACTGTGAGTATAGTTAATGCCACTGATGTTATGTTTTACTGCAATTAAGAACAAATAAATATACATACATATATTCATGCTAGAAAGATTCTGAATATGAAAAAAATATATGGTTGACCCTTGAATAACACAGGGGTTAAGGGGACTGACCCTTCCAGTGAAAAACCCACATATAACTTCGATTTTCCTAAAACTTAACTACAATCTGTCCCTTGGTGTCCATGGGGATTAGTTCCAGGACCCCCATGAATACAAAAATCCACAGACGCTCAAGCCCTTATGTAAAATGACGTAGAACAACACATAGAGTCAGCCCCCTGCAGCCACGGGTCCCACCACAGATCCAAAATACCAGTTTTGATCCTTGATGGGTTGAGTCCACAGAGGCGAAAGCCGTGTAAGCAGACCCGTGCGGTTTGAGCCGTGTTGTTTAAGACGCAGAGAAAGTTATCGGTTTCCTCCACTCTCCGTCTCCGAGCACAGGCCTCTTACACATTCTGCGATGAAATGGAAGCACGGAAGCAGCTCCATCCGTGCAGACGCTGACGGCTCCCTCACGGAACCGCCCCTGCGCAGCTTGTGACCTGCGGGCCGGACACACTGCTGTGATCATGAGCTACATTGTGCTTGAAAGAACCACTGATAGACAAACTGTGCTTCCTCAGACCTGACTATCTGGCAGACGTCTTCTGGAAAATGAACAAATGAATCCTGTCACTTCCAGGAAAAGAACCGACAGTGTTTGTTGCCAATGGTAAAATTCAAGCTTTCAAGAATTTTGAGAAACTTGTACCAGACACCATGAGCTTGACAGCTTCCTATTACTTAAAGAAAGATAACGAATCTGATTTTTTTAAATACCGTGTGATGAATCGTGTCAGTGTTGGAAGAGCTGCATACTTCATGGAACTGATGCTTCTAAGTGACCCGTATTTGTAACAAAATCCTGTGAGGGCTAAAGATCCATGCAACTAACAAAATAACCCAATAGATTTTGATGTCGCACAATGTAAAAAGTTCACATATTATCAGATTCCACATTGAAACTAACCTTTAGGAAACTGCCAGTAGCTACATTTTGGTGTCACATCAAAGAAGAAAGGACATTATTATCTAAAGGGTCGATTGACATACACTTCCCTTTACAACTGCTTATCTGCGTGAGGTCAGGTTTTCTTCATGGACTTCAACAAAACAACATATTGCGACAGACTGAATATGGAAGCAGATACGCGAGCCCAGTTGTCTTTGATTAAGCCAGTCACAAAAGAGGCTTGTGGAAATGTACAAGGACCACTTTTGTCACTAACATTTTGAACGTAGTATTATGTTTCCATGAAAACATTCTACATATATTAGTATATATTAGGTCTACTCTCCTTTTTAAAT